>CM024263.1:20918412-21374993 GCA_013621005.1 Aeschynomene evenia | reverse complement strand
GTTTAATGATAACAAGGTAAGCCATAAGTATAAAATTTTACTTAAGGTTTTGCTAATATGTGCGCTAAGTGTCTCAGAAAGCTTTAAATTATTGCAATACCATGAGTAAAGACCAAGACAAAACATCAAGTAGCCTCGAGATCAATTGATAAAATCATAGCGCCAAAGATATCAGAAAGGATGTCTCAGAAGCGCAGAAGGTGAAAACATGTTTCTGAGGAAAGAACACTGTCGCCTCAGAAGGGTCTCAGAAGACCTTGCGACTAGTAGTTCTCAGAAGGATCTCCCTCAGAAGGTTCGCCTCAGAAGTCCGTACAACTCTCAGAAAGTTGGACTCAGAAGCAACCAAGTGTCTGGACTCAAGGGAGCGCAAGCAGTCTCAGAAAGCTCGCTACAACTAGCCAAGGAAGTGGGAACACGCGCACTGTGCAGTTCTGAAAAGTTCCTCATTTCGCGCTGACTGTAGCAGGGAGCCGTTCTGAAAAGGGCACAGCCACATAAGCAAAGTGAAAGCTTCTAAATTTCGCGGCTCTTTGATGCCTATATATATATGAGTTCAATTCCAGAGCATTGTGACGAAATTCTTGCGCTAAAAACTCTTTATTAAACGTGCAAAAACTCTGCTGAATTGAAAATCATCTGCGAAAACTTAGAACTTTCTCAGAAAGACAATTTTACGAAATTGTTCTTCTAACTTTGCGAAAATCTTCTAGTTCTGTACTGGTGCAAATTCTTACATTTGTAAGTTAAATCTAGAAGTCTACTAAGGGTCAAATTAAGTTTGTAACTTAATCTTAGTAGTTGGTTTTCGAAGCAAAAACTACTTTCCGAAAAACGCTAAGTCCTTCTTTGTGTGAAGGCAGGTTTAAGTCCTCTGGTGTTTGAGGCAAAGTTCAAAGTCCTTAATTGATTAAGGCAAGGAAGTCCTCGGTTGTGAGGCAAGGAAGTCCTTAAGTGATTAAGGCAAGGAAGTCCTCTAGTGTTGGAGGCAAGGAAATCCACTTCGGGTTGTGAAGTGGTGGAAGTCCTTTACTTGGTAAAGGCATTGTTGTCTGGGAAGGCACTTTAAGAAGAATATCCAAGAACTCTCAACTGAAGGTTGGGGACTGGAGTAGGTTGGTTATAACCGAACCAGTATAAAATTCTCTGTGTTAAGCTTTTCTCCCTTACTCCTTACTTGTACAAATCTTTGAGAAAAACTCTATCACAACTTTAATTAAGAGGTCTCGTGAAAACTTCATTGATTAAAATCAGAAAGCGTTTAAGAAACTCTAACTCAAAGTCATTTTCTTAAAACTGCTCAGAAAGGAACTTTCTCAGAAAGACTAAGTTCTCAGAAACTTAATCTTCTCAGAAAGCAATTTCCGCTGCAAACTTTAAAATCTACCTTCTGAGTAAAAACAGCTTTCTAAGTAAAAGTTTTAAGAAGTATTTTTTAAAAACTTGCACGATTCAACCCCCCCCCTTCTCGTGCACACATACACTTTCAATTGGCATCAGAGCTCGGTCCTTAAGGGGTTGAGCACTTCGCAGTGTCAAGGAAAAGATCCACAAAGGGAAATATGAATTCACCAGCTGCATTCATATCAGATGGGGCTTCTAAACAGACCTCCTATGTTTCTCGGAGACAGCTTCGACTACTGGCGTGACAGGATGACGCTATTCATCAAGCACACCAGTCTGGACTTATGGGATAGGATCGAGAATGGAGACTATCAGCCTGCAGACAATTACAGAGGACGCTGTGGTTGCAACAGACGCTGAGCCAGGAGTGGCACCTCCAGCACTCAGAACCTATACAAGACGAGTCCCTAAGGACGAATGGACTCAAGAGATGAAGGAGAAGATACAACTCAACTTCAAAGCCAAGTATATTCTCCTCTGTGCTTTACCCAAGGTAGAATATGACAAAATTGTGTCATGTGATACTGCACAAGAGATTTGGGAAAGACTTCATATGCTGCACGAAGGTAATGACGAAGTCAAGGAAACGAAAATCTCAATGCTCGTACACAAATACGAGTCCTTTAGCATGCAGCCTGAGGAGACTATTGACAGCATGTCAATAAGATTTCTCCATATCATCAACCAGCTGAAAGTCTTGGGAAAGACTTATTCAAACGCTGAGATGGTAAGAAAAATCCTCAGAAGCCTTTCTGCAAAATGGCGTCCTAAGGTCACAGCAATCCAGGAAGCCAAGGATCTAAACCAGCTGGGTTTGGATGTACTATTTGGTTCGCTCAGAACGCATGAGATCGAGCTGGAAGGGTTGCTCGGAGGACCATCCGCTTCCTCCAGACCTCAGAAGGGACTGGCTCTGAACAGTCAAGTCAGAAAATCTTCCAAAGCTTTCAAAGCTGAAGAAGCTTCTGAGTCTGACAATGATGAAGGCTCAGAATCTGACGACGACGACATCTCTCTCCTAGTAAAGAAAATGAAGAAAGCCTGGAGAAAGAGACCAAACAAAAGCAAGGAATTCACTCCTAAGAAAGGAAAGTCAAAGCCTTCAGATGCCACATGCTTTGGATGTGGAGAAAAAGGCCACTTCAAGACGGAGTGTCCACAAAACAAAGGGAAGAAGAAATTCATCCCCAGAAGGAAAAAGAAGGCAATGGCTGCAACCTGGAGTGATTCAGAAGAAGAAGCTTCTGAAGGAGCAAGTGAGGAAGAAGAAGCTAATGTTTGCTTCATGGCAGGAACTGACTATATTCTGGAAACAGAATCTGAATCAGAAGAGGTACCAAATTCTCCTCCTCTTTCATATTCATACGATGAGCTCTCAGAACTTTATTATGATCTTCTGAAAGACTCAAACGAGCTAGCTAACAGTTTCAGCAATCTCAAAAAATCTTTTAAAAATTTAGAAGCTGAAAATGTAAGACTAACTCAAGAGGTTCAGAACCTAAGGCTTGAAGAGACGACTTCAAGGGTAGATACCTTGAAAGTCATGACCTGTATCAAGCATTAGAAAGTTTGTCTTCAATCACAGTAGAGGAAGGCTGAAAAAGCCATGATCGAACTGCAAAAGACAAATGAACTTCTAACTCTGACTTAGTTAAGATGGTAAATGGTGAAAAGATGCTAAGTCTTTTGCTTGGGGGTCAAAACCCTATAAAGACAAAAGTGGTTTGGTATGAAGAAGTCTTTGAACCACATGATCTTGATCCATCCTTAACCAAGTCACCTCGCATGTGCATTATATGTTTTAAGAGTGGTCATGGTTCTGAAAATTGCCCATGTTAAAAAAAGGAAAATCTCTAAGCCTCAGAAGGCTAAGAAGAAATTCAGAAAGCAAAGCCTTCTAAGAGACTAACCCTCTCAGAAGGGTAAAACTTCTCAGAAAGCAAGTACTTCTGAAAAGGGCAAATAAAAGGGTTCTGACTCTCAAAACCATAACCCTTCTAAGAAAGAAGGCAAAAGTCCAAGAAAGCTAACAAGCAAGGACCAACAAAGAATGGGTACCTAAATTATTAATTTGTACTGCAGGTACATCATCAAGCGCTGCCCCACCACGATGAGCAGTGGTACCTTGACAGTGGCTGCTCGAGGCACATGACTGGAAGCAAGCACTGGTTCAGAAGCCTCAAGCCAAGAAAGGCGGAACAGTGCGATTCGGTGATGGCGCTAAGGGAAGAGTCACTGCAATCGGAGATGTTGGTAAGGATTCCTCTCACAAATCTCAGATGTACTTTTGGTCGATGGTTTAACTCACAATCTATTAAGCATCAGTCAATTTTGTGACAAAGGCTTAAAGGTTGAGTTTTATGCCAAGTTTGTCATGTGATTAATCTCACAAATGACAGATCGTTCTGGAAGGAAAACGTGTTGGTAACATCTATGTTATCCATCTGGATGATCTAAAGGATCAAACGTGGAGTGCCTTGTCTCTGTCCAAGAGACAAATGCTTATGGCATAAGAACTTGGTCATGTCCATATGAGACTTCTTTCTGAACTCTCTCAGAAAGGACTTGTAAGGGCCTTCCCAGCATTAAGTATCAGAAAGATGCAACCTGCGACTTCTGTGAAAGAGGGAACAGACCAGGCTTCCTTTCCCAGTAAAAGTGGTATTTCTACTCAGAAACACTGGAATGGCTCCACATGATCTCTTTGGACCAACCAGAACGGCTTCCTTTCTGGAAAACGCTATGGTCTTGTCATAGTGGATGATTACTCTAGATTCATTGGGGTTTCTTTCTAGCTCTAAGGAAGAACTTTGAAAAGTTCAAAGCATTGCAAAAGAGTTTCAATAGAAAGGATTCTCATATTCAACATAAGATCAGATCATGGTGGTGAATTTGAGAATCATGCTTTCGAAAAGTTTTGTGAAAATCTGGGCATTGCTCACGAATTTTCATCTCCCGAACTCCTCAACAAATGGAGTGGCTGAGAGAAAGAATCGAAGCCTTCAAGAGATGGCAAGAACAATGCTCTTAGAAAGCGGACTTTCAAAAGGTTTCTGGGCTGAAGCAGTTAACACTTCATGCTACATTCAGAATCGAGTCTTTCTGAGACCAATTCTGAAAAAGACTCCTTATGAGCTATGGAAGAATAAATCCAAACATTTCTATTTCATGTATTTGGTTCTTCTTGTTTTATTCTCAACACAAAGGACAACTCTCTAGTTTGATCCTAAGTCCGATGATGGATGGTTCCTAGGATACTCCTCAGTCTCTAAAGCTTACAGAGTATATAACAAAAGAGTAAATGTGTTGAGAGACAATCCATATTAAGTTCAAAGAACTCAGTAAGGACATGTCTTGGAAAGATGAAACTTAGAAGATGAGTTTGAGAAACTCAACATCTCTTCTGAGAAAGCCAAAGAAAATTCTTATAGATGATGAGACTGATTTCCAACCCATGGAACAATCATCTCCATCTAAAGAAAAACCTAGTAGCATCATCGAAGCTCCAGAACCTAGAAAATCTACTTCTCCAAATGCAATGGAAATTAGATCTCAGAAGGACAAGCTTCTGATGACTCAGAAAGAGAACCTTCTGTGTCTCTTCTCAGAACCTACTCCTAAAGGGATTAGAGGTTCAAGAGACTTGAAGAACGTCTCTCAGAACGAAGTCTTGGACGATCCAGAATGTGGCGTAAGAACCAGAAGGAACTACACAAATCTTGCTATGGTTTCTGAACTTGAACCAGACTCCATAGAAGAGGCGTTAGATGATCCTAGCTGGGTAAATGCCATGAAGGATGAACTTGACCATTCGAGAGAAATCAAGTTTGGAAACTAACTCAGAAGCCCAAGGCAAGAGTGTCATTGGGACTAAATGGGTGTTTCGAAACAAACTTGATGAAAACGGTCAAGTCGTGAGAAACAAGGCCAGATTAGTGGCTCAAGGGTACAACAACAAGAAGGGATAGACTACGATGAAACCTTCGCTCCAGTCGCTAGATTGGAAGCTATCAGAATGTTGCTAGCCTTTGCTGCACACAAAGGTTTCAAAGTCTATCAGATGGACGTTAAGTCTGCCTTCTTGAATGGATATCTTTCTGAGGAAGTTTATGTAAAACAACCTCCTGATTTTGTGAGTGATGCATTCCCGGATCATGTATTTAAGCTTACAAAGGCTCTCTATGGTCTGAAACAAGCTCCAAGAGCTTGGTACGATAGATTGAGCTCTTTCCTGCTTAAAAACGGATTCTCAAGAGGGAAAGTGGACACAACTCTCTTTACACTCTCAAAAGACTCTGGCTTCTTGATTGTCCAGATTTATGTTGATGACATAATATTCGGCGCAACCAATGAATGCCTTTGCAAAGAATTCTCCAAGCTTATGCAAGGTGAATTCGAGATGAGCATGATGGGAGAATTAAAATTCTTCCTAGGATTGCAATCAAGCAAGAGTCAGAAGGGACAGTTATCCACCAAGAGAAGTATACCAAAGAACTTCTGAGGAAGTTTCTGATGGATAAGGCCAAACCATGAGCACTCCCATGCATCCCTCTCAAGTAATTGACTTGGATGAAGATGGTGAGAAAGTCTCAGAAAGCAACTATCGAGGGATGATTGGCTCACTTCTCTACTTAACTGCCTCCAGACCAGATATCCAACTCAGTGTTGGGATCTGTGCTAGATTCCAGTCTAAACCTAAGCAATCACATTTAACTGCAGTTAAACGAATTTTACGATATTTAAGTGGAACTACTAATCTTAGTCTTTGGTACGAGAAAGGTTGTTCTTCTGATATTGTAGGATATTGTGATGCTGACTACGCTGGAGATAGGATTGATCGCAAAAGCAAAGTGGTTGCTGCTGCTTCTTTGGAAAAAGCTTGATCACTTGGTCTTGCAAGAAGCAAAATACGATCGCCCTATCAACTGCAGAAGCTGAATATGTGTCTGCTGCGAACTGCTGTTCTCAGATGCTCTGGATTAAGAATCAGCTACTTGATTATCAATTAAGGTACACCAAATTCCTATTCTTGTGATAATACAAGTGTATCAACTTAGCTAAGAATCCTATTAGCATTCTCGATCCAAGCACATTGATATAAAACATCATTTATTCGGATCATGTGCAAAAAGGCGACATTGAACTCAAATTTGTGAATACTGAGGATCAAATCTCAGATATATTTACAAAGCCTTTACCCGAGGATCGTTTCAATGATCTGAAAGGACTTCTTAATCTAAGATGTTTCTAAGTACTTTGAAATTAAAAACTTTTTCTTAGAAACCCCCCTTAGTCCTAGTTTAGACTCTGAGACAAACATTAAAACTAAGCTTCTGAGCTAGAAGTAGGATAAACACAGAAAACTCTATCTGAGAAAATTTGTTCTCAGAAGACTCATCCCTCAGAAAGGAGATCTTTTGAAACATTTCTCAGAAGGAGCATTTCTCAGAAGGACCACTTCTCTCAGAAGGGTACCTTCCGAGAAACAAGTTACCAACGGTAACTTTTGGATAAGCGTCAGAAATGGCTAGTTACAAGCCAGTTCTATAAATACTCATGGCATTGTTCCATTTGAGCACTTTGCGCTTAAAACTTACCAAAACTCTGCCAAATCCTCTCCTCGCTTTCCAATCTTCATCTATTTCGTCTCTCTTCTCTCTCTCTCTCTGCTATCTCTGCTCTCTTACATTCTCTATCTCCCTTCATCCCATCCCAAACTTAAACCTTTTTTTCCCAAATGGCCTCCTCTGGAGAAATTAAGGGATTAATGAGAAACAAATTTAATGAGGTTTCAGAAGACATCCTCTACGAGGATGAGAAGATGCAATCCCTATTTCACAAGACCTATCTCCCACGGAATCTAGCTATGGGAAGGGTATTGCCTCTCAATGTCTACAACCAGGTGGACGAACTTCAGCTCACTTTTCTTAAGCAACCTGGATGGCCAGCCATGATGAGCTCCGAGGATGTATGCTACCCAAATGTGGTGAGGGCCTTCTACTCCCAAATCGAAAGGTTCACCAACAAAGGGGTCAAGAGCACGATTGCCGATCAACAAATCCGCTTCTCCTCCTCTGACATCAACAAAATTTTCAAGACCTTGAATGGTGGTGATGTCATCGCCAACGACCCAGAATGGGTCAAGGAGGTAGATGACTCAGAAGAAGAAGTAGTGACACTTCTGACTGGTAGCAACAGTCTACCACTCAAGGGCGTAAAGGTGCCTCATCTCACGCAAGAGGCCAGAATCATCTTCTCAGTTGTTCAACATACCCTTCTCCCTCGGATTGGAGACATGGGGAACGTCACCACCATGGATGCATGCCTACTGTACCACCTGCTGAAGAAGGAACGAGTAGATTTTGGAAGGATGGTGCTCAACTACATGATGCACCAAGCTCATCCTAAAAGGGCTCTCACAAGTCTACCTTACAGAAGCCTTCTGACCAAAATCCTCAACCATCTCTCCTTCCCACTTGAAGACTACGAGTACAACCACAGCAAATTCACGATGGTCACCTTCAACAACATCAAGAAGAAGAAGGAGGAAGCAAAGCCTTCTAAAGGAGCTGCTGGTCCCAAACAGCCCTCTAAGGCTGAAAAAGGAAAGGAAAAGGTTTCCGATCCGTCACAGAAGAAGAAGAAAAAGCAAAAAGTGACTCATCCCTCTCCAACAAGGGTGACAAGGAGTATGGCTTCTGAGGAAGCTCAGAAGACTCCTCAGAAGGAACCTGAGGTTGTTGAGGCTGCTGACGACTCAGAAGAAACAACTTCTGAGCAACTCCTGACCAGAAAGAGGAAAACACCTCCAACTCTCCAAGTCCCAGACGTGCCACCAGAAGGGAAAAAGAAACGTGGTCGTTTGGTAAAAGCTTACTCTAAAACTCCACCTTCCTTTCTTAAATCTTCTTCTATTTCAATTCCTGTTTCTGATTCTGTTTCTGGTCTTAAACCCACCAAATTTAAAACTAAGCTCCTGCATTCCTTGAATTATCAGGGAAAATCTCACAAAGGAGTGGGGATAAAAACCACTAAGAAACAGAGCCCGCCGAAGCCGACGGGTAAAGAAATTGTAGCAGTTGCTGCTACTGCTGCCACCACCGCTACTGCTACTGCTGCTGCTGTTGAAGAAGAAGCAGAAGCTTCTCATCACTCCTCCCCCTCTGGGAATGTCTCCCCTACCAGAGAAGACATTCAGGGGCATGGAAGAAATGTTGCTAATTCCTCTTCTGAGGAAGAAGATGCGGCAAGCTTCCGTATTGAGCATCGCACTCCAAATGCTGGAAGCTCCAAGAAAGAGCCCCAGAAGAGACCATCTGAGGTTTCTATGGTGGAACTTTCTGAGGCAACCACAACTGAAGTTACTACTGTGAATGCTGAGTCATTGGCTCAGACGATGCTTGACGTCCAGAAGGAACTGGATCAACCTTCTGAGACTCCAGAAGCTGCTCAGATGCAGCCACAACAACAACTACAGCATGAGGAAGCCTTACTTGAACCAACTTCTGAGGTTGGTCCCCTCTCTTCTGAGATCCCTTCGGAACATGAGGAAACTCATGTCTCAACACATGAAGTAGTGCCAGGGACCACCAGCACTGGGCTCAGCTCAGAGGTGGGCGCTGACGCTACCATTGTTGCCGGAGTTGCAGCAGTTGAGGCATTTGTTGCCCACAGTTCCTTAGAAGGAACTCTATCTGAGAAGGACTCTCAGAAGGAACCAGCGGTTCCTCCTCTCGATCTCACAGAAGTTCCTCCTCCATCCTTCAATCAACAGGGTCTTACCTTCTCGATTACGGACTCGATGATTAGTCCTGGCTTCCAGATGGGAAGAATGGTAGTCACACCACCCTCTGTGCAATTTCGGCCTTTCTTTGGTCGAACTAAGAAGTTGAAGTGCATTGAAGCCATACATAGCCAGATCTCAACTTTCAACCTCTCCGAAGATGCTCAGACTTCTGGTGCAATGGAGCAACCATCAGCTCGGCAACCTTCCGATCAAGACCTTGCTCTAGTTTCTGAGGACACTCAAAGGCAGCCTTCTATTGAACTCGCTGCTATTGAACACAAAGTTGTCCAAGAAGAAGAACTTCCTGCATATCAAAAGAGGGATATCATCGATGATGTACTTGAGGCTGAAGTCTCTCGTCCTCCTCCATCTCAGCCCTCATCTTCTCAACAGCCTTCCACTTCCTCTGAACTACCTCCAGAATGCGCTCCGCATGCGACTCAGAGCGAGATTCTCATGGAGATATGCCAGCTGCTACGCTACATTGCTAGAAGGCAGTAGTTCTAAGTCAATGATGGCGTTTATGTCTTAGCCACCCTTTTTGATGTAACAAAGGGGGAGTAGATAAATGATAAAATTTTTGTACAATGGCTATACGTAAACACTAGGCTAGGACTTAGGGGGAGCAACAACTTAGGGGAAGCAAAACATTTTGTATCTCTACAAAACCATCAATGAAAAATCATTATTTTGGCATCTCATGTTTTTACTTAATTCTATGCTTATTCTTAATTATTTGGCATCTATTGATTTACTTAGCCTGGTATTTCTGAATTTCATACGTATATTCATCAAGAAATACACGCTATGTAATTGATAATCTCAAACAGTAATCATACATTGCATACCTTAACTGTTGATTATCAAAGCTTTCTAAGGAAATAACAGAGCCTTCTCTTAGAAAGCAATGTTAAGTTCTAAGAAAGCAAAAGTGCATTCTGAATAAGTTGTGAACTCACTCAGAAACACTTCTGAACTTAAGCAAAATTATTATCTTAAGACTTAAGTTGTTATCATCAAAAAGGGGGAGATTGTAAGCTCCAGAACCCTTATGAAAGAATTAGGCATAATTCTTTTAGAGTTATGAAAGTTTTAATGATAACAAGGTAAGCCATAATTATAAAAATTTTACTTAAGGTTTTGCTAATATGTGCGCTAAGTGTCTCAGAAAGCTTTAAATTATTGCAATACCATGAGTAAAGACCAAGACAAAACATCAAGTAGCCTCGAGATCAATTGATAGAATCATAGCGCCAAAGATATCAGAAAGGATGTCTCAGAAGCGCAGAAGGTGAAAACATGTTTCTGAGGAAAGAACACTGTCGCCTCAGAAGGGTCTCAGAAGACCTTGCGACTAGTAGTTCTCAGAAGGGTCTTCCCTCAGAAGGTTCGCCTCAGAAGTCCGTACAACTCTCAAAAAGTTGGACTCAGAAGCAACCAAGTGTCTGGACTCAAGGGAGCGCAAGCAGTCTCAGAAAGCTCGCTACAACTAGCCAAGGAAGTGGGAACACGCGCACTGTGCAGTTCTGAAAAGTTCCTCATTTCGCGCTGACTGTAGCAAGGAGCCGTTCTGAAAAGGGCACAACCACATAAGCAAAGTGAAAGCTTCTAAATTTCGCGGCTCTTTGATGCCTATATATATGAGTTCAATTCCAGAGCATTGTGACGAAATTCTTGCGCTAAAAACTCTTTATTAAACGTGCAAAAACTCTGCTGAATTGAAAATCATCTGCGAAAACTTAGAACTTTCTCAGAAAGACAATTTTACGAAATTGTTCTTCTAACTTTGCGAAAATCTTCTAGTTCTGTACTGGTGCAAATTCTTACATTTGTAAGTTAAATCTAGAAGTCTACTAAGGGTCAAATTAAGTTTGTAACTTAATCTTAGTAGTTGGTTTTCAAAGCAAAAACTACTTTCCGAAAAACGCTAAGTCCTTCTTTGTGTGAAGGCAGGTTTAAGTCCTCTGGTGTTTGAGGAAAAGTTCAAAGTCCTTAATTGATTAAGGCAAGGAAGTCCTCGGTTGTGAGGCAAGGAAGTCCTTAAGTGATTAAGGCAAGGAAGTCCTCTAGTGTTGGAGGCAAGGAAATCCACTTCGGGTTGTGAAGTGGTGGAAGTCCTTTACTTGGTAAAGGCATTGTTGTCTGGGAAGGCACTTTAAGAAGAATATCCAAGAACTCTCAACTGAAGGTTGGGGACTGGAGTAGGTTGGTTATAACCGAACCAGTATAAAATTCTCTGTGTTAAGCTTTTCTCCCTTACTCCTTACTTGTACAAATCTTTGAGAAAAACTCTATCACAACTTTAATTAAGAGGTCTCGTGAAAACTTCATTGATTAAAATCCGAAAGCGTTTAAGAAACTCTAACTCAAAGTCATTTTCTTAAAACTGCTCAGAAAGGAACTTTCTCAGAAAGACTAAGTTCTCAGAAACTTAATCTTCTCAGAAAGCAATTTCCGCTGCAAACTTTAAAATCTACCTTCTGAGTAAAAACAGCTTTCTAAGTAAAAGTTATAAGAAGTATTTTTTATAAAACTTGCACGATTCAACCCCCCTTCTCGTGCACACATACACTTTCAGAATCTAGGAAAATTAAATTTTTATCGTAGTGTTTATATATAAAAAATAATAATAAAAACCAAAAAGATTTTTCATTTTTTTAAAAATTGCAGCAACTGCAGAATTCTGTAGTCACTCTCGAGCAAACCGCCTTAGCGGTCAAGCATACCGCCTAAGCGGTGGTCTCGTTTCTCTACAATTTTGTGCTACTTTCTTTGAAACCTATGGATGACTCGTTCGCAACCCGATAAATTTCTGTTCAAATTCGACCCTGAGATCGAAAAAACCTTGAGAGGTTTGAGACGAACAAGGAGGGTTGGCGAGGACGTAGGTACTTCTGTCCCAACCTGTTCCCGTAGTGTGGACGCTAGTGCTGCGTACAGAGATCGTGATATTGTGCTCGGTGTTAATCCTTTTGTGAGTGTTTCTGAAACACACACCGACACGCAAACTAATCCTCTCACTATACTCACTATGGCTGCGGGTAGACATCCAACTTTGAGGGAGCTCACTGCTCCTGATTTGAATCAACAACAGCTCGGCATTACCTATCCTAATGTCGATGCAGATTTTGAAATAAAGGGAGCACTCTTCCATCGGTTGCCCAAGTTCCATGGGTTAGCCGGTGAAGATCCTCACCAGCACCTAAACGAATTCCATTATGTGTGTGTCACTCTTGGACCACAAGGAGCTGGGGAGGATGATGTTAAGCTCCGCGCCTTCACTTTTTCACTGGAGGGCGCGGCGAAAAATTGGTTGATGAACCTGCCCAATGGGGCAGTAGACTCTTGGTTGGAACTAAAGAAAAGGTTTTTGGAAAAATATTTTCCTGCTTCAAGAGCTGGAGCGATAAGGAAGGCAATTTGCAGTATCCAACAATTACAAGGCGAGACGCTCTATGAATACTGGGAGCGTTTCAATTGGTTAGTAGCAAGTTGTCCATCTCACCAAATATCTGAACCCAACCTCATTCAATTTTTCTATGAGGGGTTGAGTGTTGCGGATAGGCGCACTATCGATTGTTCTAGCGGAGGAGCGCTCATGAACAAAACTTTGGCTGAAGCAAAGGATCTCATAGACACAATTGCTTCGAACTATCAGCAGTTCGGAACGAGAGATACTCCTAGTTCAAAGGGAGTGAATGAGGTTGGATCCTTTGATCAAGGGGCTCTAGCTCAGCAATTGGCGGAGATGACAAGTGCCATCAAGCAATTAACCATCAGCCAACAAAAAATGATAGCCTCTACCTCTACTTCCACCGCTCCATTACTACCTCCGCTAATTCAACAGGTATGCGGAATTTGTGCTAGTGACCACTCCTCAGATGTTGAGTTAAACCTCAAATTGGTCCTCCACTTTGTATGCGTGAATCAAATTAGTCCTTTACTTTAATTTTTGCTCAAAATAGTCCTCCACTTTGCACTTTGTAAATCGAATTGGTCCTCTATTTATTTTTTATGTTATAACTCTATTAATTTCTGCTGAAATGGACTGTTTATTGCTAACTTAGCAAGTACTATGTAATCTTAGAAATTTATAACTCCTATAAGTCCTCCAATTTACTTGTTTTGAATCAAAATAGTTCTCTTTAAATAAGAGTGGATGATTATTTTGATTCAAAACAAGTAAAATTGAGGACTAATATGAGTTATATGTATTTATAGGATTACATGTCACTTGTCAAGTTGGTATTAAACCGTCCATATTAGCAGAAGTTAACAGAGTTATTAAAAAGAATGTTAGTAGGACTAACTTGATTCACATATTGCAAAGTAGAGGACTATTTTGAGCAAAAATTAAAGTAGAGGACTATTTTGAGCAAAAATTAAAGTGGAGAACTAATTTGATTCATCCATGCAAAGTGGAGGACCAATTTGATGTTTAACTCTCAGATGTTTGTCCACAATTAAATGAAGAATACTCCATGGTGGCAGCCACAAGCTTTCCTAACCAAGGGGGTGTTCCTTATGGTAATACTTAGAACCCCTCTTGGAAGAATCATCCGAATCTTCGGTGGAGCAACCAAAGTCAAACTCAACAACCACCTCAACAACCTCCATATCCAACCCAAAACACACACCAATATCCCACTCATCAAAAATACCAGCCACCTCACCAAAGAACCCAAAGTCACCTACCACCACTTCCACCACCCCAAATACCACAAATTCCTAAGCAACCTCTTCAAATACAGGCTCCACCTTCAATTCCTACCCCCTCTACTGAAGCAGACAGCCCCGTCATGCAACAAATCTTGAAGATGTTGATGGAGCAAAAGGCTCAAAATGAAGAAATGAGGAGGGAAATTGCTCAATTGAAGGAAGTGCGCAATACTTCGTCAAGTGATAGTGGTCGCATTCCCTCCCAAACTGTTCCTAGTCCAAAGGGAAATGGGAATGCTATCATTTTGAGGTCCGGAACTACACTTCCCGAAGTTGAGGCTTCAAGTACTAGTCGAGAACCTCAAGCTTCGAGAATTCAAGAGGAAGAACAAGAGGAAGAGGAGGAACAGGCGAAGATGTTGCGGAAGGGTAAAGGCAAGCTTATTGAGGATTTGGGAGGGGATGAAATGGGAGAACAACCACTCAGGTTGCCTTTTCCACACGCAGCCCAAAGAGGTAAGAAGAAGATTGAAGTGGATGAAGAGGTCTTGGCGACTTTCAAGAAAGTTGAGGTTAACATTCCACTCCTCGATGCTATAAAGCAAGTACCCAAGTATGCAAAATTTCTGAAGGACTTATGCACTCAAAAAAGGAGGATGAAGGGGGGAAAAGTCCAAGTAAATTATGCCTCATTAGCTCCCCCATTACCACAAAAGTTCCAAGACCCGGGCTCATTTTCCATTCCATGCCTCATTGGCGAGCTCACGTTCAAGGATGCTTTGGCGGACTTAGGTGTTGTCATCAACGTCATGCCTAAAGCTATTTATCAAGCTCTAAATTTTGGAGAGCTCAAGCCTACAGGACTCCTCTTGCAATTTGCCAACCGGAGTCTCCAGAAACCCGAAGGACTCCTTGAGGATGTCCTCGTCAAGGTAAATGATTTAATTTTTCCGGTTGATTTCTATGTGTTTGATACTGATTCTTCTATTCCATTGGACCAGCAAACACTCATTCTTGGTCGACCTTTCTTAAAAACCGCAAGAGCAAAGGTTGATGTGTTTGCCGGAACTTTAGACATAGAATGTGGAGACATGAAGGCTAAATTTTGTTTGAAATATGCCATGAAACACCCATCTGAGACTCACTCTATCTTTTCTGTTGATATCATTGATGAGTTAGTCGAGAATGAGGTGGAGAATTGGTTTCTTGAGTCTAGAGCCTCTGATTTTGAAAAATCGAGTTTTGGTGTTGTATGCGATGGATGTGAAAAACTTGGTTTCATGTGCAAAAATTGTGAGGATGAGGATTTTAAATTTTTTGGGGACCCTTCCCTTGTTTTTAAAAGTGAAAAATCATCCTCAGTTGAGCAAAATTCTGAACCTCTGATGCAAACAACACCAGAATCGCAACTCACTGATTTGTTCAAAATCAGTACCTTCCAGGCAATGTTGCCTGTTAAAAATTTAAAAATTGCTACTGTTTGTGAAAATAAAAGTACTTCTGATCTCAAAGCACTTCCCCCTCACTTGAAATATGCTTACTTGGGGGAAGGGGAAGCCTTTCCGGTAATTATTGCTAATGGTCTTTCAGCGGAAAATTAAAATAAACTTTTGGAAGTTTTGAAAATTAATAAAAAGGCCATTGGTTGGGAATTATCGGACTTGGTTGGAATTATCCCTTCCATTTGCACTCACAGAATTTTCATGGAAGAAGGTGCTAAGGCCATAAGGCAGCCCCAAAGAAGGATGAATCCTCTCATTCTTGACGTGGTGAAGAAGGAAATTACTAAACTTCTTCAAGCCGGGATCATCTACCCTATCTCTGATAGCGAGTGGGTGAGTCCCGTGCAAGTTGTACCAAAAAAATCTCGAATCACCGTCGTTAAGAATGAGAAAGATGAGTTAATTCCCACGAGAATCCAGAATTCATGGCGAGTGTGCATTGACTACCGCAGATTGAACAGTGTCACACGCAAGGATCACTTTCCTTTGCCATTTGTTGACTAAATGCTTGAAAAACTTGCGGGTCAGTCACACTATTGCTTCCTTGACGGATTCTCGGGGTATTTTCAAATTCAGATTGCACCTGAGGATCAGGAGAAAACTACCTTCACATGCCCTTTCGGTACCTACGCTTATCGTAGAATGCCTTTCGGGTTATGTAATGCTCCTAGCACTTTCCAAAGGTGCATGATGAGTATTTTTTCTGATTTCATTGGTGATTGTTTGGAAGTTTTTATGGACGACTTCACAGTTCATGGAGATTCCTTTGACTCTTGCTTGCAACATCTCTCTCGTGTCTTAGAGCAATGTATCAGGACCAACCTGGTTTTAAACTTTGAAAAATGCCATTTTATGGTTAATCAAGGTGTGGTCCTGGGACATATCGTTTCTAAAGAGGGTACTGCAGTGGACCCTGCAAAAGTCGAAGTTATCTCTTCTTTGCCTCACCCCGCTTCTGTGCAGGAGATTCGCTCTTTCCTTGGACATGCAGGTTTTTACAGGCGATTTATTAAGGACTTCAGCAAGATTGCGAAGCCGCTCACAGACTTGCTGCAGAAAGATGTCGAATTTAATTTTGATGAAAGCTGTCAGAAGGCGTTTGAGTTATTGAAAGCGAGTTTGACTTCCGCACCGATTGTACAGCCTCCGAAGTGGGAACTCCCCTTCGAACTTATGTGCAATGCGTCAAACTACGCTATGGGTGTCGCGCTAGCACAGCGCGATGGTAAGATTTCTTGTGTTATATCTTATGCTTCCCGTACCTTGGACTCTGCGCAGTCTAACTATACCACCACTGAGAAGGAGCTTTTGGCAATTGTTTTTGCCCTTGAAAAATTTAGATCATACCTCCTGGGATCTCATGTGGTAGTGTACACAGACCACGCTGCTCTGAAGTACTTGCTGAAGAAGCCTGATGCGAAGTCCAGCCTTCTTAGGTGGATATTGCTTCTGCAAGAGTTTGATTTGGAAATAAAAGACAAAAGCGGGTGCCATAATTTGGTTGCTGATCATCTCAGCAGGGTCGAACATATACTTGATGACCCGATCCCACTGGATGATCGTTTTCCCGATGAACGTATCTTGAGTATTAAGACCACCCTGCCTTGGTTCGCAGACATTGCGAATTATCTTGTTGCTAAAACCATCCCTGCACATTTTTCAAAATCTCAAAAGGATAAATTGATTTGTGAAGCAAAATATTATGTGTGGGATGATCCATATTTATGGAGGTTTTGTGCCGACCAGATAATTCGCAGGTGCGTGCCTGATCATGAGCACCGCTCAATTCTTGACTTCTGTCATGCACAAGCTTGTGGTGGCCATTTCGGACCACAGCGCACTGCGCGCAAAATTCTTGAATGCGGTCTATTTTGGCCAAGCATTTTTAAAGACTCTTTCGAATACTGCAAGTCTTGTGCTAGGTGTCAGAAAACTGGAAAGAACTCTAGAAGGAATGAGATGCCGCAACAACCTCTGTTGTTTTGCGAAATTTTTAACGTTTGGGGCATCGACTTCATGGGTCCTTTCCCGGTTTCTTCCGGTTTTTCTTATATTTTGTTGGCTGTTGATTATGTGTTTAAGTGGGTTGAAGTTATCCCCACTCGCACAAATGACTCGGCTGTTGTTTGTAACTTTGTGCGAAGCTATATACTCTCTCGATTCGGCATACCTAGAGCCATTATCAGTGACCAAGGCACCCATTTTTGCAATAGAACTTTTGATGCTTTGTTGCGTAAGTATGGGGTTGTACATAAGGTGGCAACGCCTTATCATCCTCAAACTAACGGGCAAGCTGAGGTTTCCAACCGCGAAGTGAAAAAATTTTAGAAAAAATGGTTGGACCCTCACGGAAAGATTGGAGTGCCAGGTTGTCTAATGCATTGTGGGCTTACCGAACCGCTTATAAAACCCTGATTGGGATGAGCCCCTTTCGGTTGGTATTTGGAAAAGCATGTCATTTGCCGGTTGAAATTGAACATCGTAGTTACTGGGCGGTTAAGCAATACAACATGGACTTAACGGTTGTCGGTAAAGAGAGAAAATTGCAATTGCAGGAAATTGAAGAACTCCGGCGGGATGCCTATGAGAGCTCTAAGCTTTACAAAGAGAAGACGAAAGCCTTTCATGACCGATCCATTTTAAGAAAAGAATTTCATGAGGGTCAGGAAGTGCTTTTGTACAACTCTAGGCTCCAACTGATGGCCGGTAAGTTACGGTCCAGATGGGAAGGACCATTCGTGGTGAAAAGGGTCTATCCCTTTGGAATGGTGGAAATTGAGTGTTCAAAGACCAAATCTACCTTCAAGGTCAATGGACACCGACTGAAGATTTTCCATTCAAATTTCAACAAAGATATGGAACAAACTGAAGTCCTCCTTTTTGAGGGAGTGAAACCTCCTTGCTAGGGGGCCACAAGTCCAACTTAGGGACGTAAAACCAAAGTGCTTGGTGGGAGACAACTCACCGTTTCCTTTTCTTTAATCTTTCATCTTTTCTTTTTAGGAGGACGCCGCATCCGAGTCAGTTGGATCTGAGGACTTGGGATGTTGGCTGCACATCATTGTGTCACTGAGGACAGTGACAATTTCAAGTGTGGGGAGGTACACATTTACATTTTCATGTTTTATTTTCTTGTCACTTTCTTTTATTTTTAGTCAGTTAATTCTTATTGAACTTTGATAGACTTGGTTAGCTGGTATGTCTGGATGTGTTTTGATGGTAAATTAACAGTTTATACATGTTTCCTGAGTTTTGTTTTGAATTTGTGGTTGTTGGCATTATACATTTTGAGTATTAAAATCAGGTTGATTGCATGATGTGAGTGCTACTTTTACCCTTAGCTTTTGGGCCTATTGATCACTTTCTTCTGTTGAGAGCACACACACAGGCAAGCCAATCTAGAACTTGCCGAATAGCTGACTCTTCTTTACTTGGTGCATATGATTGATTCATGTTTTGTTTTTTTATTTAGCCCACTGCCAAATAGACCTACCTTATGTATTCACCCTTGTTTAGCCATTTTGAGCCTTATTCCCTATTTATTCAAAAATTAGCCACAATACAAGCCTTTGGTGAAAAACAATGATTCCCTTGTGGAAATTAATTGAACATAGTTTGTTGTGCATTTTAATTGGGGAGTTTGTGCATTTGATTGTGTTACTTGGGGGGTTGTTATACATAATGTTCAGAAGGAAGAAATCGGGTAAATGGTGGGGGTGAAAGGAGTTAATTGTATATATTTTGTTTTTAGCTTTCTGTGAAAAAAAAAATTTCAGCTTCTGTTTTGTAAATAAAAAGTTGCAGATTCTGAAAATTCAAAAAAAATATATAAAATAAAAAAATAAAAAAAAATGTGTAAATAAATAAATAAATTTCAGAATCTGCTCAATTTGATTTTCTTCTTGAAAGGGTTTTACAGCTCATTGTACATATTTAGAGCTACTTCTTCGGGTTACGAGACATTGTGGGATTGATATGGATGAGTTTGGTTCTTGGTTGAAATGCTCTTTTGGGATATTCTTTATTTGGCCAATTGAACCATGCGATTTTAATTTCCACACAAGCTCACATTCCCATATATATTCTTTACCTGTCCTTTGACCCCATTACAACCCTTTTACATGTTTCATAATGCATCAAGTGTTGAATTGAGTGGCTATTTGCATCTTTGGCAAGCCTATGGAAAGGCGCTAGTGTTGTGTGTTTTGAGGGTTTAACCTATATACTTGAGCGTTCATAGAGTGATACACATCCGTGAGGTTTAGCATCTCAATGTCATGCATTCATATTTGATTTCATTACTCACTACTTGTTTTGAGGAGATTGCCAACATGTTTGTAAGTGTATAAATTGTGACTTAGGAACTTGTATTTTCTTGCAAGTTTACTACTGCCAGTAACCACTCCTAATCATGTCTAGGTAGTTAGTTTTTGCGGACTTTGGTTGCTTGCTTCGTGACTCTCTGTATCTAGTGCTTGAATCTCTTTTGCATGAGGACATGCGATTGTTCAAGTGTGGGGAGGTTGATAAACCACATTTTCATACATTTTTCCTCCCATAATTTGAGCAATTTCATGATCTTATTGTACATAACTTAGCTTCTAAGGCAGAATTTTGATTGTATTATCTCTTAGAGTATTATTGCCAAATTGCATACTAATTACTTCCTTTGATGCCACTGGTGCTTTTGACGTGTTTGTTTCAATGTTTTTATTAATTCAGGGACAGATAATTGAGTATTGCATTGGAGCTACATTGGAAGCTAAGTTGGAGAAAAAATTTGTACATTCAGCAACGAGTAGACCGCCCAAGCGGTCATGTACAGAAGAAATCAAAGAGTCACACCGCAAGATGCTCTGCCACATCAGCTCTGTTTAATTTTGTTTTTAATTGTAATAAGTGGATTAATGAAGAGAAGGGAGGTTAGAGTTCAAGAGGGAATTGGAGAGGCAAAAATCAATGAATCATTCACTCCTTGGCTCCCTATATAAACCCACCTTAGCTCCATAGAGTGGACAACAATTCCTTTTGGTGTTTTCTAGCTCTTGAATATTCCTTTCTTTCTTGTTGTTATTTTTTAGCATTTTGGTTCTGATTGTGATAGTTCTTACTGAACTTCTCACTCTCTTTTCATAGTTTTTTGCACTTGTTAGATTGGTCTTTTGCTTATATTTCAGTCTTTATTAATTGAAGTTATTTTCTTTTCTCAAAGCTTTGTCTTTCCTTCTTATTTTCCGTCATTTCGTATTTTGTTCATATCTATAATTCACTTGTTAATTTATTTACTAAAAATGCTTGGCTAGTTTTCTTTTAGTGCTGCAAGTGATTTAAAGTGTTTTAAGGTGATGAGGCTCGATTTTGTGTTTATGAATTTTTACACTATTTAATCTTTTGGGAAAATTTCCAAGAGGTTGAAAAGTGGTTGTATTGGCGAGGTTGGTGCATAACTGTGGAGTTTGCTCAAGGGATTGAAAAATCATTCCCTTTACTCTATCCATAGCAGATTCTAGGCAATTGCCTTGCGAACCGCCCGAGTTAGCCAAAATTGGCTAATTTAGACCAAACAATTATAATTCATAGTACCTATGATTCCCGTTTCACTTAAATCTCTTGTAGCATTGTTCTTGAATTTATTTGTTTAATTACTTAGTTCGTTTAGAAAATCAAATCAAAAACCCCTCATTTTTCTTTGTTCTATGATAAGATTTTTAATTTGCTGCATAGATTCCTTGAGAGACGACCTGAGTCGTTCTTGCTACTTGCTACTAAGTTAGTACAAGAAACCATTCAGTTTAAACTTCTTCTTGAAAAACTTTTTTTTCTAAATTGCTCGCTTTTGGAGGAATTTAACGACACCTTCGAGAGTGATCAAAGACCTCCACTATATAACTCCCATAAAATAACATTTTTTTTTGTAGTGTGTCCTAAAAGTGACCTACTAAGTCTCCTTATCTAACAGATCCTCAACAAATATATTAAAGATTCCTACAAAACGTCCGATTTTGTTATCACAATCATTGAACCCAATCAATTGCCCAACCCGATGGAAGCTACACTACACCCATCCGGATGTAAGATTTATTTTTGTCTTCCATTTTGTGTATATAATCAGAATTAACATCAACGTTTCTCTCACACTTGTTCTCACGATAGTTTTTTTCTATTCAACAACATCTGGCCCATATATGCATCTGTCGCACCAAAATTTAAGACATACCATCATGGTTGAATATATGTTTCTCACACAATTAACGACAAAGGCCCATTACCAAAAACATTAGCAAACATGACACCCGTCACGATTTATTGCAGTAATGTGGCAGCTGCTGCACCTAGATCTGTTAGTAAGGTCCTAAATGACTCATGTCTTTACTGCTACTGCATCATTAGGGTTCATGGCTAAAGCCATGTCAATAACTTGCTGAATCAAACCTCACTATATTACTCAAATTCAAACATTACACCTACTTAACATAACACCAATTACAACACATCCAAGTGATTTACCAGAATAAAACATGTCATCCAAATAAATGGTTATCCTACACCTGGTTTAACATACAATACAATATACGAAAAGAGTATGATGTCTCCAACATTCATGACACCAAATGGCAACCTAAAACCTAATTTATGCAACAACATTGTCAACGCATACTCCAAACACATGAGCACATGGTTTGATATACAATTCTCAAATGAACGGGGCACCTCAAATTTTACCAGTACTTTTGTCTTCAAAATCCTGACCAATCATGAGAAACCAACTAGTTACCAGTCAAATTTAATCAATTTTTATACAACACAGCTTCAACCAGATAATAAAAATTATCTCAATCTATTAGTGCAACAAACCAACCTTTATTAGATGTTGCAGAGAGTTTATTTGGCTTCTCGAGCTAGGACAACTGCCTCTCATTATCGGTAAATGGGATATTGGAGTTGACATATTCATACGATCATCCCCAAAATATTGAATTGGTAATACGCCTTCACAAGGTGGAAGGATATAGCAATTTAAGTGATGTCTCCAATGAAGAACTTGCCCATATGTTGCCCGGTGCGCTTCTTCACCTGCAAGCCCTCTAATAACATGTGCTCTCTGACTAACATCGCGATCACACAAGTTTGCCTCTTACCCAATCAAAGCCCCCCCCTTAATTAAAGTTTTAATACAAATGTTTTCAGTCACATCTATTTATATTAAACTAACAAATAAATTCTACAGTTTAAAGAATATAGGTACAAATACATACCAAAGGGGTCGTAGAATTGTTGTTCCCCACTTCACTACCACCATGAAACGCCGACCATCCACCACTACCCTCTTTGTCAGACCCAGCCACTTCAGCAAGCATATTATCGGGGCATGTCTGCTTAGTGTGATTGCCAAGTCCACATTTGGAACAACACATTTTTTTCCCTTCATTCTTTCCCAATCGAGGGGCTCCTTTTGTCCTTGAAACCCCAGGGTCCAAAACTTTCTTCAACACAACAGTATCATTAACATATTTCAATTCCCCAGCACTTGATGCCTCAAGTTTATTTGTAATTTCGTTAATACCATCCATTGCAACCTGAAACGCAACACGTGATTTGGACCTTAGGAACGTCATCCAAGCACTAGTTGCAGAAAGTGCATCATATCGCAAGAGTTGCATCCTTGAACAATTAGTATCCTCCTGCGCCTCTACGAAAGACTTTGCATCCTTACAAAAGCAACGCTTGATTAAACATTTCGAGATTTGGGCAAGGTGTTCGTGCTTCCTCACGAAAAACATGTGGCTACAAGGGATGCCGTTGGTGTTCCACATAGCGCAAATGCACTCAATCTTTTCCCCTCCTTCAAAACCGATCCGATCATATAATACATCGTATATGCGACGCGACTCGCCAAATTTGCACATCTTGTACACAACGACAATACTCATCCTCTCGCAACTAACATAAACTAGAGAAGCAACCTTATCCATCTCAATTTTCACCACTTTAAAAATAGCTCTGGTGTACACTTTTGTTGCACCCTCCTCAATAAATCTCAAACCCGTCGTCAGCACCAGCCATCCATAAATGAAACCAAACTGTGCTTCCAATTCATTGTTCCTGTAATCCTTCAAAACATGCTCAAGCGCTATCACCAGCTATAAAGGCTATTCCTAGATTTGATGTACCACTTTATAAAGCTATTTATTCCCTCACAACGCGATGTTGTCCTAATCCCAACGCAAAATTTTCCTCTCAAGTATGTTGTGGCCCACATCTCCATCTTCTCATAAACTGCCCTAACCCACCTTTGTCTGAGAGGCCAAATTTTTCCACAATTGAGTGCCGATATTCCTCAAACCCCTGTTGGTCATAGTTTGCGTATATGGCTTTCTTGAAGGCTTCACAAAATTCAGCATGTTTTATGTTAGCAGTTACGTTCTATTGTAGGTGCCATGCACATAGTCTATGCGTTGCGTCTAGAAACACCCTTCGAATAACCTCTCGCATTGCATCATCCCCATCAGTAACTACAACAGTCAGCGCTTTATTTAACATCACATCCAAAAATTGCTCCAACAGCCAATGATAACTTTCAATGCGCTCATTTACAAGCAAAGCAAACCTGAAAATACAAGTTTGTCGATGATGGTTCGCTCCGAAAAAAATGACTAATGGCTTGTTATACTTGTTCTTCTTATAAGTTGAGTCAAACGCAAGGACATCCTCAAAGTATTGATAATTAGTTCGACTCATGCCATCAGCCCAAAACAAACTCCCTAAACTCAAGTCTCTGGTGGTATTGTACCAAGACACTATCATCCCATCAGAATCAATTCTTCCCTGCAGATAACTAATCGTTGCATCGACATCTCCGTCATTTAATTTTTTCCTTCTCTCCCGATCAATGTAGTTAGCCAATCATTCTTCGAGAAACTCATTGCTTGATACCCACCTACTTGACCATCCATGTAACCAACCCATAATCTGAGATGTTTGCATTCCAAAACTGCGCATAGAATCTATTTGGGCCTTGTCTGCACTGCTAATCCGACGATGGTTAGGAATTAGATGCACAATCACTTGTGGAGTTAAATCATGATTTTGTTCCTCTATTAGTCTTCGAACACTCCATGTTGAAGACCTTCTGTTCCTATATATCATTAAGCTTGCCTTGCACCCTGTTCTTGTCTCTAACTTATGCTCACGCTTACGATCGTTCCGAGTGTAATGGTCCGCGTTCCTAAACCCGACCCTACTGCAAACAAGCTTTCTTCTCCTAGGTTCCTCACTACCATCCCGATGAAGATCATTTTTTCGTACCCCAAAACCAATGCATGCAAAATACTTAACGTACAACTCATAAGCTTCTTCTTCAGTTCCAAAAACTCTATTAACAATATCTCCAACTGTCACTTCATTGTCACAAGAGAAACTACCATTTTCAACTGTACCACACTTCTGCATTTTACAATTTTTAGCACTAATCTCCTCCACTATAGTACGCCTAAACCCACTATAGCTTGAATTGTCCTCCTCTCCATCAGTGGAATCAAAATAATTAATGCCTTCTATGTCATCAGCTGAAGAACTACTAGTGCATTTATCCCATGACCTTAATGTGGTTCCATCCGAAGAACTACATGAGCTACCATCATTTCTCCTGTTTTCTTCAAAATTTTGACACTTCATCCTCAGCATATTTCAAATTCAATTTTCACCAAACAATATTGCCAACATAGCAGATGAAATTTTTCATCTATATGCACTAAACCACCCGAAATAAAAAAACCTACTTTAACTCAAACGAAAATTTACAAAAAAATTTAACAAACCGTCAACAACAACAGTGATGCACATCTAACAGAACCATACCAATTTTTAGCTGAATTCATCCATCGCAATCACAAAAATAATTTATGTAGATTAATCTTTTTTAAACTACCAATTGAAAAAAGGTATCACAACCACTTTGTCAAACAATATGATTTATTAAACAAATTAGAGTTTCAAATTTGTCTTATCTGGAGTTGCCTCCCTTTTGCAAATATGTATCGGAATTCTAATCTTTTGCAAACCAACAACCCAGACTCTTGCGTACAGGCGACGAATGGAGTCCTGCCGGCATATGGAGTCGAAACTGGAAATGCAGCTCGACGACGAATGAAACCAACCAAACGGCGCCCCAAAAAGAGCCTAAATTATGGAAAGAGTAAAGCTGAGTAGTTACTAGGGTTTTGCGGTGTATCAACTATCCCTAAAATTTTTAACAATACTTTCATTAAAATTACAAGAATGCCACTACCTAACTCCAACTATTATTTATAATTACTGGCTTAATTCATTCTGCCTAAACCTATTTCTATTTAAAAACGACGACACATGGTTCACTAACAACCGCAAGAAGTGGATGCATCGAAGCATGCACCTTTGCTAAGAAGTGCCTAAAGGATATTTGTTAAGGATACTCCCAATAGCAAGTTGATGTAAAATTTTAAATATAGTGGTGGATCATTTATATTGAAAATATGAAAATACACAATGTGATTATTTTCATTTTTACTATCTTAAGGGTATTTGTTATTAGTAAAATCCTTATTTATTATTCTTATATAGGTTTTCAAAATAAGTAATTTTTCTTACTCTATTTGGGGGCATTTGGTTTGAGAGAATTTTTAAAGATTCTCAGGAATGTTTCATGGGAAAATCATATTCACACGTTTGATTCATATTTTGGCATTAAAATTCCCAATAATATTGCATTCTCAGGAATCATATATTCTCATGTTTTCAAACTCATCTTCTCTATATATGGAAATCTTACATTTCCATCCCATGGGAATGTTTGTGGAGGCTTAAATTACAAAAATATCCTCTAAAAATTACAATACTTCATATTTATCTACCCTTACATACACTACTCATTTTAACCCTACTATTTGTGTGCCTCATGAATATTTGTGCAATGTCTACCTTTATTTATTAGGAGGGAATCAAAACATTATATATGAGTACTATTTAAATATTTAAATTAACTGAATTATTTCTTTTGAGATATTTTAATATAAACAATATTTTAAGTTTAACAATTTTGAGACATTATTATAAGTATTTATTTTTAATTATCAATTTTTCACTTTAAATAGTTAGGGGCATATTTATAAAATTAAAAAATATTCTCAAAAATGTTATTGAGAATCAAACACATAATATAATTCATTCATGAGAAAGTTTAATAAAATTTTCGAACAAACCAAACACAAAAATATTACATTCCCAAAAGTGTGATTTCTCGAAATAGAATTCTCATGAATATACATATTTTTGAAAAAAAATGGCCCTTTTGATAATACCCCTTCTTGTTTTCGTTTTTTGAGTGCAATTTGCAATAAAGTATATAGATAAACTCTTCAATTCAAACTGTAAATGGACATTTGATGTTTCCGAGAAAGAAATAAAAGAAATGCCGGAAAACGCATGTCAAGGTTGCCACCCTAATGCTTTACAAATGACAAAAATTTAGTATTTTCCGGGAATTATTGATGCTAATTACAAAGAAATAATAATAATAAATAATAATAATAATAAATAAAAACTATATATATATATATATATATATATATATATATATATATATATATAGTTCTTGCTTGCATTAATGCTGTTGATTCACGTGTCACACAATTGAAATTTTCTTGTTGCAAGTAGGCAAAACAACTTATCATCAATAATTTAATTAATGGTGTAAATAGCAGAATGAAAATAACACTATATATCATATTTAATTTTTAGTAATATTTAATTTATTAAGAAGAAATGCTAATAAATTTTTTTCCTAACATTTAAAAATATTTCCTAAAATATAAAAATATTATCGAAATTCTTGAATAATATTCTTATAGGTGTAGCATATGTTATATATAGTTCACTAACATATTTTAATATAAATGTTGGTAAAAGTCAATTATGTCAAAGTGATGATATGTCCTCACAGTATGTATAATTTGTGAAAATATATTATTTTTACCATATAACGGACGCATTAATAACTTCAAATTGAGATTAGGCTTGATTACGTATTGAAAAGTTATAATTTAAACAATGATATTTTTTAAATTTATAATTGATAATCAACAAAAATTACTGTATAATAAGTTTTTTTCCTGTTATTTTTATAGTGGACAGATCACATCAAAATAAATAAAATGATAACTACTACTAATAAAATAATTTTTCTGTTCATTAGATCTTTATAATAATGGATACCATATTATATAATGCTATATTTTACACATTAACATACCAAACATCGCATAGTGTTTTAAAAATAATTATAGACTTATATTATCAAATTAAACCTACAACTGGGCATGCACAAGTAGTTCCTTAAAAGCAAATCGGTGAGCAGTCTTATGCTAAACATTGTGCCAGGAGGCAGCAAGAGACAAATTTTGGAAGCGTTCATTATATTGTCTACACTAAAAATAAAGTAATAATAAATTTAAAAACACAAATGTTTGGGGGCACAATAAAAAAACTAGTCAAAACAGCCAATAAAGCACATTTAACACTCTTCAAATAGCACTTTTAATCATGAGTATATTTTTAAGAGGCTGGGTGATTGTGACCCAAATTCCTATTTATTAACTGTTTTGACTGATTTTTTTGTTGTGCCACTAGCCATGTTAATTTAAAAAATGTCTTATAGCATGTATGTGGATCAATCAAATTTGAAAAGATCCAGTTGAGACTAAGGACATAGTAGTATGCATCGATATGCGGTAAATTGTGGAACGAAGAAAAAATTAATACATCCAATTACAAAATGAAAACCTGTTTTCTTTTGTGTATGAATTTGGGTTAAATGTTAAAGATCTAATTAGTTGATCGAGTAGTAATATATAAGTTTATTTGATTAAAGAAAATAAAATCATTTTCTACAGCTCATCATTATGTGGGTTATTATGTGTTTTTTTTAAGAATTTAGAAAGATTGCATGATAATTATTGAACCGCTAGAGCTAGCTAGCTAGGTTACAAGCCCACAAAGAAAGATACAAAAAAAATGCAAGAGATCCAGAACAAAAGTTATGTTATTGTAAAATTTAGAGCGTATAAAATTTCAAAAAATATTTTTCAACTTTTTTATTTTTAATTTGCCCCCTGTTTTCGCACTTTTTGTAAAAATAAAAAAAAACTTAAAATATAAAAATATAAAAATATAAATTGAAAACCGAATAATGTAGTTTTAACTGTTCCATACTTTCATTCCTCTTTTAACGAGCTGTATGTATATCATTAAAAAATCACAAAGTCTTGGTGCACAATGAAAAATTAGTTAAAACATCCAATAAATAATGTACAACATATAATATATAATATAGACAACATATATTACACATTATGCACAATATATATGATATGTTGTGCATAATATATGATATATATTGTATATAATATGTAATATATATTGTGTATATTGCATAATATATATCGTGCATATCATATTGGTTGTATTGACTGTTTTTTCATTGTCCATGTACCATTGCTCTTAAAAAATTGTACACCACTTTGTAATATTCAATTATATTATTGAATTTTAATATGACTACATTTTTTCATCTAAATTGTTAATTACAATTCACATGGTGAATAAAGAGTATTGTATAATTTTTTTTTTGTACGCTAATTATATTTTTGAGCAATGGTATATGTATAACAAAAAATCAACTAAACTAGTCAAGATGTTATACACAATATATATAATATAATATACACAACACATATTATTACATGTTGTGCACACCATATATTACATGATATGTACAACAAATATCACATATTGTAAAGAAAGATAATGTTATAATATGTGATATATATTGTGCATAATATATCATATATAGTGTGCATAATATGCATTATACGTTGTGCATATTACATATTATATGTTGTGCACAATCTATTGATTATTTTGGTTGAATTTTTGTTGTGTACCAAGATTTTTCTTAGAAAATACTTGATGAATAATATAAAAATAGCCAAATCAGTAATAAGCCTATTTTGCAATTTTTTGACTAAAAAAATCTCTCTTAAATTAGTTTTCAGTGAGTTAGATGATTATGACTCAAAATCTCTATATTGACTAATTTTTTTATTGTGTAAATTGTAGCGTATAGACTAACCCTGGCCTGTTTGAATCAAATAAGTTATTGAAATTTAATAGATTTTGAATACCGGTGGTTAATATATATTAGCAAGTTCTCAGGACACTGAAAGAAATAAAGTATTCCAGACGGATTTACTATTATAAGAACCCTAAAAATCCTTACATTTTAATTAAGAATGACTTAAAACATAACAAATCGTTCTATAAAATCACTATTCCCTTTGTCGTTCTCCATTATTTGTTCAATTTCTGGTTTTAATTATTTAATTTGTTCTATATACCCTCCTCCTCTCAACATGTGTTACAACAAACCACCAGATCTTCATATATATATATATATATATATATATATATATATATATATATGCAATGCTGTGTGTGATTATAGCCCGTGACAACATATTCTTCATTCATTCCACATAATCAATATTGTTTCGATGAAGACAAATTCCCTTCTTCGAAATTCGAATTCCAAGTTTCATGCGCTAGTATTCTTAGTTTGTTGCAAGCGATAATTATTGAAACCAAAATCCTTTATTTTATAGGGTTCTTAATTAATTATGTCATATAGTATTATTGTATATATTCAATATATGATGATGCATACAAAGATTTTATTTTATAGGGTTCTTATTAATTAATTATTTATGTCATATATGCATTCAGAACAGGAATACAATAATGTTTGACGTACAACAGAAATACGTCCAACTTGTATCCAACGTGTGCTATCCATGTCACAGGATGTGTGCTATATGTATATGTGCTATACGTATAGCACACATCCTGTGACATGGATAGCACATGTTGGATACAAGTTGGACGTATTTCTATTGTACGTCAAGCATTATTGAATATGAATAATGCCATATTAAACACCATAAGTTGAGTTAGTGATCTCCAAAACATTATAACATGAAAGGGATTTTAAGTTTTCTGCATGTAGCTCACGGGCATTGCTTAACATCTGATGATAATTAATCAGCCACATGTGGAATTGATTCTTATGTGTTCGTGCTTCTATGTGACAAGCATTGGAATGCCAAGTTGTCCCATTCAAGGGATCGAGCTTAGGATATGTTTCTTTGAAGTAATTTGGAAAGAAAAGAAAGAGGAAGGAATGAAAATGGAGAAAAAAAGTAGTTGCATTTTCTCTTGTTTGGACTAAACAAGAGGAAAGAGAAAGAAAAGGTGGAATAGTGAAAAAGAAATTGTGGATTTCACCTAAAAAATTTCCCTCCACTTGTGGAGAGACAAATCAAGAGAAGAGAATTTTGGTAGGAATTTTTCAAAGGAAAATATGTGAACTAAAGAAAAATAGTCAAATTTGACTTTATTTGATAACTTTTTAATCTAAAAAAATTCTATTTAAAAAGTTAATTTTTAGTGGGTTGAATGATTGTGGTCTAAAATTTTTATATTAACTAATTTTAATTAGTTTTTCAATGTACAAATAACAATACTCATTTCTAAAATACCATTTTATCTTTAACCTATTTGCTTTTTATCTTCTCCCGTTATAGGAATATAAAGTTATCATCATATTTTATTATCTTTTTCTTTCCTCTCGTTTTTTCCATCTAAACAAATAAACTTATATAATAATTTTTCCATTTTCTTTTATCTCATTTTCCATTCAACTTCCATCTATCTACTAAATTAATTTCTTTTCTCTCAATTTTTTGCTCTATCAAATTTTTTTTCATTACCAAACACGACCTTAATGCCTTAATTTGTTAGTTATAATAAAAAACTAATTTTTTTATAATAACATATATAGATTTATTTGTTTTTTTTATTATTCAATGTATACACAATTGAAAGCAATAATTAATTTTTTGAGGTGAGAGTTCTCTTGTCAAAAATAAATATCTGACCACAAAATCCTCTTTATACATAGTTAAAAATCAAGCCCCTAATCGGATAGTTAAGCAACTTATATACTTAATATAAACCTCTAGGCCCAGTGGTTATAGATTTATTTTTTTTGTTGCCCACGGTGTCCGGAACTTCACCCCGACTAATCCGTCACCCCGGGTCGCGTACCTGGGAATAGCAGGTGAGGCTCCAGCGAGGATTTTTTCTATCCACAAGGCTCGAACCCGAGACCTTGCTTAAGGGACAACGAGCCGCTTACCACTTGTGTCAATCCTCGTTGGTGTGGTTATAGATTTATTTGTTTGTATACTATATGTAGAAACTCATGGTATCAACCAAGATCAAAAGAATATAAATGAAGATAGAAAATGATTAGTTAAATAGATTGATAGATTGTGATCAATTACAAACTAATGAAGCCTTATATAGATTAATGAGATAAACACATTGTAAAACCTAATGACTAAAATACCCTCTAACACCCCCCGTAAGCCGGAGCGTGCGAACACTAGCATGTCCGGCTTGGGATAAGAGTGTGATACAATGAACAAATCAAATGAAATACAAAGAATACAAGCAAAGTGAAAATACAAGAAATGATTATGAAGTGAGTCGGCTCGCCGAAATAAAATCATCGATCAAACACCGCTCCTCGGAGAAAAAGAATGTCTTGGGAGTCGTCTCGCCGGAAAGAACATCGGTCACAAGAACTCTCCTATATGGGCTCAATGGCTCAAATATGAGATGTCCCAACTCGGGATCAAGCAACGACAGTGGTTCGTAGTTCGACCAGTCTTCGACCTTCTTTTTGGGCCTCTTCGATCTATCATTCGACGTCTTCACATATGACACATTGCAAAGAAGAATTTTTTTGAAATGCTCTACCATCATTTTTTTTAATGGAAGTAGCTTACAAAGCCTAATAAAGGCTATACAAATGAACATTTTTTTTTATCTACCCTATGTATAGAGGCAGAGGCTAAAAGAAAGAATATATGAATTTTAAAAACTAATTTTGTCTTTAAACTTGCACAACACATACTAGTGATTCCATGAAGAACAATAATGCACACCTTCAAGAACCCGTTATTAATAGAAGTCACTCAAGAAATTTATCAAACATAAGATGTGCATTATATTTAATAAGAAGCATCGATCCACAAAAGAAACGGAATTGCAGTACTCAGAATGAAGACCAAATTGAATGTAAGCCTAACCATCATCATCAAATAGCCAAGGCAGAAAATAATCTCAGTCTCAAACAACATCTAAATACATGAACAAAGTGATGCAGTAGCAGGAGCAATAATGCTTCAAAATCTTGAACAAATTAAGAGAAGAATACCAAACAATCAATGAACTCAGACGAAGGTAGGTGGGAAACTCGAACCAATTTAAAATGAATCGAACAAGATCGAAGCAAGAAGCAGTTCAGAGGTGACAAAGATCAAGAAGACGACCGCTTGATTGCATGCTCTGTTTCTTGCTGATTTGGGGTTCTTGATTTGATTCTTCAAGTAATATCTTCAACCATTACTGCTACTGCAGTGATGTCATGACCATAGCAAAAAAGAATGAAAAGATGTGTTTGGGGTGAAAGAAACAATCCGGAAGAGAAAGAAAATGTTCTTCAAAGAGAGCTAATAGCAGCGGAAATAAAATTAATATGGATCATTTGGCTAGGATACCATGTAGAAACTCATGGTATCAACCAAGATCAAAAGAATAGAAATGAAGATAGAAAATGATTAGTGAAATAGATTGATAGATTGTATATCAATTACAAACTAATGAAGCCTTATATAGACTAATGAGATAAACACATTGTAAAACCTAATGACTAAAATACCCTCTAACACTATATACTCTTCACGAATGCACATTAATTTTTTCGGGGAAATTGATATGTTACCGATTTTTTCTTTCCCCTTTTTTCTTTCATATGATGTTATAAGCGATAAATTGTTTTGCATAACATTTGTAATTGAATAATATGAAATTGACTTTGTTTGTCATGGGCTAATAACACCTTTCCTTGCTGGGCTCCGGAGGGATCGAAATTCGGAATCAGAGTGGAATATAACCCTCGATAATAATGTTCGAAATATTAGATCAATTAATAAGAAGGTCAAATTTTTGTATAATCAAAGAGAACTAATAAAGAGTCAATATATTTAATGTTATATATAAAAAACTATCATTAAGTCCATTTAATATTATTTTTTCCTATTTTCAGTATTTTTTATGTATAGTATTTAATAAATTGACGTTGACTAACTTCAATTGTACCTATTGTTAAGGGCTATACTAATGAGTCTGTGTTGTTGTTACGTAGTTTACATTTTATTTCTTGTATTTTTTTTTTCTTGGTGTATTATGTTTTTTTTCCTGTTTTGGGCCTTTTTCTATATAAGCCCAGTAAGGAAAGACGAGTTGCGAGGTTTAAGAAGAAAGAAAGAAGGCGTAAAGCTAAGGGAAGAAGAAGAGAAAGCAAAGACCTAACCCTAAAGTCACAGAGATTTGAGTCCTGTGTTTACAGGCTCAATCATAACAAATCAATTCTGTAGAATGAAAAATATTATTGATGTAAACTGTAACAATACAAAGAATAAGCCCACTATATATAGGCCCAGCCACAAACAGAAAGAAAGAAAAATAAAGAAAACACTAACAAACACTAACTAATTAATACCTCAATCCTTTACAAGCCCCCCAAACCCATAATATCAAGGGTTGATATTTTGAGTTTGTCACGAAGAGGAACAAAGGATTTAGAGGACAGAGGCTTAGTAAGTAAGTCAGCTATCTGATCATAGGCTGGAACATGTATTACAGTAGCAAGCTTTTGAGACACTTGTTGTCTAACAAAATAGAGATCAAGTTCGAAGTGTTTGGTCTTTGAGTGCAAAACTGGATTAGCACTTAACAAAACAGTACTCAAATTGTCACAAAAATAAGTAGGAGGTTTTTGAATAGGAGAATGTAATTCTTTGAGCAGATTCTGAATCCACATCCCCTCAGCCATTGCTGCTGCTAAACTCCGGAACTCCGCTTCAGTGGACGACCTACTGACCGCATGCTGCTTCTTATCTTCCAAGTTATCAGGTTGGATCCCAGATAAATTGCATACCCTGAGGTAGATTTCCTGTCATCAATATCAGACCCCCAGTCTGAATCTGTAAAAGTAATAAGATCCAAATTAGTAGCAGCAGTCAAGGTTAAGCCATAAGACATAGTTCCAGATAAATAGCGCAAAATGCGCTTAACGGCCTGCCAATGAACAGTTAGAGGTCTATGCATGTATTGAGAAACTTTAATAACAACAAAAGAAATGTCAGGACATGTTAGGATAGCATATTGTAACCCTCGTACGATAGACCTATAGAGTGTGGGATTATCAAATTCTTCACCACCAAAAGCTGTTAACCTAGAAGATGCTACCATTGGTGTAGGCATTGGTTTAGAACCATGCATATTAGCCCGTATTAACAGATCAGAGACATATTTTTGCTGACTTAAAAACGTATTAACAGATCAGAGACATATTTGTGCTGACTTAAAAACATACAAGTAGGTTTAGGATAAGAATTTTCTATTCCTAAAAAGAAATTAAGTTTGCCTAGGTCCTTTTGGGGAAATAAAGTATTTAAAGCAATGATTAGTTTTTGGATTTCAGTAGCATTATTCCCTGTGATGATTATGTCATCCACATACACAAGAATGAACATAGTAACAGAATCTGTAATTTTGACAAATAAAGAATTATCTGAAACAGTAGAATGAAAGCCAAACTTGCTTAAAGTAGAAGTAAGATTTAAATACCAAGCTCTTGGAACTTGCTTTAAGCCATAGATAGCCTTATTCAATTTACACACAAGATTAGAATTGGGAGGACTAAAACCAGGGGGAGGAGACATATATATACTCAGTTTCTTGTAATTTTCCATTCAAAAAAGCATTATTAAAATCAAGTTGATTTATATGCCAACCTCTAGATAGGGCCAAAGTCAAGATAATCCTAATTGTAATAGGTTTAATTACTGGACTAAACACTTGGTCATAATCAATACCCTGAGTTTGATGGAAGCCTTTAGCTACAAAGCGGGCCTTACTTGACAAGGTGCCCATGTTGATTTTTTTTAATCGCATAAATCCATCGACATCCAACAATTTTAATGTCAGGCTGTCTAGGAATTAATTCCCAGGTTTTATTATTGATCAGAGCAGAATATTCTTCTGTCATGGACTGTTTCCAGTGGGAAACTTCCAAGGCCTGAGCTACATTTGTAGGAATTTGTTCAAGTAAATTAGGAATAGATGAAGTAGTGAGTAAGGCCTTGGGTTTATGAATCCCAGATTTGGCCCTTGTGGTCATGGGATGATCATTATGAAGAAGAATAGGAGGTTGATGTAATGGAGAAAAGACAATATTATTTCCTAAGTTTTGCTGATTGTGAAATAAGGTAGTAGGAGTCATGGTAGACTCACTCAAAACCAGGTCAGGGTTTTCAGAACTGGTGTTGGAAAAAGTATCTAAACTAATATCTTCAAGTATAGTGGGAATAGGATGCACAGGTATAGATGATTCATTTACAGCAATATGAGGAACAAAAGTAACAGTAGGGTCAGGATTTTTTTGAGGAAGAGAATTTGCAAACAAAGATTTATAAGGAAATTCTAATTAATTAAAAACAATATTTCTAGCAATGTAAATTTTTCCACTTGGTGAGAGACATTTGTAACCTTTATGGTTTGGTGTATAACCAAGAAAAACATATTTGTGAGATTTATAGTCAAACTTATGTTGATTTAAAGGTTTTAGATGAGGAAAACATGAGCAACCAAAGATTTTTAAAGAATGATAATCAGGTATTTTGGAAAACAGCACTTCAAAAGGAGATTTATTTCCTAAAGACATGGATGGCATACGATTAATCAAGTAAACAGCAGTAACAAAAGCATCGTCCCAAAATTTAGAGGTAAAGAGGCTGTAGCTAGTAAAGATAAACCAATTTCAGTTATGTGACGATGTGTTCGTTCTGCCCTCCCATTTTGTTGATGGGTATAAGGACAGGAATAACGATGTTCAATACCATGTTCTTGCAAACAACTATTAAAAGCATGAGAAGAGAATTCCATACCGTGATCTGTTTGTAGAGATTTAAGAATGCACCCAGTTTGTGTCTCCATTAACTTTTTGTACTGTAAAAAACACTGTAAAACCTGAGATTTTGATTCTAACAGTTATAGACAAGTATAGCCAGAAAAAGCATCTATAAAAGAGACATAATATCGAAATACAAGATTCGAAAAGACTGGTGCTGGACCCCAAACATCAGAATATACTAACTGCAATGGTGAAGTATAAGAAGTATAAGATGTTTTAAAAGGCGATTGGCACGATTTTGAAACACAACAAATTTCACAGGAAGAATTAGTATAAGCATCTTTTACAGGAAGATTACATTGTTTTAAAACTAAAGATACATAGTTTGAATGATAGTGCCCTAAACGCTTATGCCATAGGTCATAAGATAGTAATTGAGAAGCCAAAGCTACAGAATTACATGACTTATTATTAACAGAAACAGTTTTTGGAACCTGAACTTTTTCTAATTGATACACTCCTTCTTTAAGAATTCCTTGAAGAAGAGGCTTGCGTGTAACCTGTGATTTAATGACACAAAATTTAGGCCAGAATTCAAAGAATACTCCATTGTCAGTAGCAAATCTATTTACAAACAGTAAGTTCTTGGTTAATTTAGGAACATGTAATAGATTGTTTAATTGAAATATGTAATTAGAATCAATGGACTTTAAAACAGAATTTCCTACTTGGGTAATGGGTATACCTGCCCCATTCCCAACTACAACTTGATCTGGGCCGAAGAACTCTGAGTAGTGTAGGATGTTGCTGTCATCAGGAGTCATATAGTGACTAGCCGCAGTGTCGGGGTGCCAAGCCGGATCTGTTATAGTTGATGTCGTTGCAACACAAGCTTGAGGATTTGAAGGTGTAGAAGGTAAAGAAAACTGAGGTACAGGATTTTGACTATAGGTGAGGGGGCGAGGAACAGTCGGAGAGGTCGAATTAAAGGTGGAGCTAGTGGTGGTCGAATTGAAAGAATTATTGGGACCAAAAAAATTCTTATCAAACCTATGGTAGCAATTTAACACTACATGGCCAATTCGGCCACATAGTTGGCATTGGGGTTTTGAAGAATTCCAAGAATTTCGACCTCGCATGGATCTACCTTTTCCACGACGATCTCCATCGGCCCGACCCGAAGATGATTGAGCTTGAGTGTAGTTTGCCTGAGCCAATAACCCTTCAGTCTTGCGAAATCTTTCAATTCTGTCCTCCTGAGCCATGAGCAAAGCTTCCAATTCCGAGATGGTGTAGAGGTCATGGCGAAAAAGAACAGTGGTGACAAACGAATTGTACTCCTCATCGAGACCATCCAAGATAACCTCGATATGTTCTTGATGCGAAATGGGAGTGCCTACAGTAGCAAGAGAGTCCACCACTCTTTTAATTCGAAGGAGGTACTCAGAGGCAGATAATCCCTGTTTCTTGATCGATTTCAGCATCATCTTGAGCTGCTGGGATCTGGCTAGGGTTTGAGACGCAAAAAACTCCATTAGGCGACTCCAAACAGCATGAGTCGTTTCACAATCTACGACCCGATTTTGAAACGGTGGCGTCATTAACGACAGGAGCCAGGACATGACATTGTAGTCCTGTAGCTTCCAGTTCTTGAATTCTTGGGTTTCATTGTTGGCAGCACGAGCAGTCGCATCTTCAAATCGTGCAGGAACCTTGTGTGGATCAAGAAAATCTTCAAGAAGCTGGCCCTTTAAGAGTGGTTAGGACCTGTCTTTTCCATGCTAGGAAATTGTCATCTTCCAATTTGTTGGAGATGGCGGTTGCGAAGGATTCGGGAATGAAAGTAGTAGAGGAATCGGCAGCGAAAAGTATAGCCATGAATCAGTGGCGGTGATACCATGTAAGGAAAGAAGAGTTGCGAGGTTTCAGAAGAAAGAAAGAAGGCGTAAAGCTAAGGGAAGAAGAAGAGAAAGCAAAGACTTAACCCTAAAGTCACAGAGATTTGAGTCCTGTGTTTACAGGCTTGATCACAACAAATCAATTCTGTAGAATGAAAAATATTATTGATGCAACTGTAACAATACAAAGAATAAGCCCACTATATATAGGCCCAACCACAAACAGAAAGAAAGAAAAATAAAGAAAACACTAACAAACACTAACTAATACCTCAATCCTTTACAAGCCCAATATAATGCTTTATTAGGTTTGTGTGTAAGAAATACAAACACTATGTATATGTTGAGTATTAATGAGAGATGATTAAAACTTCATCTTCTATATTCCTCTTCTTCTCCATCTCTGATAACTCTAAGGAATGCTAATTCCTCTTTTCTTTCATTCATTCAAGAATTGTGACATGGTTTCACGAGCCTAACCTCGATCCATGACTATGATTTCTATCCCTCCCTCCACAAATTCTAAACCCTCCATTTCTATCGTTGACAAATTAGATGAATAAAACTTTCTTTCATGGCAACAATTGGTGCCTTTTCCTGTTCAATTGTAAAACCTTGAGGATTATCTATATGCAGCCAATCTTCCAATCAAATATGCCTCTAATGAAGCCAAGGCTGCGAATCAAGTTTCCCCTGCATATAAAGAATGGATGAATCAAGGCAATAATACTCTCTCCACATGGCTCATGTTGTCAATGGACTCCTCCTTTAAAAATCGCATGATTGGGTTCTAGTTTGTCTTTGAGATCTGGAATCATATTTAGTTGCACTTTATGCTTCTACGACCTGTTCTAAGATTAAGAGTTTCAAGACAAAACTCAAAGGAACCAAGAAGCTCGGGTCTTCAGCCTCTAAGTATCTCCTTTAGATTTAACGTATCATAGATTCCCTCTTGCGCTTGGTCATCAAATCACAGTGGATGATCATCTTCAAGCTATTTGTGACGACTTAGGTGAAAAGTACAAGATTTTCATCACTATAGTGGAGACGCTTCTTGATTCTGTTAATGTTGGTGACATTGAGGCGATGCTTCTGATCTCTCAGGAGGAACTTCTAGAATGGTTCAAACAACCTACACTAGGTTTTGTGCAGGTAAATTTTGCTCACGCTTCTTGTGGTCGCTCAAATGGATTCTGTGGTCGAGGCCATGGTGGACGTGGTGCTCGTGGAGGACGACAATCATGGCAGTTGGGAACTCACCCTCAGTCTAACTGCCAACTATGTGGTCGATTAGGTCATGTAGTTCTACACTGCTACTATAGATTTGACACTAATTTCTCTAGGTATAATGAAGAAACCACCAACAATCCTTCTTCTAATACCTCCACAACTCCACCCTTGCTTCCTAAACCACTACCACCACGCACCTCAATCTTTTCATCAATCGCGTGCATATTTGGCCACACCTATTGCTATCCCAGATCAATCATGGCATCCAGATACATGTGAATCTTACCATTTTACTGTGGATTCCAACAACCTCATCTCATCAACTGAGTACAACGGAAAGGAACAATTATACGTAGCAAATGGCACATGTATCCCTATATCTCGTATTGGTAATTCTATGTTATGTGCTAAAGATTCTAAAAGAACTTTCTTTCTTAATGATATTTTACACACGTCTCAAATTACATAAAATCTTGCCAGTGTTCGTAAATTTGCTCTTGATAATAATGTTTTCTTTGAATTTCATCCGTTTTATTGTTTCATAAAGGATCAAGGTACCAAGGAGATTCTTCTTCGGGGCATTCCTCATAATGAAATCTATGTTTTTCAAAATGTCTCTGTTCCTTATAGAAATTCAATATGTATTCCAAAAGCTTTGTTTTCTAGTTCTCATAATAATAATACTACTTATGTATGGCATAGGAGACGTGACCATTGTCCCACACAGGTCCTAAACAATGTAATCTCACAATCAAATATTACCATTAATAAAAAATTTATTTCTTCTTCCTTGTGTACATATTGTTGTATGGCAAAAATGCATCAACTTCCCTTTCTCATAGCTGAAACCATTTTTTCTTTCCTTTGCAATTGGATTTTGTTGATATTAGGGGGTCTGTTCCTGTTTATTCTAGAACTGGTCATCAATAATATATGAGTTGTGTCGATGCATATAGTAGATATACATGTGTATACTTCTTAGAAACTAAATCTCAAGCCTTTATTAGTGTTTTTATTCAATATAAACTTTATATGGAAAAACAAACCTCTCATTATATTAAGGCTTTCCAAACTTATCATGGAGGAGAATTTCTCTCCTCTCAAATGCAATATAATGTATCTTAAAGATAATGAGATATCCCACAGATTTTCATGTCCTTACACACACCAACAAAATGGTGTTGTTGAAAGGAAACACTGACACTTGATAGAAATGAGCTTAGCTCTTTTGGCTAATGCCTCATTGCTTTTTCAATTTTGGGAAGATGCTTTAATTTCTCAACTGTCAGTTATATAATCAATCGTTTACCAACTGCTATTTTAAATAATAATCTCCTTTGCAAGTTTTGTTTAATCAAATACCAGATTATACTTTATTTCGTGTGTTTGGTTGTAGTTATTTTCCTCATTTACGACTTTATAATACAAATAAATTTAACTATAAATCTCAAAAATGTCTTTTTCTTGGATATGCTCCACAACATAAAAGATATCTTTGTATGGATTCCAATAAAAAAAAGTCTATATTGTTAGAAACATTGTCTTTGATGAGAATCAATTTTTCTTATGAAGAATTGTTTTAAAAAACACCCACTTTACTTGATACAACATCTGCTACTATTGCTACTATACCACATATATCACACACCATAGTTCTATTATCTCTATGCTTGCTTCTGTCCTTGTGATTGCTGATCCAATATCTACACTCACCTCATCACAAGGTACAAAATCTACTCCTACTTTAACTTCAGGTACTTATACTTTACCTTCTAATAATTCTAATTCCCCTTTTTCTTCATCTCCTAATGGTAATGATTCTGTCGTAATTTCTGTTGTTGGCCACCCTACTCTTAACATTCATACAATGCAAACTCATAACATTCATCGCCACTTGGGATAACCACACCTGTCACTGCCTCCTTGTCTTGCTCCTTCTTCGTTCGATCACCACATTCGCGATACCAAGGGAAGACCGTCGCTTAGAGTGTAGGTGGTTTGGCCATGATAGGATGCGAAATTCTGAGCATCCTCTGCCCTTATATGTACATCTTGCATTCCTTAAGTGTGTTAATTGTAGTTGTTTGCATTGTTTTTGCATATTTTGCATTTTGGTGGTTGATGTGGAATTCCGTTACTTTTTGAGGTTTTAAGTAGACTTTAGCCTTGTTATCTTTTGATGCACGTTTGGGTAGTGCTTTGGTATTTCAGGGACCTAGGCTGGAGCTACTTCAAGTCTCGAGAACATCGGGAGCATCGAAGCGAACGAGCGGACGAAACGGAGAACCGAAGAAAGAGCAGCAAAATCTGCCCCTTACTGATACTGGTCGCTAGCGACCAGCATTATGCTTGCTGTGGTCGCTAGCGACCACCTCGTGACAGCAACTTGTAATTTTGCTGTTTTTGCTATTTAGTCCCTACTGCCCTTTTTGTAAAAAGGCCCCTTTATCTGATTGGGCTGACACTTTTCAAATTATTCCTAGTTCATTTCCAAATTAGGCTAGGGCTTTTAGAGAGAGAAGCTCCAACTTCTCTCTAGGTTTTTCCATTTTTGTCTTGCACACTATTACACTATTCTACTCTTCTTCAAGTTTAAATACAATTTCATTCTCATTTTCCAGCATGATTATGGTTCTCATTTCTTTATTTCATTTGTTATCTTTGATTATGTGTGAGTAGTTCTCTCATTCTTGGTGTTTGGGGATTGCCAAAATTATGTTTTCTCTTGAAACCCACTATTAATTTGTCTTCTTGCTTCTCATTCTCTTGGGCTTTTAAATGTTATTAAGTTAGCTTGTGTGGATTCATGCTTGCTGATTTTTATCTTGCCATGAATGTACATTAATTTCTTGATTAAGGGATTAAAGTGCATTTAGGGGTTTATGGGTCTATGTGTTGATCAATGCATTGGCTCAATCATTGAGAGAGTGTGAATAATTCTTGATTAAGAATTAGGTTTGCATGTGCTTGGGGTGATTAGATTATTTTGGTTTTGATCAAAGTCAATTTGGTTTAGTAATTCTTGAGCATGTGCAGATTGCATTATAAGTGTTTGATAAAATGCCTATGTGGGTTTAGGATAGGGAAAACGTGATTTTGTGCATAACTCAACACCAAGACTCTTTTTGCATTATTAATACTTCTTGATTTCATTGCTTGCATTACCTCTTACACAATCCCAACACTAAATATACTATACATACCTAATCAACGATTTAAGTCCTCTTTGGGAAACGACTTGGGTTGACTAGCTATACTACTATAGCTAATTACTTCAATACTTTTTTGGGAACTTGTCTTAAACTCTAAGTTGGTTGTAGCTAAAAGAATTAACGACACTTTTAGCTACATTAATTTTTGGCGCCGTTGCCGGGGAGGCTTAAGAGTTGATTATTGTGCATAGTTATAGTATTTTCTTTTACTTGCATATCTATTACTACCTTATACTTACACTTACTCAAAAACACAAAAATACAATAATTTTCTGCACTTTTTCTATTTAGTGCAGAATTTTTCTGCACTATTTAGTTTTATAGGTTGTTTTTACTTTATTTGCTCTCTATGAATGACTCGATCGCACACCAATCCATCCTTTGAACGTTTTGATCCCGAGATCGAAAGGACCTTGAGAAACTTAAGGCGTTCTAGGAGGATTGGCGGTGTTGAGGACATAGAGTTTGATTCCGCTGTACCTACTCAATCATATAGTGAAGGTGATAGTGTTAATAGTGATTTAGATAGTTTTTTCGGCCCGGAACCTTTTGATTTTTCCGCTAGTGTTTCAGGTGAAAGCTCTACCATGGGTGATCACGAGCTCACACTCCGGGAGATGGCGGCTCCTGATCTCACTCAACAACACCTCGGCATCATTTACCCCCACGGGGAGGCCGATTTCGAACTCAAGGGGGCTTTAATCCATTGGCTCCCTAAGTTCCATGGGCTAGCAGGAGAGGATCCCAACCAACACCTCAAGGAGTTCCACATTGTTTGTGCCACCCTCCGACCTCAAGGAGTGGATGAGGATTTGGTGAAACTCTGTGCCTTCCCATTCTCCTTGGAAGGAGCCTCCAAGCAATGGTTGCTCAACTTACCCAACGTGGCGGTTAATTCATGGCTCACCATAAAGCGGGTATTTTTGGAGAAATATTTTCCCCCCTCAAGAACTAGCTCCATCCGGAAGGAAATATGTGGAATCCGGCAAATGCATGGAGAGACACTCTATGAGTATTGGGAACGCTTCAACAAATTGGTGGCTAGTTGTCCATTCCACCAAATTCAAGAAAATCACTTGATCCAATACTTCTATGAGGGACTCAACCCGGCGGATAGAGGCACCATTGATTCCTCAAGTGGGGGTGCTCTAATGAACAAGACTCCAACTCAAGCTAGGGAGTTGATTGAGACCATAGCGGCGAACTACCAACAATTCGGAGCAAGGGATGTGCTCGTAGTTCGAAAGGGGTCAATGAAGTGGTTGCTATGGAGTCCAATGGGGTTTACAAGAAGTTGGATGAGATTTCGGTGTTCATGAAGCAACTTGCACTCAACCATCACAAGCCACCTTCCATTCCACCCATTGACATCCAACAAGTGTGTGGCATATGTGCAAGTGACCACCCTACCGACACTTGCCCCCAACTCATGGATGATCCAACCATGGTGGCCGTTACACACCAATTCAACAATAGACCCCCCTTCAACCCAAATAATCCACCCATGGGGAACACATACAACCCCTCTTGGAGAAACCATCCTAACCTTAGGTGGGGGAACAACCAAAGCAACCAATACTCCCAACCCACCTATTGCCAAGCTTCTAATCCCAACCATACCACCAACAACCTCCAAAATACCAAGCTCCACACCAAAGACCAAACCCCCAACCTCAACTTACCGGCACAAAACCCCCTCTTCAAATTCTAGCCCCTCCACCCACCACTCCAAACCCTCAACCTCCTCCAACCAATGATGCGGAGAACCCTGCCATGCAACAAATCATCAAGTTGCTTATGGAACAAAAGCAACAAACTGATGCCCTCTTTCAACAACAAAACGAGTTGCAAAGGAAGATTCTCCAATTGGAGAGTGCTCAAGCATCTTCCTCAAATGCCCAAGGAGGGCAACTTCCCGCTCAACCGTTCCCAAACCCAAAGGGGGACGTCAATGCCATCACCCTCCGCTCCGGAACCACTCTACCGGAAAGGGAAATTTTGGAAGAGGACGACAAGAGGAAGGACAAAGGAAAGGGGAAGGTAGTGGTTGACGAAAACAAAGAGGAGGACAAGAAGGAAAAGGAAGAGGAGGGTAAAAAGGAAGAGGAAACCCAACCAAGGTGCTTGCCTTTCCCTCAACTCATTAGGGGAAGCAAGAAAAAGCAAGCGGAAGTGGACCCGGACCTCTTGGAGACTTTCAAGAAGGTGGAAGTCAATATTCCCCTCTTGGATGCAATCCAACAAGTCCCGAAATATGCCAAGTTCCTCAAGGAACTTTGCACTCACAAGCGAAGGATCAAGGAGGCAAAATCTCAAGTCGAAGTTGCCATGCTATCTCCCTCCTTGCTCCGCAAGTTCCAAGATCCGGGGAAATTCTCTATACCTTGCGTGGTGGGTAAAATGGTCATCAAGGACGCGCTTGCGGACTTGGGAGCGGGGATTAATGTGATGCCCAAGGCCATCTATCAAGCCCTTAACTTCGGCGAACTCAAACCAACCGGTTTGCTTCTCCAATTTGCAAACCGAAGTGTCCAAAAATTGGAGGGAATTCTTGAAGATGTACTTGTTAAGGTAAACAAATTAATTTTCCCCGTTGATTTCTATGTGTTGGACACCAATGATGAGGTACCATTGGACCAACATACACTTATACTTGGCCGACCTTTTCTCAAAACCGCTAAGGCCAAGGTGGATGTGTATGCAGGTACTTTGGACCTAGAATGTGGTGATCTCAAGGCTCGTTTTTGTCTTAAATAAGCTATGAAACACCCATCTGAGTCTCATTCTATTTTTTCCGTTGATATTATTGATGAATTGGTTGAGGATGAGGTAGAAGGGTGGTTTCAAGGCTTAAACCCCTCTAGTGTCATTGACAATGACTTGAGCCTTGAAACTTGTGAAAATTGTTTTGAAAAAGGTGAATTGTGCACAAAGTATGCGAATGAGGATTTTGAGCTTTTTGGAGGAAGTGATAAATCAATTGATTTGAGTAGAGAATTGATTTCAAGTGAAATTTCTGGATATGATGCTTGTTCTTGTGCCAAAGCATTTGCTATTTCAGGTGATCCTCCTGAGGGAGCTCAAGCACCACCCACTGAAGAACTGAAGCCTCTTCCTCCACATCTCAAATACATTTTCTTGGGGGAAGGAGAAGCTCAACCAGTAATCATAGCCAGTGATCTCTCCACCACTCAAGAAGACAAGCTTACGCAAGTCTTGAGGGATCACAAGGCGGCTATTGGATGGACCTTGGGAGATCTTACTAGGATTAGCCCCTCCACATGCACACACTGCATTTTCTTGGAGGAGGGTGCAAAACCGGTGAGACAACCTCAAAGAAGGATGAATCCCTTGATCTTGGATGTGGTCAAGAAGGAAGTGACCAAACTCTTGGCGGCGGGCATCATCTACCCCATTTCTGATAGCCAATGGGTGAGCCCCGTCCAAGTTGTTCCCAAGAAGTCCGGCATCACCGTCATCCGTAATGAAGAGAATGAATTGGTCCCAACGAGAGTCCAGAATAGTTGGCGGGTTTGCATAGACTACCGCCGACTCAACCAAGCAACCCGGAAGGACCATTTCCCCTTGCCCTTCATCGACCAAATGCTTGAGAGGTTGGCCGGACAATCCCACTACTGCTTCTTGGATGGATTTTCGGGGTATTTCCAAATTCACATAGCCCCGGAGGATCAAGAGAAGACGACTTTCACATGCCCCTTCGGCACTTTTGCCTATCGGCGCATGCCATTTGGGCTCTGCAACGCCCTAGGCACCTTTCAGAGGTGTATGGTAAGCATTTTTTCTGATTTTCTCGAAAGTTGCATGGAAGTTTTTATGGATGACTTCACTGTTTTTGGTTCCTCATTTGATGCATGCCTAGATAGTTTGACCAAGGTGCTAAAGAGATGCATTTCCTCTCACTTGGTGTTAAATTTTGAAAAATGCCATTTCATGGTTCAAAAAGGTGTGGTCCTTGGTCATATTATCTCTAGGGAAGGCATTTGTGTTGATAAGGCTAAGATAGATGTGATTACTTCTTTGCCTTACCCCGCATGCGTGCGGGAAGTTCGTTCTTTTTTGGGCCATGCAGGGTTTTACCGGCGGTTCATTAAGGACTTCAGCAAGACGACCCTCCCTCTCACAAAACTGCTGCAAAAGGACGTGGATTTCTGCTTTAATGAGGCTTGCAAGAAGGCGTTTGATGCGCTTAAGGAGCACTTGACCACCGCACCTGTGATCCAACCTCCGGATTGGACACTCCCTTTCGAGTTGATGTGCGATGCCTCCAACCATGCGTTGGGTGCCGTGTTGGCACAGTCGGTGGGTAAGATTCCTCATGCTATTTACTATTCCTCTCGTACCTTGGACTCGGCGCAATCCAACTATACTACTACCGAGAAAGAGCTCCTAACCATTGTTTTCGCACTTGAGAAGTTTCGCTCTTACTTGCTAGGCTCTAAGGTAGTAGTATATTCGGATCATGTCGCCCTCAAATATCTTTTGAAGAAACCGGAGGCCAAGCCTCGTCTCATCAGATGGGTGTTACTCTTGCAAGAGTTTGACATTGAGATTAGGGATCGGAGTGGTGCTCAAAATTTGGTTGCAGACCATTTGAGTAGACTTGAGCACCTTCTCGATGATCCTCATCCCATTGATGACTCTTTTCCTGATGAGCGATTGCTAAAAGTTGACTTGGTACCATGGTATGCACCTATCGCTAATTACTTGGCAGCCAAGGTTCTCCTCCCAAACTTTTCAAAAGTGATTGTAAATACTACTTGTGAGATGAACCATTTTTGTGGAGAATTGGTGCCGATCAAGTGATTAGGTGATGTGTGGATGAGCATGAGACACATTCCATTCTTCGTTTCTGTCATTACGGCGCGAGTGGAGGTCACTTTGGACCACACCGCACATCCCGGAAGGTTCTTGACTGTGGATTATATTGGTCTTCTCTTAAGAAGGATGCTTTTGAATTTTGTAAGGTATGTGAACAATGCCAAAGAGCCGGAAACAACTCATGGAAGAATGAGATGCCTCAACAACCCTTACTCTTTTGTGAAATCTTCGACGTTTGGGGCATCGATTTTATGGGACCATTTCCGGTTTCTCATGGTTATGTTTACATCCTTCTTGCTGTGGATTATGTTTCAAAATGGGTGGAAGCTATAGCCACCAGGACTAATGATGCTTCGGTTGTAGTTTCTTTTGTGCGGTTTAATATTTTCAGTAGGTTTGGCACTCTGAGAGCTATCATAAGCGACCGTGGGACTCATTTCTGCAATAGGAGTATGAACGCGTTGTTCCGTAAATACGGGATTGTTCATAGGGCTTCAACACCCTACCATCCCCAAACCAACGGACAGGCGGAAGTCTCCAACCGGGAGATCAAGCGGATTTTGGAGAAGGTAGTGCATCCCAATCGGAAGGATTGGAGTTTGAGATTGGAGGATGCACTATGGGCTTATCGCACAACATATAAGACTCCCATTGGAATGAGCCCGTTCCGGTTGGTTTTCGGGAAAGCATGCCACCTCCCGGTTGAGATGGAGCATAGAACCTACTGGGCTATCAAGAAATTCAACATGGATCTCCAAAAAGCCGGAGAAGAAAGGAAACTTCAACTCCTTGAGTTAGAGGAATTGCGCATGGAAGCCTATGAGAGTTCAAGGCTCTACAAGGAAAAGACTAAGGCTTTCCATGACCGCAATATTTTGAGGAAGGAACTCAAGGAAGGCCAAGAGGTGCTACTCTACAATTCCCGATTGAAATTGATGGCCGGGAAGCTGAGATCTAAGTGGGACGGACCTTTCTTGGTGAAGAAAGTGCACCCGTATGGAGCGGTGGAAGTCTTGTGCCCGAGAACAAACTCTTTATTCAAAGTCAATGGGCACCGACTAAAGATCTTCCACCGAGAGGATGTGGAAACCACTGAGGAAATGGAAGTCCTCCTTTTGGAAGGAGTTGAGCCCCCCTGAGGGGCCAAAACGTCCAACTTAAGGACGTTAAACAAAAGTGCTTGGTGGGAGACAACCCACCGGTAAGTTTTCTTTTTCTAGCACTTATATTCGCATTTCCATAGGTTAGGAATCATATTTTGGTAGTTTAGGATCATATTTTGGTAATTTAGGGTCATTGGGGCTTCAAAATAGAGAAATCTACACCAATTTGCTGCATTATGGAGTACTGGTCGCTAGCCACCAAGTACTGGTCGCTAGCGACCAGCAGCCCCGTCGCCCAGCGACGAGCTTTTCGTCGCACGCGCTTCAAATCACACTGCCAAATTTAATTTCTTGACATCGTCGCTAGCGACCGCCTTGTCGCGTGCGATGGACCTTGTCGCGTGCGACCCTTAAAAAAAAAAATTTTAAAAATCGAAAATTTTCAAATATCAAACGTTGCGTTTTCCCATCAGCATATTTTCTTTTCCCTTCACATTAACATTTCTTCTCACAACACTCTCACACACAACACACAAAACCCTAACCACCACCACCCACCCTAGCCGCCGCACCCCACCACTCCGTCTCACGCCGCCGCCTGCTCGCGCCACCATCTCCGGCCCCGCACCCACCGCGCCGGCACTCACCCGCGACTCTCTCTCTCTCTCTCTCTCCCTCCTGCACACGGGCCTCCCTCTGCCATTCCCCTCTCACACCGTCGCGCTCACCCGCGCCACCACTCTTTCTCTCTCTCGCGACTCGCGTCACGGTGACCACGCCTCTGCGTGCTGCTTCCTACGCCTTGCTCCGTCTCTTGCGGCTCTAATCCGCACTGCTCCGGCTAGGAACGAGGCCGCCGACGCTTGCTGAGCCACCACACCTGGGGCTGCTGCTTCCTTGTGCTCTCAGCCGCGAGGCCGCTGCTGCTTTCCTCTGCTGCTACTTGCTGCAGCACTGTTCCGGCTCTGCTCCAAACCGCCGCCCGCCGCCACTGCTCCGCCCGCCGCGGCTCACCCCCTCCTCATTCTTCAATTTCCTCATCAACCATAGTATGTGTTATTTTACTGTTAATTTTAGTTTAGGCTCTGTTCATTTTGTTTTATTTCTTGCATTGTTAAAAATTGATCATTGTTGATATTGGTGATGATTGTTGATGATACTGTTCTTGATGATCATTGTGCATTTAGTTATTAGGATGTGATTGTGTTGTCATTATCAAATTTTTAAGAAAATTGTGCTCTAATACTTTAGGTTCATGCATATAGTTTAGGTTCATGCATATAGTGTTCATTGTATTATATTTTAATTAAGACTATGCATTTAGTTATGTTAATATTAGTTGTTTAAAATCATTGTGAAAATCATTGCGGAACATATTGTGTTCATAGTGTTCATTGTATTTAGGATTGTTGCATTTAGCGATATTTCGTTTCATTTTGTGTGTCAGTCCGTGTGTGGTGGACAATTCGTCTCTTCTCTCTAACGCTAATGTGTGTGCTTCCCTTTCTGGTATGTGGCTTTTACTCTATTTTGCAGATGGCTCCAAAACAATCTAAAGGGAAAAGACCAGTCACGACACCCTACTCAGAGGAGGAATTAGCCGAAGAGTCAGATGACCCATTCCGATTCACCTGCCAAGAGGCTGAATGGGTTCATCGGGAGCAAATGGAGGATAGAGCGGTAATTGCGGAGGCGGTCCTGAATTACCGCAATTCACCGAAGCATGTTCTCGATGGAGTGTTGGCCGCAATCGAAAGCCGCCAATGGGGGTTCGTATTGGAGAAACAAGTTTCCCCCAATGCCTCACTCGTCTGAGAATTCTACGCCAACATGCTCTTGGACGAGCAACCGCACGTCCATGTAAGAGGGAAGCAAGTCCCGGTATCTCCTCGAGCAATTGCCACGTTCCTCCGAGTTCCTTTTGCTGGCAGGGACGACTACCAGAGACTCTCTGAGCGCCCTACTCCCGCATTCTTGGATGAGGTCAAGGATGCTATTACATATCCGGGAGCGGAATGGGTCTTATCCAAGGAGAATCCGCCGGCGAGGTTGCGCATAGCCTCCTCCATGTTGACTATAGAGGCCCGCGCTTGGTTCCGATTGGTCTGTTCATTCCTTCTGCCGACTGGCCACTTCTCGGATGTACCAATCAACCGGATGATTCTGGTCTACTGCTTGCTCAAGGGGAAATCGGTTTGTGTGGGGACTCTAATACGCAACACGATGAATGACATCCGCCGCAAGGCTAGGAAGGATGCTCTCCCATTCGCATGCCTCATCACTAGGGCATGCCGAGCTACATATGTGGAGGAGCTTCCCACTGATGACTTAGCGGTGCGGATGGATAAGGTGGAAGCCGCCGATTTGGTCAAGGCGGATGTCCGCCTCAACCCTAATCTCGACCCTCACTCCCGCCCTACTGAGAAAAGGGCAAGGAAGACTGCGGAGCCGATTGATGCCCCCGACATTGGAGGTAGCTCCCACATCCCATCACCGCCACCCTCATCGCCTCCGGCAGTATCCGGGGAGATCCTTCAGGCGATTGAGGACATGGGCACACGGTTGAGAGAGGAGGGAGCAGCTTCTCACGCCGCCCTCAAAAAGGAACTCAAGGCCCATGTCACTCAGACAGTGGCAAACTCGGAAAAGAGGATCATGAGCAAGCTAACTCAGATCTTCTCGTGCTTGGGAGGCGGGAAGAAGGGCGGCCGTGAAGGGGAAGGGAAAGAAGCCGATTGAGGACTCAGATGAGGAGGACTCCGATTGAACCACCACCACACCGTTGTTTGTATTTCCTTTCATTCTCTACTATCTTTGTGTTTATGTGTTGTTTATATTGTGTTCTTTGCATTATGTTCTGTGTTTAGTTTGTGTAAGCTTGATGTTTTATTTGGTTTCCTTACGTTTATTTTGTGGATTTGGTTAATAGTTAGTGAATTATTGCTTGATTGAAACACAAAGAGAATACATACCATGAGTTTCCTGTTGATTTTGGTGAATGATTGTTTGACTTAAAATGAGTTTGTGGCATACCCTTGTAAGCTTTTGAGCTTTAATTGGTGGCCCCATTACATGTCACCTATCTTTTTTGTGTGTACTTCTCATTTGTGCTTGCTAGAACTTGCTTGAATTCTTGTCTGAAACATTGGATTGATGCATGCATCTCTGGATATGATTGAGGCATTGTTTTTGTTTTAGCTACTAACCCATATAGCCACCCTCGTACATCACTCCCTTGCTAGCCACTTTGAGCCTTTTATCCCGTTTCTTTGTATCACCCTAACATCATAGCCTAATAAAGTGTAAAACAATTTCACATCCTTAACTTAGGCTTAGGAGAGCAACTTCATTTGTTCTTTGTGGTGCTTTACTTTGGGATTGGGATTTTGGTTTAAGTGTGGGGGAAGCATGTGGGCACGCTTCGGTTTAAGTGTGTGGGGGGGGGGGTATGAGCTATAGTTATCTTTGAGCTTACTCATCTTTGTTTTTATTTCAAAAATAATCATATAAATGTCTTTGTTTTAAAAATATCAAAAAAAAAAGAGAAAACCAAAAACAGCAAAAAATATAAATAAATGCATAAGTAAATAAATAAAAAAAAGAAAGTTAAATTTCCTTTGGTTTTTGATATACCTTGGGGCTGTTTATATTGGTGTTCTGTTTTCCTTTAAGTCTTTTGTTCATTAATAAAAGGGGGTCATTTGGGAAATTGGATTATCTTGCACTAGGTTCGGGTTATGGGGTTTGCTTTGGGGTTGGGTAGAGTTAGTTGCTCTCCGGCACCTAAGTTTTAGCTTTGCTAGCTTTGAATTTCCCCTGCCCTAAACCTGGCCTCATTACAACCCTCCTAAGTCCTCTTGATCCTTGATGCATGTGATCTTTCTTGTGGAGGAATGAGAATTCTTGCAAGCCTATGGTCATGCATGTCTACCGGCGGTGAGTGTGAAGTAATATAGCCCATACACGTTGGTGAGTTGTGTGATGATACACCTACCTTTGAGTGGCCACTTGCTTGATTTTTGTCAAATGATTAATTCACCTTGTGCATGTTGGAAAATGGATTCTCTAGCTTTCTCTCTTGCAATTCATGAACTTGAAACCAAACCTTGTGTTATCCATTGGAAATTGGTTGCCTTTTGATTCATCAAGCATGTTTGTTGTTAGGTTAGATTCTTGTGTTGCTTAGCTTTAAGATGTATTGCATGAGGACATGCAAGTTGTTAAGTGTGGGGGTATTTGATAGGATGCGAAATTCTGAGCATCCTCTGCCCTTATATGTACATCTTGCATTTCTTAAGTGTGTTAATTGTAGTTGTTTACATTGTTTTTGCATATTTTGCATTTTGGTGGTTGATGTGGAATTCCGTTACTTTTTGAGGTTTTAAGTAGACTTTAGCCTTGTTATCTTTTGATGCACGTTTGGGTAGTGCTTTGGTATTTCAGGGACCTAGGCTGGAGCTACTTCAAGTCTCGAGAACATCGGGAGCATCAGAGCGAACGAGCGGACGAAACGGAGAACCGGAGAAAGAGCAGCAAAATCTGCCCCTTACTGATACTGGTCGCTAGCGACCAGCATTATGCTTGCTGTGGTCGCTAGTGACCACCTCGTGACAGCAACTTGTAATTTTGTTGTTTTTGCTATTTAGTCCCTACTCCCCTTTTTGTAAAAAGGCCCCTTTATCTGATTGGGCTGACACTTTTCAGATTATTCCTAGTTCATTTCCAAATTAGGCTAGGGCTTTTAGAGAGAGAAGCTCCAACTTCTCTCTAGGTTTTTCCATTTTTGTCTTGCACACTATTACACTATTCTACTCTTCTCCAAGTTTAAATACAATTTCATTCTCATTTTCAGCATGATTATGGTTCTCATTTCTTTATTTCATTTGTTATCTTTGATTATGTGTGAGTAGTTCTCTCATTCTTGGTGTTGGGGGATTGCCAAAATTATGTTTTCTCTTGAAACCCACTATTAATTTGTCTTCTTGCTTCTCATTCTCTTGGGCTTTTAAATGTTATTAAGTTAGCTTGTGTGGATTCATGCTTGCTGATTTTTATCTTGCCATGAATGTACATTAATTTCTTGATTAAGGGATTAAAGTGCATTTAGGGGTTTATGGGTCTATGTGTTGATCAATGCATTGGCTCAATCATTGAGAGAGTGTGAATAATTCTTGATTAAGAATTAGGTTTGCATGTGCTTGGGGTGATTAGATTATTTTGGTTTTGATCAAAGTCAATTTGGTTTAGTAATTCTTGAGCATGTGTAGATTGCATTATAAGTGTTTGATAAAATGCCTATGTGGGTTTAGGATAGGGAAAACGTGATTTTGTGCATAACTCAACACCAAGACTCTTTTTGCATTATTAATACTTCTTGATTTCATTGCTTGCATTACCTCTTACACAATCCCAACACTAAATATACTATACATACCTAATCAACGATTTAAGTCCTCTTTGGGAAGCGACTTGGGTTGACTAGCTATACTACTATAGCTAATTACTTCAATACTTTTTTGGGAACTTGTCTTAAACTCTAAGTTGGTTGTAGCTAAAAGAATTAACGACGCTTTTAGCTACATCAGGCCACGATTGAAAGGACTTGATGGAGAGGTCCTATCGAGTCATCCCAATGATGAAACCCTCCATCACTCATCGTCACAGATTTCGGAGCGTTTGACGCTTCTCTTCTCCACTTCGCGAAGGCACTGACTTCGGTGCCACTTGCCACCACGTGAACAACAACCACCTTCTCCTTGATGTCATAGATCTCTACCGGCGAGGTCGTAACTTGCGATTCTGCCGTTGCTTCCTTTTGTAATTTCATATTCGAATCTATTTTTTGAGCCTCTAGTGTGAAGTAGATAAATTTACTGTTGAAGGAGATAAATCTACTGTGATTGATTCAATTTTCTGATTGTGAATTATTTGATGATGATTTGTTGCTTCTCTTTCTGGATTAGCTGTTGCAATTTGTTGATATGAATTTGTTGCTTGAAATGTTGCTTGATCTGTTGCTTGAACTGGATTTTCTGTTTCTGGATTTTTGGAGTTGCTCTTAACTATTTGAAAATTGGCTTGAAATTCTGGATCTGATTGCTCCTCATCTTCTAATTTCGTTTCACAAGTTCTTGCACTAAACCAAGCATTCAACATAGATTTTGGATTTTTACTGAAAACCTCTCTATGGATCTATGAATTTTTAATCCATTGATGAAACATGGAATCAATAATTCAACATCGCTCACATTAACACTTTCTACATAAACCATGAATTCATCATAATAATCACTAACCGTACATCTTTGTTCTTTGATTGAGTCCGACAAGCCACCATAGAAATTAGAAATGGTGGTCAATGAAAGCACCATTGAAAGAGGTAAGAAAATGAATTAGGAAAGAAATAGAGAGACTAGAATAGAATTGATAAAATTAGGGAAAAATTGGAGAGAATAATTCCAAGAGTGGAATTCTAAAAGGGGAAAAGATCCATCAACTAATTTCCTTCATATCCCTTACATCATCACTCTTACTCAATTTATAGTAAAATATCATAACTAACAAAACTATCCTAAATGGACTAATGCAGGGACGGATCTAGAAAACTTAGCAAGGAGGGGTTGAAAAATATTCAATTATTAAATAAATATTATAATTTTTCCATTAAAAAATTTAATACAAAAAATTATTGATATATTATACATGTATTCAAGTAAAAATACAGGATTTTTTCCCCTAATAAAACCCTAAAATGCATTAATTCTACAAACAAGCAAAGAGAAACAATAATTCCAACGTTGTCCTGTTTTTGGGTTTCTTAGGGAAAATCGTAGGGATCCTACGATTTCAGTTCAACTCCATTTCCATTGAAATCGTAGGGATCCTACGATTTCAGCTCAACTTTTTTTGTCTCTAGAAATCGTAGGGATCCTACGATTTCAGCTCAAATAATTTCCATTGAAATCGTAGGGATCCTACGATTTCAAAGTCCTATATAAGGCCCCCATCCCTACGATTTCACTCGCATTTCCCCTTCTCTCTCTTCAATTCTTCTGCTTCTCTCTCTTCAACTTCCGGCTCTCTCTCTCTAATTTCTTTGAAAAATTTAATTTGAGTTGATACTAGTAGTTCCCGATGGCACAAGAAAATTTCGGAGTTACGTCACCGTTTCATATTGCACGGAAATTAGCGGCTGTGGTTAGTTATTTTTAATTTATATGTTAATAATAATATGCATTAGTGATTATTAATTTAACTGTTAATAGTAATATTATGTTTTAGTTATATTCACTGTTAATAAAATAATTCTTTAGTTTTTATAAATTTAGTTTAGGGTTTAGGGTTTAGCTGTTAATAATATGCTTTAGTTATTATTAATTGAATTTAATTGTTAATAATATATAATATGGTTTAGTAATTATTAATTTAATTTAACTATTAATAATTTATGCTTTAGTTATTATTATTATAATTTAACTATTAATAATTTATGCTTTAGTTATTATTATTATAATTTAACTATTAATAATTTATGCTTTAGTTATTATTAATTTAATTTAACTATTAATAATTTATTTTTAGTGATTATTAATTTAATTTAATTTAACTATTAATAATTTATTTTTAGTGATTATTAGTTTAATTTAACTGTTAATAGTAATATTATGTTTTAGTTATATTAACTGTTAATAAAATAATTCTTTAGTTTTTATAAATTTAGTTTAGGGTTTAGGGTTTAGGGTTTAGCTGTTAATAATATGCTTTAGTTATTATTAATTGAATTTAATTGTTAATAATATATAATATGGTTTAGTAATTATTAATTTAATTTAACTTTTAATAATTTATGCTTTAGTTATTATTAATATAATACAATTGTTAAATTTTATAAATTTAATTTAGCTGTTAATAATATGCTTTAGTTATTATTAATTGAATTTAATTGTTAATAATAAATAAAGCATAAATTTTAGTTCTTTTAGGATTAGTTAGATTTTCAATTATATTTTAATTTTCTAATGTTTTGTAGATTTTATTAATTATAATTTTTTAATTTTATTCGCTAGCCTCCACGTGTACTACGAGTTAGATCTTGTGGCGCACCTAGGCCGCACCCTTTATTAGAGTATCATTTACGCACAGCCGGTTTTTGGGAGGTAGCACAGTTATGTCATCGTACATTCGACTGTGACTACGGTCTGGTTAGCGCTTTGGTTGAGCGTTGGCATCCAGAGACTCATACCTTCCACCTACCATATGGTGAGGCTACCATCACTCTGGAGGATGTAGCAGTGCAGCTGGGTTTACGTATTGATGGGAGCCAGTTTCTGGTTGCATCGGTCATTGGCCGGAACACCACCAGGGCCGCGACATCTGGGATTATTGTCAGTCTCTACTCGGTGTTATCCCCCTGTTGAGGAGCGTGACGGGAGTTCTGTTAGTATTCCTTGGTTCGAGACAGAGTTTCCAGAGTCGCAGTTAGTTCCTTCAGCATCTCCGGTGGTGATCGAGCGGCATGCCAGAGCTTACATTATGAGACTTATCGGGGGCTTTCTGTTCCCCGATAAGTCTAGTGCTCGTGTTCACCTGAAATTTCTACCTTTGCTCGAGGATTTCAGGAGATGTGGTCAGATGTGTTGGGGAGGCGCTGTTCTTGCCTGTTTGTATAGGACTATGTGTCGAGCGACGAAGTACACAGTGACTGACACTGGTTCTTGCTTGTCACTGCTTGTTTCTTGGGCGTACTATCGCATCCCCTCACTACGACCGGCACATTTTGATGATCTTTTCTTTCCGCTCGCTGGGAGGTACAATCTTTGTTTCATTATATTATATCTAATTTAATGTAGTACTCAGTATTGTCCTAACTATCTAATTGTGTACATATGTTTGAGTTGCTTAGGTGGGGCGGTCTCCGGTCATCTCGCGGAGATAACAGTGCACGGTTGGTGCAGTATCGACGGATACTGGATTTCATCTCTATCGATGGGGTAAGTGTCACATTGTTTAAATGTTTGTTCATATGTTTGTATGTAACATTGTGCCATATTCTTCGTCGTCATTAATCTAATGTTGAGTGAAACATTTGTGCAGTTCCGATGGACACCATATTCTGACATGGACGTGATGCAGATTGTTCCGGATCATGTCCAGCAGCACTCTGTGCTGTTTCGTTCAGTTATTCCCTTGCTTTCGTTCGAGATAGTAGAGTATCATCAGCCTGATCGTGTGTTGAGGCAGTTCCACATGATGCAGCATATCCCATCTCCTCCGGCTGACCTCAGCCGCGTTCATGGCATTGATGGGAGAGGACGTCCCTCGAGATGGTGGCCGAGGGAGCACAGAGATTATTATGATATATGGGGAGATCGATACGATCGTGTGTTCACTGGGATGATGACACATGATTATCGTCCTTCAGCAGAGTATCTTCAGTGGTGGTCCTTGAGTCCGTTTAGATATCTAGGCGGAGGTCCCCCTGGCCCAGACGAGATCCCTCCAGGGTTGCCTGATGGAGTTGGCCTTGGTGCAGGTCCTCAGATTCCACACCCACCAGCAGCCCCTGATAGGAGACGTGCACGCACGAGAGCACGGACGGGCACACGTCAGAGCAGACGCCAGTACCCTATTGGGACTGCGGATGTGGGTGACTACTTTATTCCGCGCCAGACCCAGACTCAGACGCAGTCGCAGACTCGGCCGTAGTCCCGGACTAGTACCCAGATACCGCCGCAGTCCCAGTTGCCCCAGCAGTCGCATGTCGCACCGGATACGCAGACAGAGATGCACTTTGAGTCTAGGGTAGCTGCTGGAGGATCTATGTTTTTTGCTGGATTATCGTCAGATTGGAGGAGTGGTCCTGGGCAGAGCTCGCGCGATGCACCTGGATCGAGCTCGCGTGATGCACCTGGATCGAGCTCGCAGGCTGCAGCAGGGGGAGACAGTGATTGTTATAGGCCGACGATGGAGTCAGTGGACGATATTGGTATATCCATCACTGATGATGATCTTGATATGTTTGATGCATATCTTCGTCGACAGCTCCATAGCGGTGGTGATGTTATTACCCCAGCACGAGGTGCTCAGTTGGACCTGAACCAGGCATCGTTTGATATTATGTCTGGTACACCTGCATCTGCGTTACATGGACCGCCACCACATCCAGAGCCACAGCTACAGCCACAGCCACAGCCACAGCCAGAGGCAGAGCCAGAGCCACAGGCAGAGCTAGAGCCAGAGCCACAGCCACAGCCACAGCCACCTGATCAGGGTCGACCTAGGCGCCAGATCAGGCGGCGTACTTGTCTCACGGGCTCACATATTGTACCACATCCGACGAGGGATAGAGGCGATTGATTTTTATTTTGTTTTATATGTATTTGTATTTATTTGGGTTACAGACTTATTGTATTTGTATTTGATTTTTATTTTAGTACCTTTCATTAGAGACCATTAGAGACTTTACATATTTGTATTTGTATTTGTATTAATTTTATTATATGTTTACTTTTTGTATTTTTATTTTTATTTTAATGCACACAAAACGTTACCAAATCGTTGGAATCCTACGAATTTTATGCACACAAAACGTTTACAAATCGCAACAATGCTACGATTTCAGTACACAGGAAAAGTTAAGAAATCGCAGCAATCCTACGATAATAATGCATATAAAACGTTAAGAAATCGCAGCAATCCTACGATTTCAATTAAGTACTACTTTTATAAATAACACAACTCAGATGTTAGGATTGCACACTTCACTATTAATCATGAATTTTTCTCCCCCCATAGAACCTATTCCTTACAATGTAACGGTGGTATGGATAAGATCGGAAATTGAAGAAAAAACTGTAAGTATTTTTTCATATATTAATTAAATACAAAATTCAGTTAAACATTTGAAAATTTGTGTTAATTTGTAGGAACTTACACCGACATTTGCACAAAAATATCGAAGGCGATTACCTACTCAAATCAAATTGAAAACTCCGTCCGGAACAGAATGGCAAATAAAATGTGCAAAAAGAGGTGACAAGGTATGGTTCACAGACGGTTGGAAGGATTTTGTACAACAATTTTCAATGTGTTATGGTTACACGGTATGGCTCCACTATGATGAAGAAAATACATTTGACGTTGAGATATTTGACGAAAATGAGGTTGAAGTCTCGTACGACTCTGAAGGAGATGAAGGAGACAGTAGTTTAGCTGACGACTAACTTAGTTGTATGTTTCGTCCTAAAATATGGTTTATTCCGTTTTTTTAATTTCGGTTCTTTCGCTAGTTTTTTAAATTGTACGTTATATTCGAATTAATGTATTTAATTTCTATGGTTTAATATCTACGTTAAACTTCGATTAAATGTAGAGCAAAAGGAATAATAGACAACAAATAAAAAGTAAAACTGCAAACAAACATCAATAAGAAGTATCAACAACCACAGTGGACAAATATCACAAGTCATCTAAGAAGGATCAGCAGAAGATGATGCACGCAGAGTTGGACATGTCTTGCGAGTATGACCAGGATTTCTGCATATCCCACAACGTTTTGGATGATTTTCCTCTGTCTCGTCCATGCCGTTTCGAATCCTGGTGGATACAGGACGTCCCTCTGTTGCCCTACGAAGAGCTGGATCTGGCCGGATGTATGCACCATCGTACTGTGGCCAGAAATATTGATCGGGAATGGTAGTAAACTCGTGTCGATACACATTGAACACCCAATCCATGCTGTAACATTGGTGGGTATAGGTACCCCACTGCACACGAGCATCAGCACATGCAGCTAAAGCGTGACAACAAGGATAATGTAGCGCCTGAAAACCCCCACAATCACATGTTCTGTTATGAAGGTTGACCCTATAAGTGTGACCGGTCTCGATCTCAGACACCATAAAAGAAACATTATCTCTGGTCAGAGCAGTCACTGTCATACGACCGATCTTCTGGCTAGACTCCTGGATCGCCCTCAAAAGATGTTGTGACCACCTATGACCACCCGCAATCTGTCCTTGTGCTTCTCTTCCTTTTTTGACAAATAAATGTGCCAAACGATAATATGTCGCTTGGACAATAGCAGTGATAGGCAGATTACGGGTTCCCTTCATTACAGCATTGATGCATTCAGAAAGATTTGTAGTCATGTGTCCAAACCTGTGACATTTGAAGAATGTTGATGACATATTCAGTAAAAATAACGAAAACAATGCAACAATATTCCTTATTAATAAATGTTATACCTGCGACCCTCATCAGCATATTGCGCCCACTTAGACCGAGGAATACGGTCCACCCAAGTACACATAGCTGCACTCTCATCCCTCAATTGTGAGAAGTAATATAAAAAATCTCGCTCAGACTTTGCGTATGCAGCATTGGTCAATATTCTCTTTGCATCTTTGTTCTTAAATTGCAGCGCAAAGTTAGCCACAATGTGTCGAATGCAATAAGCATGATATGCTCTCGGAGGTTGCCATCCACTTCCTTCTGCATTCAAAGCAGATTTTATAGCACCGTGTCGGTCAGAAATAACCAAATACCATCCTGTGGGGTGACATGTTGTCGTAATAAAGTCAGAAAAAATGACCATGCTTCCCGTGTTTCTCCTTCAACTAAGGCAAACGCAACAGGCAATATGTTTGAATTCCCATCTTGGGCAATTGCCATCAACAACACCCCGTGATATTTGCCATAGAGATGGGTCCCATCAATAGATATAAAAGGCTTGCCCCACTTGAATGCTTCTATGCATGAAGGATAAGTCCAGAATACACGGTGAAACATTACACAACTACGATCAACCAAATTACCCACATAATAAGGTTTAGTCTGCAATGAAAATATGGTACCTAAGGAAAAGCAATATGCATTTTGTAACATTAGCAATTCATCAGAATACCCAACAAATATCAAATATGTAACTTAAATCGCAAAACACACGCACAAAATATATTGTACCTGGCATGAACTGTTGAACACCCAACAACCACCTAGGGAGTTCATTGTATGACTGTTCCCAATCTCCATATATTTTTGCAATTGCTCTCTGTTTCGCAAGCCAAGCTCTCTTATATGATATTTTGAAATTGAATTTTGACTCCACTGCACCTTGCAAAACTCTTACTGGAACATTAGGGTCATTCTTGACCATAGGAAAAATTAAATCACATACCACTGCGCTGTCCAGCTGAGGGTGAACCTGCAAGATTTGTTCAAAGACACAAGTATGTGGTGCAGTGTACTTTCGGACCTCCCAATTGCCTTTTTTTTCCTATAGCTCACACGTATGCTCCAATGCATCCATCACCATACTTTACACATCTCCCATGATATTAATGTGGTCAGATTCCCGGACCTTGTATTGAACACGCCTCTTTATACTATAATTCTTCACGGCATACACTGCTGATTCCTTGTCTGGAAAATCTGACCAACGAAAAATTCAGTCACCCCATCTGAAGTCCCAGATTCTACTGAAGGTTGTGTAGAACTATGGGGGGCCTCTGCATCCAAATTCAAATTGGTGTAATGTTCAGGGACACCACGAATCATACTTGCGGTCCTAGACTGGTGCACGTGTCCACCACGTGCTTGTGATTGCACACGCTGAGACTGTGGGAGAACATCAGCCTCTGCAGCAACCTCTTCATCACTCAGTTGTTGTAATAAAACATCCTCAGCTTGCAAATCATCATCATCATCATCTCCCCTAATATCGACTCCTTCATCAGCAACATAATCTATGTGTTGGAACTGAAGATTATTCTGAACTGGAGAAGGTTCAACATTCACTGGTTGTGCAATTTGAATTGCAAGATCAATGTGTCCATCCCTATAAATATAGACATTCAATAGATATACATAAAACAAAAAAAATAATTAATCTAATAATATTATTATTATAATTTTATCAGCATTTATTAACTCCTATGTACCTCCTATATATACAATATGAAATAAAAAATAGAATTAAACTAAACTATTGCTACAATTAAAATTAAATTATGCTAATCACCTATATTTATTTCTACGTAATAAAATAATTTCCTAAAATAGAATTAAACTAAACTATTGCTACAATTAAAATTAAATTATGCTAACCACCTATTAATTTTCTACGTAATAAAATCATTTCCTAACATATTTCTATAAAACATTTCAAATTATAAATTTATGGTACTATATATACAATATTAAATAAAAAATACAATTAAACTATTGCTACAATTAAAATTAATTTATGCTAACCACCTATTAATTTTCTACGTAATAAAATCATTTCCTAACATAAAACAATTCAAATTAATAAAACAATTCAAATTAATTTATGGTAACCACCTATCAATTTCTACATTATAAAATAATTTCATAACATATTTTTATACAAAAAAAAAACATATCAAATTAATAAATTATACTTACCTGCTATGTCTGCGATATCATTATCATCTTCTTCATCAGAACCGATATCTCCTCCAGTAACATTTGCAGGAGCCACGGAAGGTGATGCACGTGCAGGATTTGGTACGGATCCGTGTGAGCTAATCGTGTCTTCTAACACGACAAATAGCTCTATAGCTCTAATTTCTGGAAAAGTATTGTGAGAGAAAAACATTCTACGAATATCCCTATCGTCCCGCAATTGCTGACATCCAAACTCCACCCTACCAAGACCAATTGTAACTGGCACTCGATACAACAATTGAGTGATTTTTTTCACGTTCTCAACTCTTAATTCCTCAACCAATTGACTCTCCAGCTCAGCAAAAGTAACTGATTCATTAAGAATGAAACCAATAGTACTGGGTGATTTGAAAATTACACTACCCCGACTATTAGTTTCAATTGATCCTTGGTGATGTATGAGTGCATAGTGTGAATTTTCAGCCATGGTTGTATGTCAAATAATGGCCGGGGGATGCTCTTTTATAAACACTTTTATAAAAGAAATCGTAGGAGTCCACGATTTCACCCGAAATGAACTGAAATCGTAGGACCCCTACGATTTCAAGCCAATTCAGCCTGAAATCGTAGGGGTCCTACGATTTCAGTTCATTTCGGGTGAAATCGTGGGACTCCTACGATTTCCCCTAACAAATCCAAAAACAGGACATCGTTGGAATTATTGTTTCTCTTTGCTTGTTTGTAGAATTAATGCATTTTATGTATTTAATGGGGGGAAAAAATCCAAAAAAACAATACACCTTTAAATCATAAAATATATCTGTACTTGACAATATTCTTTTTTTAATATAAAAAAAGAATTGTATCTTCTATTTAATATTATAGTCTTTTTTAATAATATTCATATATGAAAAGTAATAAGATATAAGTTTATTAATTATGTTGTATATTTTTAAATCATATAAAGAAAAAATAACATAGAACATATTAAATCTAATAGCTTGAACACACGTTTTCTAATTTCTTGTGCATTTAAATATATTAATATAAATAGTATACAAATAAAATAAATAATTGATACAGTGTTACATAATTTTAAGAAAATTATGATGCTAATATATATACTTAAAGAATTGTTACTATGATATTAAAGAAAAAGTTAAATAAATGAAATTAATTTATTATGTTGTACTAATCGTTTATGATTTATACCGTTTATAATGAAAAGTTGTAATGTAATGGTAATAAAATTAGAGAAATAAGAAATTAGCTAGAGAAGTAAGAGTATGAGTATAGGATTGAATCCACTTCCAAACTAACCAAAAAAACATGACATCGATACTACCATCTTTGTTACAAACTAACCAAAAAAACATGACATCGATACTACCATCTTTGTTACAAAAGTTCAATATATATAGCATAGAATCACAAAATTTAAGGGGGGCTAAGGACCTGCTGCCCTCCTTTGGATCCGTCTCTGGACTAATGGACTCCTACTTTACTCCTTACATCATACGACATAATTCTAACAATAAAATTTTAACAAATTTTATCTAGTTGTCGATCTCTAGCATTTTTCTATTGATATTTTGCATTATGTGAAACATTTCAATTTTCAATATGTTTTTTAGTCTACTGGGAACATATTGTGGTTGATTATAACTTTGAGAGGATATTCTAAATTTTATGAATAACTTTATTTTTCAAAATATCAATTTTAACTAATTTAAAAGATGTTGATAAAATCATTTAAAAATAGATATGTTTTTTTTTTGTATACGTTTTAGACATACTCAAAAAAATAATTTTTTTCTTCATATTTTAATCTCTATAAAAGATTAACATGAACCTATTTAACATTTAATTTAATTAATTTGGATAATTTAGTTTCAACCCCATCCTTAAAATAATTTGTAACTATCAATATTATTATTATTGAAAAATAAATATAAAAAAAGAGAAATAAGTTATGGTATAATAACTTCGTTGTGGTGAGGCATGTTGAGAACCAAGCTAATTAATTAAGGTGGCAATGGCATGGGGTTGAAATTGAACGTACGTACATGGAAATTATATGGATCCATACAAATGGGATATGGCTACGTAAAGGGTGTACGAAAGAAGCTTTGGAATAAATTTGATTATTATATTGATTAATAAATAGGGTGTGTTATCAATTCGATTGATGAACGGTGTGGCTAAACATGACAAAGTGGTCCTATTCAATGTTGGAAATTTTGATTGATTTTATAATTCTCGTGGATACAAATTTGTGGCTCATCAATATTTTATGAATGTTATTGCAATTTGAAGGACGAACGTAACAAGATGGGTATCCAGCAAGTTGTAATTTTCTTTTGCATAAATGCTCGGGAACAATACTTTTTCGGTACGGTCAAAACAACCAACAAAACTCTTTTAACACTTTATGGCCAAAATAATATTTTTAATCATGAGTATATTTTTAATGGGCTGAGTGGTTGTGGCCTAAGTTTCTATTTATTGACGGTTTTGGCTGATTTTTTTGTTATAACTCTAATAATTAATGCTCTTTGTTTTGTCCTTTTCATCAGTTGAAATTTGGAAATGTATGTATGCATGCATATTTATTCAAAGTTCATGTTCATATTTAAGATTTTAAGGGTAGATAACTAGAGTATGGCTGTTTATAGTTTCATTATTTGTGTGAAACTTTTAAAAATTTAAATATCTATTACTTTAAAATTTAAATATCTTTTACTTATGTAAAGAGGATTTATAAAAGATAAATATATTTAGACTCTAAAACTATGAATTAAAACATAAAAAGTAACCACTTACAATACAACCACACTCAATCATTTTTTTCTTTGTCTTTTTCTCTCAGTTATCTCTCTCTCTATAATTTTTTTAAAAAAACTATTCACTCTATTTTATATTTAAAAAAATTAAATCTATAAATTTTTATTGAGCTTTTATTTATATATATATATATATATACTTGACACACACGATAGTATATCAGCCAAGCCGCTAGCCAATATATATTTCATAATTTTGATGCAGACTAAATGACCTCACACGCGTACTCTTTATTGAGATCATTTTTTCGATAATTGGTAGATACTGGATTCCAAATTGGAAAAACCATAAGATATAACAAATATGCAGATGTAGTGCCCACTCAATCCGATCAAGTCTTAATAAAAATCTCCTAACCTAAATATAACTATCATAGCAAGGAAAAAGAGTACTAGACCAAGAGAGAAAATTGGGCACTAATCAAGCATAAATTGCAGTCGCAAACAACACCATAAAATCATCAAGTTCATCCTCATACATCTATATAAAAATAAAACAAGAAGACACATACTCCTCCTACCATGCATCCAAGATTAATACTAATATTTAATTCCTTCACCTCATCAACACCACATGTCACACCCTCCTCCATTCTTATCCACAATTCAGCACACCCCTCACCCCCATGCACCTCATTTTCACATGGCCACGTCCCCTAACTGGTTTTGCCTCATCATCACCTTAGCCCTCACCCACCTGTCCATCCAATCTAGCGTCAGACATATACATCGTAGGCACATCATGCTTCCTTATACTCTCCTTCAGTTCTTCCCATAAACTTAGTTTTTCACTCATTGTATGGGTTCGTATAGCACACAGATCGCGCACTCGAACCCTTTATCAACCATCTTCCCCTTAATCAGCAACCACCTCTTCCCTTTCACACATACAACATCCTTCAAGAACTCATTGTCCCAAGCACAATGAATTCCTCCTGCGCAGCTTTCCGCATGAATATATATATTCCCAACATCGACTACTATTTCCCCATATTCTTCTTGCTATTCTCCTATCAATTATCTCCTTTTTTGTTTCTATGAGTTCTAAGAATTCAATCTTTTTCTTTTGACACACCCCTTTAACCATCTCTACCTTCCCACCCCTCAACCCCCTCACATTCCACACCATTATTTTCATTATAATAGGGAACACACACCTGGTTTCTTTTTTCCACGAATTTTACAAATCGACTTTGCAAGAATATTCCTCCCTTTTGACTTGTAATGTTTCTCCAATACTGCTACAGATCCCCTTCCAGATTTCGACTTCACAGATCTAGCTTTCCCAATTTTTTGGCTTTCAGGATCCTGACACATACTCATCAAGAACTTCTCATCATCTTCTGAGTGAACCTTACTTTCAGCCTTCTTGCATAGTTTTGCAGGACATCCAGCCGCCTTCCATTCCTTGCCAGTTCCAATTGATTCTTCCTCGCTCACTGAACTTTCCCTAATGCATCCCTGCTCTTCAATCGCATAGAAGGGTGGTGTTTCTGCCACTTGACTTGATCTTTCTCCGATGTTTATTGTCGTATTAGGGCCGAATCCAGGAGGGTATTCTAGTGATCTAGAAGCTTCAACTTCTCCATTGTCATTGCTCTGCTTCTCATGGGTTACATTGTTCCATCGTGAGACCACATCACGAATAGTATTCTCATTTTTTCTTTGAAACACAGAAGAGAACATAGCGTCACAAATCCTCACAAGTTTACGAACTCCACCCCTCACACCAACGGAGGTGAACTTCACAACTGAAACATTTGGCGACTCCACTAGGGAGGATTTGTGAGAGACACTAGGTCAGGGAAGAGGAATAATTTCTTTGAAACAGTACTCCATCAAAGCTTCAATTTTTCTCCCGATAACCCCATTTATATCTTAAGGATTGGTCAAAATACCACACACATACAAACTAGGTTTAGGATTTTTGGTGAAGCTTAGGGTGAGAGAAACAATGATATGAGGATCATTGTTGTTATAATATTCCTAAGATTACAGTGATGTTGGCTAATGATCATGCTCTTGATTTATTTATAATGAAGACTCATAAGTTAATACTAGTGTGTGAAAGGACCAAAGAAAAATGTTGATAATATGAAATGGAATCTTGTGTGAAAGAACCAAAGAAAAATGTTGATAATATGAAATGGAATCTTGTTTGCCATAAAAATGTTCAAATTATTGCTTAAGAATTTGAAGATTTAGCTTGATTGTTTTTATTATTGGTTAGTTTATTTTGTTCATTCTAAATATTATTCATTTCAATGAATGAACTAGTTGAATATGTAGTTATATTTCTAATGATATAATAAGGCATTTATTGACTTCTTATGTCAATTATGCTTGTATTTAAAATTGAGATATGCAAAGTTCATATCATACTTGATGCTATTTTATTAAGTGCGAAGGAAATTATATGATAATATCTTAAGTGTTTTCCACCTTCGAGCTTACTCATAAGATTTAAATTAGTTGATAATTAAATGAAAAAGGAACTGTATGTTTATGCTATAGCTTGTTGTGTGCCTTCTTACATGTTCCTATAATTAAGGATTAGAAAATGTATGCAATGTTCTAAATTAAATAAGAGTTTTGTTAATTTTTGTCTTTTAAGAACACTTGTATTGCTTATTTGAGTAATAGTAATGCTTCTGAATTGTTTATTATGAGAAAAAGGTTTACTGGTAGTTGTACATTTATACATTTTGGAGGGCACAACTATTTTCTTTAAGAAAAAAAAATGGTTTGTAAAATCCAACTTGAGTCCCTTTGTGATTTTCCTTTCTATTTTTTCCCAAATAAATCTCAAAGGAGTTTGTCAGGTTACCTGTTGATTCTGCCTTTCATGGGAGACATCAATGTTTTTTATAAACTCTTTAAGAAGGTCATTGTTGTTTTAGAGGCATTAAAGAAGACTAGCAAGAGGGCTATGTAATCATATTCATGTATTGGAATGGATAGAAGCAAGAGATGCAGTTAGGAGCAGAGACACCACGATAATGATGATGGACGGGGCATTTTGATGAACTTAGGAGCAATAAAGGGTAGGTCCCTTTAACTTGAAATACATAAATAAATTTCATGCTTAAGAAAATGTATGCAGTATTACTTCACTATGTTGTAGGGAGGTGCCCTCCCAAAGTAATGTTCTCTTTTATTGAGATATGATGAACTCTACCTTGAGGGTGATGAGACTTACCCTCAAGTTTTCACCGACGTGATAATCATGATTATTAAATTGTAGTACATGATTTATGTTTAATGTTCATGTGTTACCTCATGTTAATACCAATATACCGAGTTGTTAAAAATGGTACATGATAAATAGAATAGATATGAAATAAGAAGGCCATGAAATAGGACCCTGAGAATACAATCTATGTATGTGCTAGGGAGAAGGATAAAGTATGTAAGGTTAAGGAAAATAATAATATAGGAATACATGTTATTAATAGGATCACTAAGAATAAGGTGAAGTTCTAAAATAGGGATGTCTCCTAAGGAAGAACCAAGAGCATGAAAAGGGTAATGATAGTCTTAGATGAAGGCTCAACTTTATTAATAATCCTGTAATTAAATGTAATACACCAAGATCCACAAATATAACACTTTATAAAAGTGAACATCCCCATAAAAGATAAGACAGAGGATCAAGATTTCAATACGTAGGACACAAAGGGTCACGACCCCGTCCTAAGTGCTAGAGCATGAACACGAGGGAGGCAAGGAAAAGGACCAAGGGTGCAAGGATGCAAAGGCAAAGGGGTCAATTCTTTCTTAAAAAAGGGAATTAAAGACATAAATGTTAAAAAGAAAAGGACCAAGGTTGCAAGGCATATGGCACAAGGGTCACATCCCTCCTAGGTGCCAGGTGATGAGCACGAGGGATGCAAGGGAAATGACCAAGGGTTCAAGGCGCAAATGTAAAGGGGTCCAAGTCTTTCTTGAAAAAGAGAATAATAGATAAATCTGATAAAAGAAAAATAGCTAAAGATGCAAAGTAATGTGCACAAGTACATCACTATTAATAGACTTAATAAAAGTTAGAGCACAAGAGAATGAAATTCTACAAGTATAGAGTATCATTTTCCCAAGAGAATAGGAAAATATAGAACATCGAATAATAAACAAAGAGTCTAAAAAGACTTCACTCCTTGTAACACCCCGATCTTTATTAAGTTCTAATTAAAGGAAATTAAGGGTAATGGGCTTTAATTGGAGCTTAATTGGATTTGAGTGAACATATTTCCACTAGATTAAAGTATCCGTGTTATGTGTTTTGATGAGTGTTCATGTGTGTTTTGATGTTATGATGAGTTGCTATGTATGTATGTATGTATGTTATTGTATGAGTTGAGAAGCTTTGAAAGTGTTTTGGGGCATTTTTCATGCCCAGTAATCGATTACAGCTCCTTGGTAATCGATTACAGCAAGTCAAGTTTCAGGTTTGGGATTTTTCGGAGGCCTGTAATAGATTACAGAACCATGTAATCGATTACAGTAATCGATTACAAGTTCGATGTAATCGATTACACAGCGCACAGAATGTGTTTTCGGATGTTTTAAGTGACGGGTGGGCCCCACGATGACTCTTAAACCCTATTAGCTCAGTATATAAGAAGGTAAACCCTAATTTCCACTACATTTGGTCAGAAACACTCTCTCTCATCATCCCAGAGCCTCCATAGCTTTCTCTCTCAAGAACTCTCATAGCCATAGCCATTCCGCGTCAAGAAACACCCACAAATACTCACCCAATCACAAAAATAATTATATATCCTTGAACCTCTCACCGAGCCGGACGTTTCTACCGGTTGTTTTTCTCCGGAAAGGGTCATCGTTGGAGTCGGGCCGTTCGTAAAGCTAGGGTTTTGTCTAGAACAAGGATTGTCTTCAAGAGGTAGGGGTTAGGCATTATAATTGTCATGGAATTTCATGTATATTGATGAATTGTTGAAGTTTTGAATGATGTTCGTTGTTTTTCCCATTAGGGTTCATGAAAGGGTTGATTTATGAAATTGGTTTTGAAAAAGAAAGGGGTTTTACAAATTGGAAAGTGTTTTAAACGTATTTTCATGATTGGAATTGGTATGGCAATGTTTTCTATCGATTGGGACGATGTTAGGTTCATATTTTGGCCAATGGCTATTGAAAAATGGGTTTTGGAAACCCAAGAATCGTATTTTACGACTTCGTAATCGATTACGATGCCCGAAATCCCAATCGCGAGAAAACGTCGCTCTCTGTTAATCGATTATAGAGCTGCGTAATCGATTACAGTAATCGATTACCAGTCTGTGTAATCGATTACAGTAATCGATTACTGATATAGCAATAATTGTATTGATTATTTCCCTCTTGTATGCATGTAATTTGACCACTTTTGAGATGAATGAGCTACTTTTGCATCATATTAGGCATTTGGTACTTGATTGGAACTTGGTGCATTTTCTCAGCATTTCGTACTTTGTGACACTATTCTGTAATTTGCCTATAACTTGAGTTCTAGAAATTGGAATTTTGTGTTCTTTGTCTTTTTGGAAAGCTTAGACACAGGTCTACAAAGTTGATGAAGAACTCGAAAGCTGATTCAGACCATAAGGATTCCAAATTGGAGCTTCAAGTTGAGTCAATCTTGCTGCAGCATTCTGGACAGCAATCCTGGACAGCAATCCTGGACAGTAAGTGTTTCAGAAGCCATAGTTGGAGCTACAGATGTTGAAATCACTCCATTTTAGTTGCATTGGAAAGCTAAGGCACAAGGCTTCATTTCATCTTCAGAGCTCGAAAGCAATTAAAGTCTCTAATAAGCTCAAAAGTTGACTCAAAGTTGCTGCAGCGAATGTGACAGCAATCTGGAGCAGCAGTCAGTATTTTGCTTATATCTGGAGCTATACTTACTGGAATTGGATGATCTTGGTGGATATGGAAAGCTAAGACATAGAGCTACAACTTGGCTTCAGGGCTCGAGGGCAGAATCATCCATTATAGGCTTCAGATATTGGCTGCAATATTTCGGGCAGAAGCTTAGCCTTGCTGTGTTGCCTTAAGTGTCATAATTTTGTGCATTGTCCATTGTACCCTTGCCTTATGTGTTGTAATTGTTTAGTGTATGGGCTTTTTAGAAATTTCCACCTTCTTTTATGTCTATTTAAGTCCTACATCAGACTTGGAGGGAACACTTTAACATTCATATTTTTACAATTCAAGTTTTAGAATTGCATTTTCTCTCTAGTTTTCTTTCATTTTCGTTTTTCTCTCTTCTCCCATTTTCTCCTTGCTGATTTCTCCATGATCATGGAGAACTAAGCTCATAACTAGCTTGAGGATGGAGAATTGTAAAAGATATTGAGATTAGCTATGTGATGGAGGTATTCTTGCATTTCTTTCATGATTCATTCAAGAATTTCGAATTCTCTCTTCTCACCTCTTCTTGATTTATGGTTCAAGAATTATGAAGATTTTCTAATTCTTGAATTATGAATCCAATTGATTAATAATTCTAGAGATTTCTGAGTTATTGATCAATAAACCTAAGTTGAGAGAACATCTAGATTTAGAAATTTCTGATCTAGAGAATTGAATTGTTGAGCTTCAATCTTGATACCTTGAGTTAGGTTTTGAGATTTCAGATTTAATTCAAGTGTGTTAAGATGAATGTTTGAAGATTTTCATAAGACTTGATCTAAATTCAGATTTGAATTTAGATTTGAAATTCAATTTAATTCTTGAAAGGATCACGAGAGGATAATGAATCAATGATATATGCTTTACAATTCGAATTCCTTGAGCTAGTGTCTTCTACCTATTTGATTAAAATCCTGTTTGAATTTTCTCATTTCTGAAATTCTATGCTAAAATCCCCAAACCTAACCTTGCATAATCACTTTTCATTTCTTGAGTTCCTTGGGAAAACGACCTAGGTATTCCACTTGTCTACAAGTTATCTAGTTTTAAATTTGATTCAATTCGGTAGTTGATCAATTACCAACCCGTGTAATCGATTACAACAGTGCTGTTTGTGCGAAAATGAATTGTCTTGACCATTATGCACCCTAATGCGTTCTACAACTTATGTAACTGATATATATGAGTTAATTATGCATTGTATGCTATAAATAAGTTGTTTAATGAATGTTATGATGTTATGTGATGTCTATGTGAACTATATGACTTTATGCTATATGATTATGCATGACTATGTGAATGAGTATGTATTATAAGTAGCCTTCGACATGTGATGGTTGTGGCTGAGGGAGGTGAGTTAAACCTCGACATGCAACTCCATTACTGAGGGAAGGTGAAAAAGTTAAAGTTCAAGATTCAATTAAAACACATGTAACCTTCGACATGTGGTAGTTGTTGCTGAAGGAGGTGTGGCAACCTCGACATGCAACTCTATCACTGAAGGAAGGTGAGTACCCCCTCTCCCCAATATAGTTTAGGATGAGCTCATGCCTAGGGGTCGGTGATGTGGAGGAAAAGGTTTAGAGGGTGGGCAGGCCAAAAGAGAAAAGTGTATAACTGAGTAAAGTAAAGTTAGAAGTTAAGTCTAAGTCTTAAAGGTTACTTTGATATAGAGTAATGATTGACTAAGTTTCCACATATGATTGAATGGCACGCAGAACACACACAAGAGTTATATAACGAATTATATTAATTATGTATATGATATAAAATGAACAAGAGGCACTTAGGAAAGTCGTTCCGGGAAAGATGATTTTAGAACTTATAATTGAAATTGAATGCATTCATGTCACACCTATTTTATTAATAAACCCGAAGCGGCTCCCCTACTGAGTTACTTCCCAGTACTCACCCCATGTTTTTCCCCCATTATAGATAATGAGGTTCAGCAGGATACCGGAGCGGATGAGGAGCCCGCGCAGTTATAGTTTATTAGAGCTTTTATTATGACTAGATACTTTTGTTTTCAGTTGCTACATTATGGATTATATTTCTTTTGGATTTTAGCATTATGGTATTTTCCCTTTCTGAGTCCGTACACATGTTAGCCGGCTTTTATGTTTCAGTTATAGGTATGTATTGTGGAGTCTCATGGGTCTCAGTTTTAGGCTCATGAGGTGACACCTATTACTATTTACTTTCTTGATTGTATGTTTGGGGAGACTATGTTTGCTTTATTTCATTTATTTTATGAGGTATTATTCAGACCATATCACGTGTTATATAATATCGATATATTATGCGCAATGCCCTTATGTTCATATTCCGCAAACGATTTTCGAAAAATTCTCCCACGTATTTTCCGCGTACAAGTATTTTAAAAACAAGTATGAGTATGATAGCAGGAGGTAACCCTTATGAAATGGCCCTAAATGACTATAGCACTAAGGGCTATCCAGTAGGGTGTTACATTTTGGTATCAGAGAAGGTCCTTCCTTACAGGGCTTGGGGTAATGGACCTGTTATGCTATTGTTGCATGTCACGTTAGTTATCACGCGTATACCTCTTATGTGTATTAGTTAGTGTTGAGGTGCGTGACCGTACTGTTTGGCTGTCATAGTAACTGTGCATACATAACTGTAATGTGGGGCCTGATCAACTCGATATTTCTTGTTTGTGTGCACAGGGACATGGCACCTCACAGACGTGCTAGAGACGATCCGGAGACGGAGCACCCGGAGGAGAATGGGCAGAGTAGCGGGGTTTCAGCTGAAGCATTCATGGAGATGGCTAGGGCCATGAACCGCATGGTGGACCACATGACTTAGCAGCGCGCAGCGCCACCACCTGCGGGTAATGGCAGTTCCTACTTCGCTGACTTCAAGAGGGCCAATCCCTCTCTTTTTCTTGGCATTACGGATCCTTCAGTAGTCGAGGACTGGCTGAGGGGTATCGAGGACATCTTCACAGTGGTCCAGTGCACAGAGGTGCAGAAGACGCAGCTGGCTACTTTCATGCTGCAGATGGAGGCACGTTCCTGGTGGAACGACGCTCGTCGCGCTTCTGATGCGACGGGCGTAGCGATCACATGGGACATGTTTAAGGACATGTTCTATGAGAAGTACTTCCCAGAGACAGTTCGCCAGGACAAGGAAATGGAGTTCCGATCCTTGATCTCCGTCAGGGCACTATGACCATACCTGAGTATATCGCCAAGTTCGAGGAGCTCATCCGATTTTCAGAGATCTACCAGGCGAACCCGAAGGAGAGTTGGAAGTGCATGAAATTCTGTGTTGGGTTGAACCAAGACATCAAGAGGATGGTCAAGCACATGAAGATCAGAGACTACGGGGAGATGGTGGAAACCTGCAGGATCGTAGATGAGACCAGTCACCCAGTTGCACCACAGAGGGTTGATGCTCAGAGGAAGGGTCCGGCACCACAGCAGACTGGCCGCCCTGCCTCTGCTCGCTTTCAGCTGTATGGCCAGGCTCGCCGGCCACAACAGCAGCAGAAGCCACCACAGCAGCAGCAGCGCCCAGAGCACTGCCCGCCCCACCTCTGTGTGCCACTTGTGGCAAGCTTCATGGTGGTCAGTGCCGCGCCGGTCAGAACGTGTGCTATCGTTGCGGCGCACAGGGGCATTTCGCTAAGGAGTTCCCAGCTGGAGGATCTCGACCTTCTTCCTCTCACAGGCCACAGCACCAGGGCAGGGTTTTCACGGTCACAGCGGAGGGCGCAGAGCGGTCAGACGATCTCATTTTGGGTATGTGTTTGATTTCTGGAAAGTCCTTAGTTGTACTTTATGATTCTGGTGCCACACATTCATTCATATCACATGATCATGCTAGGAGCCTAAGTTTGCATATGTCAGAGTTGCCTTATGATCTATTAGTATCTACCCCTACAGCTGCACCCCTTATGACATGTTTAGTTTGCATGAGATGTAGGTTTCATATAGACGATAGGACATTCATTTTTGATCTCATTTGCTTGCCCATGGCAGGTCTAGGCATTATCTTAGGCATGGATTGGTTGTCCGCCAACCGAGTCTTGCTTGATTGCCATGCAAAATCTGTGATCTTTCCTTCTGTTCCTTCTGCATTAGTCACACCTGTAGAGCTGTACGTTAGTGCCATTAGGCTTAATTGTTGTGGGGTTTTGAGTGATGCTTACATGTTTCTCGCCGCTAGTGAGGTTGTTAAGGGTCAGGTGTTGAGTGAGCTTCCCATAGTGAGAGATTACCCGGAGGTTTTCCCTGAGGACATACCCGAGTTTCCCCCAGCCAGAGAGGTTGAGTTTGCCATAGACCTAGTACCCGGGACGGGACCCATATCCATAGCACCCTATAGGATGGCCCCCGGAGAGTTGGCGTAGCTTAAGACTCAGTTGGAGGAGCTGTTGGAGAAGTGATTCGTTAGACCCAGTGTGTCACCTTGGGGAGCGCCGGTGTTGTTCGTGAAGAAGAAGGACGGGAGTATGAGGTTGTGCATAGACTATAGGCAGCTGAACAAAGTGACCATCAAGAACAAGTACCAACTGCCTAGGATAGATAAATTTGAGGTACCAACTGAGAGGTGCCCATGTGTTTTTCGAAGATAGATTTGAGGTCAGGGTACCACCAGATTCGGGTGAGGGATGAGGACATCCCGAAGACGGCTTTCAGGACTCGTTATGGACACTACGAGTTCACGGTCATGTCCTTTGGGCTGACCAATGCTCCTGTGGTGTTCATGGACTACATGAACAAGATCTTTAGGCCCTATTTGGATAGGTTGGTTGTTGTCTTCATTGACGACCATCTGATCTATTCGAAGACGCGAGAGGAGCATGAGAGCCACTTGAAGGTGGTGCTGGAGGTGCTGAAGGAGAAGAAGTTGTTCGCGAAGCTGTCGAAGTGTGAGTTCTGGATGGAGGAGGTGAAGTTCTTGGGGCACGTTGTGTCGAAGGGAGGCATCTCTGTGGACCCTAGTAAGATAGAGACTATGATGAGCTGGGAGCGACCTACTACGGTGACTGAGATTCGGAGCTTTCTTGGGCTAGCCGGATATTACCGTAGGTTCATTTCGAACTTCTCCCAGATAGCATTACCCTTGACGAAGCTTACTAGGAAAAATGCTGCTTTCGTTTGGTCGGAGGAGTGCGAGAGTAGTTTCACGGAGTTGAAGAGTAGGTTGACCTCGACTCCAGTGCTTACACTACCAGACCCCAGTGAGCCCTTTGAGGTTTACTGTGATGCTTCAGGAAGGGGTTGGGTTGCGTGCTAATGCAGCATCGCAGCGTTGTGGCATATGATTCACGGCAGTTGAAGCCACACGAGCTTAATTACCCGACTCATGACTTGGAGCTTGCGGCAGTGGTGTTTGCTCTGAAGATGTGGAGACATTACCTGTATGGAGTCAGGTTCGAGGTGTTCTCGGATCAAAAGAGTCTCAGACATCTGTTTGATCAGAAGGAGCTGAACATGAGGCAGAGGCGCTGGATGGAGTTCTTGAAGGATTATGATTTTGAGCTGAACTACCATCCAGGGAAGGCGAATGTGGTTGCGGACGCGTTGAGTCGTAGAACGATGAGCGTAGCCCACATGATGGTCAGAGAGGCCCAGCTGATAGAGCAGTTTAGGAACCTGGACCTAGGAGTTACCCTTACCCCCACCAGTGTGAGAGTGAGCCATCTTCAGGTGTCGAGCGTTTTTCTGAGGGAGATAGCGAGAGCACAGCAGGAGGACGAGGAGTTCGGGAAGGTGTTGAAGGCTGTTTGTGAGGGAAGGTTGCAAGGTTTTGCGGTGGACGGAGATGGTTTATGGAGGTTTGAGGGGCGAGTGTGCGTTCCTGCGAGTGGTGACCTTCGGAGAGCGATTCTAGAGGAGGCTCACAAGAGCCATTTCACCATTCATCCTGGGATTGATAAGATGTACCAGGATTTGAGGAAGATGTTCTGGTGGCAGGGACTGAAGAGAGACGTGGCAGAATGGGTTAGTAAGTGCCTGGTGTGTCAGAAGGTGAAGGCGAAGCATAGGAGGATGCCAGGACTGCTACAGCCGCTGAGTGTGCCAGAGTGGAAATGGGAGAGCATATCCATGGACTTCGTTTCTGGATTGCCGAGGACTCAGGCGGGGCACGACGCGGTGTGGGTTATCGTTGATCGGCTGACCAAGGGGGCGTTTAAAGGAAAAATAAACTCTCGAGGCAACACAAGTAGGACCTCTTATTTCCTTCAAACCAAGAGGAAGCATAAGAGGTTTTGGCGAAGGAGCAGGAGGGTGTGAAGGTTGGGTCACTTTAGATTTCTTTCACTAGCAAGAGTTCACAAAGTGTTGTCATCACACGCTAATGAGGGAGCCTTTCTCTCAGAGGGATCACATGTTTTCTAAAAAAAATAGTGGATTAATTGCGTGTGAGGCGGTGCATTGTCTAAAAAGAAAGAGGATTCCAACTTTTCTCCTTAAATTGGATTTTCAGAAAGCGTCTAATAGGGTTCGGTGGAGTTTCTTGGTGTTAGTGTTACAAAAAATGGGATTTAGTGAGAAATGAATATCCTGGATTAGGGGCTGTATTTGTACCCCCTCTATGTCTATCATTGTCAATGGTATTCCCACGATGTCGTTCGACATGGGGAAAGGGCTGCTACAAGGGGATCCTCTATCCCCTTTTCTATTTGTGTTGGTGTTTGATGTACTCAATAGAATGATATGTCGATTACAGATGTGCGGGGATATTAAACCTATTAGTATCGAGAAGGATCAGGTACTTTTATCATATTTACAGTATGCAGATGATACTATACTTTTCTGTCCAACAGAGGTGCAATCTTTACGAAATTATAGGAGGTTGTTGGTAGGCTTTGAATTTATCTATGGGTTGAAATTAAATTATGGGAAGTCATCCTTAATTGCACTGAATTGCAACAAGGAAATCTCTTTTAAAGCTTGTGAGAGGTTTGGGTGTAGCCTTGTGAAGTTACCAATTAAGTATTTGGGGATCCCACTTGGTGCTAACCCAAAGCGTATTGAAACATGGAATCCGGTAATTAGGAAGGTGGAAGGATAGACTTAAGGGGTAGAGGGGTAAATATTTGTCTAAAGCAAGGAAGCTAATTTTAATCAAGTCAGCCCTAAATAGTATACCCATGTACTATATGAGCTTGTTTAAAATGCCAAAAGGGGTTGCGGAAATACTAATTTCCCTACAGAATCGATTTTTTTGGGGGATAATTGATGGGATTAGGGGCTTGGCATCAATTAGTTGGGAGGTGATTCAGAAACCGAAAGAGCCGGGGGGGGGGGTCTTGGTGATATGGTCCTCAAGAATGCGACTTTACTATTATAGTGGTGGTGGAGGTTCTCGAAGGAGGAGAGGTTCTCGAAGGGTGGTTATGGGGGTGTGAGGGCTGGAATTGTCAAAATGGGTGGGGACTGTGAGGAATGGAAAGAGTTTATAGCAAATGGTATCTACATAGTAGTGGGAAACGGATGCTCCACCTAATTCTGGGAGGATAAGTGGATGTTTGATAGGCCCCTTAAGGAGGATGTTATTCCCTTAAGGAGGATGCTCCACCTATATAACATCTCTTGTCAAAAAGAGGATGTTATTGCTGAGTTTTGCGTCTGGAATGGATCAAACTTGTCCTGGATCTTCAAATGGAAAAGAGAATTTAGGGAGAGGGATAAGTCCCTCCTAGTGGATCTTCATTAGATCCTTGGTGCCGCCAACTTGAAGAAAGATACCCCTGATAGAATTCTGTAGAAATATGATAGTTCTGGGTTGTTCACAGTTAAGTCTCTAATGAAAGAGTGCTCCAGGAGCAGGGGCAGCAATGGGGAACTAAATTCATATAGTTCATCGAAGGGTTTATTTAAGGGCCTTGTTCCTCCAAGGGTAGAGGTCCTTGTGTGTTCGTAATCCTAGAAAAGATGAACACTAGGGAGAGGTGTTGCCACTTCGGTCTTCTAGAACCGTGCCAAGGAGTATGTATGTTATGGAGTGAGAATACACCTAAATATGTTATGCTTTTATTCTTTGAATGTGAGTTTTCATCTGCATTGTGGAACAATTTCCTCGAAAAGTGGAATCTATGTTGGGTTTGGCCTAGATGTACGAAAGATTATTTTGAGACATTGCAATTCTATCCAATGAACTTAAAAGCTACTAATGCAAAGAAAATTTGGTTGACTGCCTTCTTTTCTATTATTTGGGTGGTCTGGTGTGTGAGGAGCAAAAATATTTTGATGATAAGTCCACGACTGGTGTTGATGCTTGGAATTAGGCCTTATTCTGGATTGATAGGTGGTTGGTAGACAAAGAAAGCTCTCGTGGATGTTGACACCGTTGAATTTGATAGGCAGGACTACCCCTTAGTGGGTGTGTCTCTTAGTTGGAAATACTCTTTGTTCCCGCTAGGTTAGATAATTGTATGTTTGAGGTTTTTTGGGGGGGGGGGGGGGGGGGGGTTGGTGTTTAATGAGGTTTCTTGCCTTGACAAACTTTGATCATGCTCGTATCCTTTTCATGGTTACTTCATGTTGAGTGTCATGATTATTTATCGAAAAAAAAAAAAGAAAAAAGATAGAAAGTATGGAAACAAAGTGAAAAAAAATTCATATGAGATAATAACAAGGATACATGTTTTGACACCTTTAGATATACTATAATAAGAGTGCTTCATTGAGAGGAGGGTTGTTGCTTATGCTACTCTCAAAGGTGATGATGGAAACCTTCTAGGCCCTATTGTACTCTAGGTATGTTTTGTTGGCCCTTCACATAGACTAATGAGGAAGCCCTCAAATAATCACGAGGAGGAGCCGGAGAGGAAATAAAATATTGTCTCATCATAACTTGACCGAGTAGGAGCGGGGAACAATCTACATAACTAGGGGGTTGATCCTATCCTAACTGATGACATAAGACGAGCAACAAAGTGCCCCCAAAGTGGAAAATGAGTCGGTTATGGGAAAGCCTGGAAGGGTGGAGAAAATCAAACAAGCATTCCAAAATCTCATAACCTCACAAACGAAGACGATGCATTCTGACGAGTATTTATTAGAAGATCTTTTTGAATTGAATGCATCCCATCAGTACTAATAAAATGGGAGAAGACATAACACTTCTATAAGAGAACACCTAAGAAGTCTCTAGGACCAGCTCCATAGCCGCTTCTGCAATGGGCCTTGATCCCTACAAGAAATTCGAGTGACAATACGAACATGGCTAAAAGAACGGAAAAGTTAAAAAGAGAAAGGAAGGCATATCCAATACCACTCACAAGACTAGAGCTTGCTCACGAATAAGGCATCTTAAAATTCACTTGTAATTAATCTCTATTATACACAATTATTTTAAGGTTCAATTACTCCGAAGATCCATATAGTTTCATTAATTTTTCAAATAGGTCCCTATACTTAAAAAAATTGTAATTGGATCCCTAAATTTTTAACCAATTTTTATTTGGATCTCTAACACTATTTTTTGCCATTTAGCCGGATTTTATAAGTGTGGTTAAAGATAAAAGGAAAATGTTACAACATTCTAATTATATGGTATTTATAATCCAAAGAAAAAATAAAATTATTATTAAATTTTAATCATGTTTTATTTATCTTTTATTTATATATTTTTATAATTTTATTTTGTTTCATATTATATTTAATTTAATTAATTAATTAATTCATTGTTATATTTATATTTATTTTGATTAATATATTATGACAAGTAAATTAAAATAATTAGAATGAAATTAAATATAGCATACAATATTTTAAATTATCTATCTTTTAAATTCTTATTAATTTTCTTTTTCATTAATAATTTTTAGTTTAAGTTATTTTTCAATTTTAATTTTTAGTTTATTTATTTTTCTTTATTTTATGTTTAATTCCATTTAACTTTTATTTCTAATTTTTTTAATGTTTTACTTATGTTTCAATTTGCTAATGTAACACTTGTCGCTTATTTCCTGAGTATACTAACATAATAGTTCTATGTATTTTATTCTAATTATAGTGGTATTGATGTTATCCTTGGTTATGATGATCATATGTGAATTAAGTTGTATTCTATGGAATTTATGTGACATGTAGATGATATTTGTCTAATGAGCAAGGCTTAGAGTAGAATTAAATGAGTAATTGAATAATAAAAAGAAGTGAATGATCATTATGAAAATTTTAGCGGATAATGAGATGAGATCTCAAATTATTTAGAACTAACGCTCGGTGTTTTGAAATATTTTTAATTATGACTTCGCTGGCATCAAGATTAAATAATTTTCCACTAGAGAACTATTTGTTTATAAATAATTCTAATGAACTATCATCGGTGGAATTAATAATATGACGATTTTATTATTTTTGACATCGTTGAGAGTTTCACTCAACCATTAAAATTTTATGTAACGTTTATACGCTCTCTAAAATTATAATTAGAGATAAAAATGAGTAAGTAAATAAAATGAGAGAGAGCTTACGCAGTTACGCTTGAGCTGAAACCTTTTAAATCACTTCATATGAGCCAAAGAAAAACAGACCTAACTCCACTCAAATACACTCATACTCACCACCTAAACACACATAACATTCGCAAAACACCCACATTCCCCTATATGAACTGTGGCATTTCCTTGCACCACTAGCACATCCCATTTCACTTCATTTCAACTCTCCTCACTTCACTCCAACACCCCAAACTCAGTCAGCCTTGAGAGAGAGCAAAGAGCAATCATCCAACTCCAAATGTCATCACCAACTTCAATCCAAGTGAGTTGCTCCAACCTTGCTTCCTTTAATTTGTTTATGAGCTTAATTTGAGGGATTGTGATTATGAAATTTGAGCTTTTAATTATTTTTTTGCTAAGCAAACTCGTGGTGGTGTTAGTGTGTGCTTAGGGAGGGATAGAAATGCATAATTTAAGTATAGAAAGTGATATGCAAGGTTTGATCATGCATGCAATGATCCTAGAAGTTAGATTAATTTATCTTGATGTGTCTGAATCTGAATATCTTGTTAGAATTGTTTCATGTACGAATCAAACTCGAGTTTCAAGTTTTTATGAGAGATAGTGGTGCGATTTTGGTGCTGGAGGGATGGGTTCTGCATTTTCTCAAAACCCGATCAGCCCGCGAGCTAGAATCACCAGAGCGATTTCCAGAGCGAGATGTCCTGCATGAAATTTGAAAATTTGGAACACTTCATTGCTCTAGCGGCGTTTAACCACCAGAGCGATCCTTCCAGTGTCGGAATGAAATAATTCTTTTCAAAAACATGTTTTAAAGGTTGAGTTAATGCAATATTGATTTAAGAATTCTTTTTTTAAATAATTATTACTACTTATGCATGTCTTTTTAAAGAATTATGAATTAATGAGGTGAATGCACATGATACAATGGTGAGGTGATGATACAAATGATGACGTAATTAGTGTACCATGATTATATTCTATGAGTTAGTTTCTGTTTTATGAATTACTTTCTGTTTTATGAATTACTATGATTGATATTGATGATGAGATACTGGGGAGATCCTGATGATCAATTTGTATACTAATAGTGATGATGTGATATGATGAGATACCGGGGAGATCCCAAAAATCAGTTTGTATACTGATAGTGATGATGTTGATATGATGAGATACCGGGGAGATCCCGAAGATCAGTTTGTACACTAATATTGATGATTGTCGGTGTTTATATTTCTGTTGATTGTTTGTGTGTGATGTAGCCATCAAAGTGAAACTTAACTTTGGTTAGCCTAGATCTAGCCATCCAGAGGCAAGATGGTGGTAAATAGTCCATCTGGGCTGGATGGTGTGAGTCTCAGTATTGGTGGCCTCCAGGTCAATGACCATATGAGGTTAGGCGAGGACGGAGTGGTAGCCATTATTGTTGCTCCTAGTTCAGAACTCAGAACATGCATTGGGACATTTAGTTCCACCTGAGATACCGGGACCTCACCCTCGAATGTATATGTAAGCTCTAGCAGCCTTCCAAGATGGGATAATGATTGAAAATCATCATGACTTGGTTTTGAGTGATAACAAATCAATACAAGAATATATTTTGTTAGAATAGTTTATTAATGGGTGTTGATATGTGCAGTGAGAAAGCTATTTGAGATAGCTAAATATGCATGAGAAAGCTAGGACATCAGAACACGTAAGAAGACTATTAGAGAAGCCCTGTAATATCTGCAAAGAAAGCACCTTTCTAAGAAAGTTATTTTTTAGAAGGACATTCTTCTCAGAAAGTAAGTCTTCTAAGATTGTAGCAAACAGGTTTCTAAGAATGAGAAAGTCCCTGAAAAAGCATGAGAAATTTGATCCTAAGAAAGCTCAAGCAACAAGCATGTCCTTCTCAAGAAGAACATAGCCTTGAGGACAAGTTTCTTAGAAAGAAACCTCTCTCAGAAGGATTACATGAGTTGTCATTCATATGTGGAAGGCTAAAATTCAACACTAAGTAACCTCAAGTCTCAAGACATATTCAAAGCTAAGAAGGCATCAGAAAGGGTGTCTCGAAAGCAACAAGGTGAAAAAGTGTTTCTGAGAAGGAAACAAAATTTACTCAGAAAGGTCTCAGAAGACTATGCAAATTTTGTTTCTCAGAAGGACCTTCTCTCAGAAGGACCTTCTTTCAGAAGGATGTTCACTCAGAAGGCATCTATTTCTCAGAAGGCTTTTATCTCAGAAAGCTTTTCACTCAGAAGGCACTTCGCTCAGAATGCGACTTCTCTCAGAAGGACCAGCGAATCTTGGAAACTGTGCCCAACGACTATATCAACAACAGTCTATAAAATGAGCTCCAATACAAGGAAAAGGGTGCTGCTGCCCTATCATTTTGATGCAGTCCTAATGAACGAAAAATTTACAACTTAGCACAGCATCAAGAGATAAAATCGGGTCACTCAATGGAATCAAAACTTGATTTTCCAGAAATCCGAAGAACAGTAGAAATGAAATTTTCTGTCATAAGAAAATTTCTGAAATCTTCTATTCCTATTTCTTTCATAAGATAATATTCTTGCTTTGGCAAGTATTGAATATGAGTTGTTTAAGGAGATCTCATGTTTATTCAAAATCCTTGAACATTGATTGTAAGTGCGTTAAGCACATTCTTTTCAAACACAAAATCTGTATTGTCATGTAAGAGTCTCACTCATGTGGAGTTGAGCACTTCAGCCTGAAGAGGCTAAGAAAAGATACTTGTAAAAGTCTCATGATGCATGAGCAAGTAGCCTGAAGAAGTCACTCAAAGAATACTAGCCTTGCTCATTGGTTGAGTTAAGCAACAAAAGCCAGAAGTGGCTTAGTCAAAGAATACTAATCTCTTACTTATAAGAGTGGAGTAAAAAGTCCTTAGTTTTCATCTAAGGCAAGGTAAATCCTTTTCTCGTTTGAAAAGGTGGCTTAGCCTGAGAAGGCTTGAGGAAAGAATATCGAAGCTTAGTGATGGGTGCGTCGTAAGACTCATAAATTTAATTATTTTTAAAACCAAGTTCCCCTAATATAGTTTAGTGGAAACCAGGGTCGTCTCTCACAAGGAATGACTAAGAGAGTAATACACGAGACTAGTTGTCTGACGGTTTGTCACAATTGGGGGTTTTTGTGTGCAAGATAATTAAATTGGAATAAAAATGGAAATAATAAAAGCAGCGGTTTATGGGGGTGGAACATTCATTAGGGTGTCAATCATTGGCTACAAAAGAATGCATGAGTTGATTAATTACGTCGGAGTTAGATCTAACTCATTTGTTGTGATTCTAATGATTAATTGCCTAGAATGGGATTAATTAGTGAGATCTCACCTTTAGTTCCACTCTCAACAATTATTAAAGCCAATCACATTAATCTAATTAAAGAGACTAATCAGCCAATTAATTACTCATTACCAATTCCTAATATGCCATGCATCAATTAATCAACCAACACATAAACATATGCCCAAGAATTAGCCAACTCAATCGAATAAGCCAAGACAAGGGTTAAACACACAATTTAAGATCTCAAATTATATGTTAAGGATTTGATAATAAAAACTTATGCAAGATTAAGAACAAAGCCTCAAAGTACCCCAATGATGTTCACACCCTCATAAACCACCAGGAAAATTAGCTACTAATGGCAATGAATTAAAGGGCAAGAATTAAAAAGAATTAAATGCAAGTTGGCAAGATAGAAAACGAATAACTGTATTAATGAGAAAAAGTAACTTACAAACCCAAAGGGCTGGACGAATAACGTTTGAAATATAAAAGATGGAGCTAGAGCTAAACTAGGAAAGATGGAAATTCTAATGGAAAGACAAATAACTCTAACTAGGAAAGAAAATAAGTGGTTGAAGAAGTGATGTGTTTTCTGATGCATTAGCCTTTCTTAAATAGAGTGAGCAGCCTCCAAACCCTAGCTAATTGGGCCTCTAACTCGTGCAGATAGGGTTTCTGCTGTTACAGAGTTGCGGCGCGGCGCTGGGGCGCGCTACGGGCGCTGGAGCGCCAGCGTTGTGCACGTGACAGGTTTAGTGAGCCACGCGCGCTGGGGCGCGCTACGGGCGCTGGAGCGCTCGATGCTTGCTCTGAAATCCACTGCTCCGCTTCTTGCTCAGTTCCCGATGTCTATAGCTCCAATAATACCTGTGACCTGCACTAAAAATACGAAATATCCAAGATCAAGTGCAAAGGTCATCCTTGAATTGTAAAAACATCATAAAACTTGTTATTTTAGCCTTTATTTCTATTAAGCTCAGATTAATCTCAAGTTGAATTAAATACAATAAGAGGCCAAAATAGAGCTAAGAATTGCATACAATCATCCAAATTAAGGGTATAAAATATTGGTAAAAACCGTGTTATCAAATATCCCCACACTTGAACAATTGCATGTCCTCATGCAAAAGCAATGATTCCAAGCATCTCTCAGAGCATTGCCTAACACATCTAACACCTAAGCTAAGTCCTAAAAGAAAAATAAAATCTACAGATGATAGCAAGTTATTCAAAACAGCACACCTTGGTCAGATTTATACAATACCCTTGACATGTTATCAGTTGGCATCAAGAAAAGTTTATGAGTTAGGAGAATCAATTAATGTTATGCAAAGTTGGTTGAGTTGGCCCTCACCAGTGTGTTTCTCTCTCAATCACTCAGTGTTTTGGCTTAGCACTCAATTTGAATAATTCACACAAGTATTTACATTCCATAAATTTGCTATACTCCTAACATTGCAATTTTTACAAACATGGTGCATCAAGAGGTCTTTTCAGGGTTGTAACGGGGCTTGGGACAGGTATGGCATATATGGGAAGTGGACTTAATTTCCAAAAAACTAAGACTTCATGGTTTGATCAATCCTAGATGACTTCTATTTCTACAGAAAAGATGGAGAGAGAAGAGATGGATAGAATAGAAATACTCAAGATCAATAACCCATAAATTCTTACAATTATCATTCCCAATGTTCCCAAATATTTTCACATTAATTCCCAGGAACCCAACATCCTTTATTTGTAGGAATTCACATTTTTTTCTTGATTTTTCTGTATTTTTCAAATTTTTTTTTATATATACCTCATCTCAATTCCTTTGGTAATTAAAATGAGGTGGAAAAGAAAATAACAAAGAACCACTTATGTACAAAAGCTACCCTTACAACATATCCCAATATTTTGCGCTCTATACCAGTGCTCAATTTAACCCAATTTCCCCACACTTAAGACCCTTGCCCAATAATCAAACCATGTCCTCCTAGTTTCTCAGAGGGGATTTTTCATTGTTTTTCTGTCTTTGGCTTGTAATGAGCTTAGTAACAAAAAAAGGATAAAGGCTCAAATTGGCTACAAACAAATGGAAATTGTGTATGGGTTGGCTATTTGGCTAAGTGGCTTTTAAATGTAAAAACAAATTTATGCCTCAATCACATGCAACATGTATAAAATGCAAAACAAGAATCAAGCAAATTCAGGAATAACAAATACAAGTGTGTGTGTGTGCTCACAGAAAGAAAGTGATTAGTTGATACATGTAATCACATTTAAAGCTCAAATCTCACAGGTAATCCAACCAACCAACAGAGAGAACACAAACAATTCAAACTCATATTATGTTATCATGTCAACATTCCAGAGTTAATTTTAAAGGCAGAGTAATTTCAAACCAAAGGGTGCTATAAAAAAAACTACCCTATCATCTACCTAAAAATACATGAAATGAAATAAAATAAAGGAAAAGAAAAGAAAAGAAAAAGAGTTAGGCATGCTATATCTTACAAAAGCCAAATTTTATCTACACCCTCCCCACACTTGAATGAGACACTGTCCTCAGTGTTAATCAAAATAAAGAACAAAGAGAAGGGTATAGAAACGACCTACGGAGGACTCAATCGTCCTCTGAACCATCATCATCCTCATCACCATCATCCTCCTCAGCCTCCTCATCCTCATCATCATCGTCGTCCTCCTCCTCATCGACATCAATAGGAGTCTGGGACTGTCTCGGAGCTCCATAACCGGCGGAGAAGCGCTGGTCGATGTAGGATCGGAAACCGCTCTGCATCTCAGCGATCCTCTGGTCATAATGAGTCTGCATGGCCAGGTACCGCTGATCATGATAGCTCTCAGCCGCAGCGAACTTCTGATCGAAGTACTCCCTCATGTTGACCTCCATCTGGGTCATCTGTGCAGAGAGGGCATCTAGGGGGTTCCCTGCTGGCTGGGTCTTGTTCTGAGCGGTCGCATCCTTGGTAGTAAGACCGGCGGCAGTGATGGTGGAATGTGGCCCTTGCCACTCGTCATCGGCGTACTCTGGCACACCACACTGGATAGCCAAAGAGGTGATCAGAGAGGGATAGGGAAGGCACCTGTAGGGCTCAATGTGGTGAACCTGATGCATGGTGCGCTGAAGACGAGTGGGCAAGTCTACCCAGTGGCCCTCCATAATGCAGTAGAGGTAGAGAGCCTGATCTGTAGTGAGCTCAAAGATGTGGGAGACTGGGTAGATGTGGCTGAAATAGATACAGGACCACGCTCTGGCCTCCAGGTTGAGCGTGTAGTTCTTCAGAGTGTGGGGGAGCATATTGGCTCCCAATGTCCAGCTGCAACCCGGCAGGAAAAGGCGGTTCCTGATCACGTCTAAGCCCGTAGTAGCCATGGTCTGGATGGCGTCCGGCTCTCCAAATACATGATCGGGCTCCGGGGCAATCTGGATGTGCGTGGCTATGGTCTCCACGTCTACCGGGATGAACTTGCCCCTGAGGAACACCTGAGTGGCGGTGCGGTCATGGAAGTTGGCGTAGAACTCCCGCACCCATGTTCTGTTCGCCCTAACGGGGGCACTGAGAAGGTAGTGGGCCCACCCCCGCCTCTCGATCTCTGCCACGACCATGTCGAGCCGTCCTTGGCCCTCGTCATGGAACTGATACCCCAATTCAAAGAGGGGTTTCCTCTTATGAATTGTGGCCTGGAAAGCCATCTCGGTAGTGACGTTGAGGAAGCGTGCAGGGTCGTGGGGCTGATCATAGGAGTGATCATCCTCCTCTATGGTGTGTACCCTCTTCCCCTTACCGCCTCGGGTTCGTGGTGCCATGCCTGAAAAATAAAGACCAAGACAATTAAGTTCCAGTATACAGTCCAGTTCTTTGGCTAATGTCAATTCTAATCATGCCATAAACAAATGCAAATGCAAAACAAAGTCTACTATAGCAGTTAAACATGTCTAATTCTAGCAAACAGTAAAGAACAGCTTCTCGGCCCAAATTATGCAGCAGACCGGCGCTGGAGCGCGTAGGACGCGCTCGAGCGCACGATCTGCAATGGCACGAAAGCACCTCGCGCTCAAGCGCGTATAGCGCGCCGGAGCGCACGAGGGTTTTGGCGACAGCAGAAACAGCGCAAAACAGTGAAAATAACATCCCAACTCCAATTTTCTCAACATTCTAACCGATTAAATCACTATTCATGCAATTCTAACCGATTAAAACTACCCAAACAATCAAAAATCACATTGTCCATCAATTATTCAAACAAAATCGGATTTCTACCAAGAACAACGAAAAGATTGAGTTTTAGACCAATGTACCTTGATAGGATTTAATGCAATGACAAGAGGAACAAATGTATGGATGATTTTTGAGAGAAAAGAGTGAGAAAATTGGTGGAAGAGAGGGAGAGCAAGTCGCCGCCGCTGTAGCTGCAAGAAGGAGAAGTGCAGAAATGAATCTGCAATTTGGGCGTTTAGGGTTTTGAAGAACCCTACGCGCGCTAGAGCGCACTGGAGCGCGAAGCCAAAACGCGGCGTTTCATTTAAGTGCGTTGCGCGCGCTGGGAAGCGTATATGGCGCCCGGGCGCGGCTTCCTGATGCAGAATCAGTGTTTTACTGCTATAATTCCTAAAATGCATTAACTATCCTAATTAATTTAAATGCATGCAAAAATTTAAAAATGCCAATAAAAACAAAATACAGAAAATAAAATACGGAATTGAAATACTGGAATTGAAATACGGAATTGAAAATACGGAATTTAAAAATACTGAAAATTAAAGCAAACTGGTGGGTTGTCTCCCACGAAGCACTTTGCTTTAACGTCCCTAAGTTGGACGGTCGACCGTTTTGAGGCTACTTTGGTCCAGAACTGTCAGCACCAGCTGCTCCGGTCATGATGTGGATGGCACTCACATTCCCTTTGGGATTGGGAACTGTTTGAGATGGGATCTGTGAGTTGCCATCTTGTTCACAGGCTTGTGTGGCCGGATTTCCCTTCATTGATTGACCTCATTCTGCAAGTTCAGCATCATCCTTTGTTGCTCCATGAGTAGCTTCATCACATCACCGATTGTTGGCTCGTTAGGATTTGGAGGTGCAGACAGAGCCAATTGTTGCGGTGATGGAGGCAAAGCCATTGGGGCCTGATATGGAGCTTGGGGTTGCCTTTGATGAGGAGGCTGGTACCGAACCTGTTGAGGTTGCTGCACTTGTTGTGGTTGTGGATTGTTATTCCACCTCAGGTTCGGGTGGTTCCTCCAACTTGGGTTGTAGGTGTTCCCCGTAGGTTGATTTTGTGGCTAAAATTGAGGCTTCCCGGGAAAAGTATTTGCAACTGCCACCATTGTTGCCTCTTCTTGGAGATGTGGGCATTGGTCAGTTGGGTGAGTCTCCAAAGAGCATATCCCACACACCATTGCTTGGCTTGAGGTTCCCGGTTTGGCTTGGTTGATGGCCATTTGCTTCATGAATGTCGCAATCTCATCCAGCTTTTGGTGTAGGCCACCACTTTCCTGTTGAGCTACCTCATTCACCCCTTTGGTCACAGCGGTTGCCCTTGTGCCAAACTGTTGTGTGTTCACAGCCATGTTCTCGAATAGGAGCCTAGCTTCCGCCGGAGTCTTGTCCATCAGGGCCCCGCCACTGGCAGCATCAATCATGCACCGGTGCATACCCGTCAGACCCTCATAATAGTATTGGATCAACAGTTACTCTGAGATCTGATGGGTAGGACAGCTTGCCACCAATTTCTTGAATCTCTCCCAGTATTCATGGAGAGACTCTCCGTGCAGTTGGCAGATGCCACTAATATCCTTCCTTATGGCAGCTGCCCTTGAGGCTGGGAAGAATTTCTCCAAGAAAATCTTCTTCATGCCAATCCAGGTGTTGACAGCTCCATTGGGCAGGTTCATGAACCATTGCTTCGCCTGACCGTCCAGAGAGAACGGAAAAGCCCGAAGCTTCACATGTTCCTCGTTGACTCCTCTTGGCTTGAGAGTTTCACACACCACATGGAATTCTTTGAGGTGCTGGTGTGGATCCTCTCCGGCCAGACTGTGGAATTTAGGGAGCAAATGGAGAATAGCTCCCTTGAGCTCGAACTCAGTGTCCAACCTTGGGTAGGTAATTCCCAAAGGTTGTTGGCTGAGATCCGGGGCTGCAAGTTCCTTCAAGGTGGGCTGATAGTCTGCCATAATCGAATTTGGACCTGAAACACTAACAGACAAATCAGAAAGTTCAGGACCGGTGAAAATTAGAGCTTCAAATGGTGGACCTTCTGGTTCCCTCCGAGACTCAATAAACCTTTTCCTAGCTTGCTTTATTTTTCTCAAAGTGTGTTCAATTTCAGGATCAAAAACAGCAAGCTGGGGGTTCGGTTGGGATCGAGTCATGCGCGGCTGCAACGTTGCAGTCGCAGTCGCGCGCTGGAGCGCGAGTATCAGCAGCAGACTCAGCTGTTCTTGGAACAGCGAGTCTGGGAAGAGTAAAAATAAAAAATAAAACGAAAATAAAATGCAAAATAAAAGAAAATCTTTTTTTGTTGTTTTTTATTTTTGAAAGAAACAAAGAAAAACAATTATGTACATTATTCACAAATCAAACAACTAGTGAAAACTTTCATCGCCATTCCCCGACAACGGCGCCAAAAATTTGATGGGTGCGTCGTAACACTCATAAATTTAATTATTTTTAAAACCAAGTTCCCCTAATATAGTTTAGTGGAAACCAGGGTCGTCTGTCACAAGGAATGGCTAAGAGAGTAATACACGAGACTAGTTGTCTGACGGTTTGTCACAATTGGGGGTTTTTGTGTGCAAGATAATTAAATTGGAATAAAAATGGAAATAATAAAAGCAGCGGTTTATGGGGGTGGAACATTCATTAGGGTGTCAATCATTGGCTACAAAAGAATGCATGAGTTGATTAATTATGCCGGAGTTAGATCTAACTCCTTTGTTGTGATTCTAATGATTAATTGCCTAGAATGTGATTAATTAGTGAGATCTCACCTTTAGTTCCACTCTCAACAATTATTACAGTCAATCACATTAATCTAATTAAAGAGACTAATCAGCCAATTAATTACTCATTACCAATTCCTAATATGTCATGCATCAATTAATCAACCAACACATAAACATATGCCCAAGAATTAGCCAACTCAATCGAATAAACCAAGACAAGGGTTAAACACACAATTTAAGATCTCAAATTATATGTTAAGGATTTAATAATAAAAACTTATGCAAGATTAAGAACAAAGCCTCAAAGTACCCCAATGATGTTCACACCCTCATAAACCACCAAGAAAATTAGCTACTTGGTTCGGAACAACCCGGAGTGTCGTTACTTCTCCAGGTTCCGATCAATTTAGTAAATAACTTGTTCAACGGGAAAACAAAGGTTTGATTTAGCTTACACATGAGATAGCGGTAAACTAACCCAAAGTCGTCTCTTGAGGAAACTACTAGTAATTCTTGTTAATTTTGAAGGGGATTTTTGTGTAAGCATACAAATTAAAGGTGCTGGAAATTTCAATTACAAAAGTGTTCTAGTGTTTATAAAGAAGACTTGCATGAACTCATCCATCATTGACTCATAAAAAACATGAAACAAGAGTGTTTAGTTCACTTTTATCATTATGCTCTTGATTAAAGGTGATCATACAAACATATTACTCACTTTTAACCACTGAACTAACCATTTTACACATTAAACCATGTATAATCTGATCTTATTAGTGAATTCAACTTAATCTTTACCAAGAATTAATCTCATACAAAGGAGTTGTTTAGTCAAGTTGTTAATTCATAAACCAATTCATTAACTCCTCAATTAAACAAATCAAAACATGCACAAATCAATAAACCTTGAATCATACACATTCTGATCATCCACCATATATCAGAAAATCATCCTCAACATAAATGGATTAAAACCAAAGTACAAGAACTCAAGTTCATACATGAAGAACACATGAATTTTATTTATCTCAAGACTCCATCATGCAAGAATTCAATTACAAACACCAGAACTAAAAAGTTTACTCTTCCATAACTTAAATTACAACAACAATACCAGAAGAATTCGTGCAAGAAAGATTAGAATGGAGGTTGAGTGTGGAAGAAGGTTGGAAGTGTTCTTGGAATTCTAGAGAGAGGTGAGAGCTTCTCTCACTACACTATTGATATCAGAATGATTGGGGAGGCTAGAATGATTGCAGACAAGCTCCTGGAGCTCCCTTGTATCAAGGGATCACAGGTTGGAAGGATCAGAAGAGCCAAACTTGAAAATGACAGCTCCACTAATTGCTGCTGTTTTCTGCGATACTGGTCGCTAGCGGCCAGATACCCTCGCTAGCGCGTTAAATGCAGGCGCTAGCGAGATCTTGATGGGCTCAAGGGAGATTGGGCCGAGAAGCGACGCGGGTTGGGCCTTTGATCCTTGTCGGCCGCTAGCGGCTTGAAGTTGGGCGCTAGCGGGTAACATTTGGGCGCTAGCGGCCAGTGCGCTCCTGGACAGAATTTTTCCTAAGTGTTCTTTGCTTCCATGCTTATTCTTCTACCAAATTGGTCCATGAAATTAAAAACACAACAACTTTTATTTAATATTTTACAAAACCAAAATTAACACTTATTTCAAGCATTATATACAATTTATTTACAATGTGTTCAAAGTGGAAATATGATTAAAACTATCTAATGCATGGATATTGAAGCAAGAACATGAACAAATATATTAAGTATAGAGGTAAAAAGTGTACAGAATTTCACACTTATCACTACTCATGGTAATGAATTAAAGGGCAAGAATTAAAAAGAAATTAAATGCAAGTTGGCAAGATAGAAAAACGAATAACTGTATTAATGAGAAAGAGTAACTTACAAAACCCAAAAGGGCTAGACGAATAACGTTTGAAATGTAAAAGATGGAGCTAGAGCTAAACTAGGAAAGATGGAAATCCTAATGGAAAGACAAATAACTCTAACTAGGAAAAAAAAATAAGTGGTTGAAGAAGTGATGTGTTTTCTGATGCATTAGCCTTTCTTAAATAGAGTGAGCAGCCTCCAAACCCTAGCTAATTGGGCCTCCAACTCGTGCAGATAGGGTTTCTGTTGTGACAGAGTTGCGGCGCGGCGCTGGGGCGCGCTACGGGCGCTGGTGCGCTCGATGCTTGCTCTGAAATCCACTGCTCCGCTTCTTGCTCAGTTCCTGATGTCTACAGCTCCAATAATACCTGTGACCTGCACTAAAAATACGAAATATCCAAGATCAAGTGCAAAGGTCATCCTTGAATTGTAAAAACATCATAAAACTTGTTATTTTAGCCTTTATTTCTATTAAGCTCAGATTAATCTCAAGTTGAATTAAATACAATAAGAGGCCAAAATAGAGCTAAGAATTGCATACAATCATCCAAATTAAGGGTATAAAATATTGGTAAAAACCGCGTTATCACTTAGCCTGAGAAGGCTTGAGGAAAGAATATCGAAGCTTAGCCTGGAAAGGCTTGAGGAAAGAATATTCACTACAAAGCCTGAAGAGGCTAGAAGAAAGAATACTTGAGAGAGCCTGAGAAGGCTTGAGAATATCTGTAACTTTAAAGAAAGTTAGTTGAACTCAATCAATTGATTGAGAACTGGATGTAGGCATCATTGGCCGAACCAGTATAAAATTGTGTTCATTCTCTATACTTCTCTCTGAACTTTATTGCTAGTTTAATTTCTAGTGGCTTAATCTTTATCTTAATTCACACTCTATATAAAGTTTAAGATGCATGATATTAACTAGTTTTTTCTATTAAAAAATTACTTCAGAAAGAAAGACAATTTTTGAAGAGAAAACGTGCAAGAACAGAATGAGTTCTTATTGCAGAATTTCTAAAAACCAGTCATCGTAATTCTTCACATACGGATTCGTTAACCGTTGGATCGAGCTGAAACTTTATCAGAATGTTAAGGACACATAGTTCTTAAATATGAACGGTTGGATCTTTGATTCGATGACTGAGGTCAGAGATATTAATAACGTAATGAACCAGTACAAATTATGCTCTCACCAGAAAGTAATATCAGAAACCTTGTATGAGGTTTCTGAGGCCTATAACCATTTCTCTTTGAACAAGAATGTGTTTCTGAAGTTTATAGTATATTATTATATGTGTAGATATTATCTTGAATAAGTTCCTATCTCTTCATATTAGTTATATCTTAAGATAACTTATCCAGAAAGTATCTATATGCATGGTTTCTAGTTGCTACAACTATGTTAGTATCTCATGTATATCTTGAATATATTATCATGTTAATATAGTTATTATTATACTAACTCTCTTCCACTATAACTACAAGTATTTATACTTGATAGTTATAATCTACATGTTTCAGAAATCACCAAGAAGGTTGATATTCTCAAAAAGCAAAGTTTATGAGAAACTTTACTTTCTCATAAGGACTCTCCGCTGCGACTCAGAAGGCTACCCTTCTGAGAAGTGTTTTCGAAAGAAAAAGTTTTAGAAGAGTATTTTGAAAATCTAAGCACGATTCAACCCCCCTTCTCGTTCTAACACACACCTTCAGTATAGATATCGGGTTACGCCCCCGAATGAAATGATATTGAAACCAGGACTGGGTCCTTATGATTGGTGAAAGGATTACGCAACATGCAAAGTGGAAACCGGCTAACCTTCAGCTACACGAGACGAAGTAGTCCGGGAGTATGAAAGTGGTCAGGGGTTCTCTTTAGTATGGCCTATGAGAACTTCCGCTGAACGCTACGCACCCGTTCAACTTACGTAGGTTGCTAGATGCGGTAACTTAGAAAGTAACCATAGGATCCCCTAGATCGGACCAATCGGTTGTTTTTCCATTCTAAGTACGTGCCTTGATTCTTTTATACTATATTATGCTTCACTTAAAAACTAAGGCGTTTCTTCGAATAGATAGAATTAACATATGAGTACGTAGGTCCGAGTACTCCTAGAAACTCACTTAGATTTTCAAATCTCAAATCTCTCTCTCTCTTATGCCTTAGTTCTACTTCTAGGGACTGATGGATCTGCCACCCCAACCATCTTTCCCCACTATTAGATTTCTAGTCGCGAGGTACACGCCAGCCACCGACATTGTTACTCTTTTTTCATTGATCTCAGGTACCTACCGTTTTGCATTACCAGAGCTGGTTGCTCAACACCCGTTCCCGGATAGACAACTTAGGTTTGTTCCTACACCTGTGGACGAGCATCTTGGACCCGACCCTGTTCCTCCGCCACATGCAGCTAACGTCATCGAGTGGGCTTACTCTGAGGAGGATTCTGACCCCGATGAGATACCGGCAGACGATTCTGAGTCCGAGGTCGAGATGGACCCGAATGTGGACATTGACGGTGATTCTTGTAGGGAGTCCTGGGATTTTGTTCCTGCCATGGATGCAAACTCTACCGCTCCCACCGCCCTCTCTAGCTAACTCCCTAATCATTTGGGAGACTAATGTAACACCCGCTATTGGAGGGTGTCCGTGCGAAGGGCTCTGTCCCTCTGTACACGCTACTCAAGCATGACATAAAGACTGGATAACAAAATAAGACTATATATATCCGATAAAACATAATCTGAATACATACTGTGAAATATCTGAATCATAAAGGCTGAACTGTGAACTGAAAATGTGATATGTCTCTAGCGTAGGGATCCTGCCCCTATAGTCTGGAGCAACTAATTCATAAGATCATAACTAAAAGTAAATGAATATAAACTATCCTAACTGGATCCACGAAAGATGCGGAGCTCACCAGAAACTGCTGCTGCAAACACTGCCTCTGATGGATCAGTGGCTCCTCGTTAACGTCCAGATCGTACTCTGAAACAAAATTACGGTGGAATGAGTCGCAAGCTCAGTTATGGGGTATCATGTATGTCATGCAACATTTACATAATAAAATTACACATACAAATATGTTATCATCACACAAACAATATTCTACCTATATAGCTGCGCTTCTCGAACGGACGCGTTCCGTTGGAGGTATCGCACTCGATCCCCTATGCTAAACTGTATCTGTATCTGTTTGGAGAAATATGGGCCTCCCTACTGTAACTGTGATCTGGACCTCACAACCACTCAGGTGAAGCCATTCATAAACTGAGTCTGTGATATGACGGAACACGAGTCGTCCTGCTATAACTGTGATATGGACCTCGTAACCACTCGGGTGAGGCCAGCCATAAACTGAGTCTGTAATATGATGGAACACAAGTCATCCTACTGATCATAATCTCATCTGTAACGTATCATAACTATATCAGGGGTGGGACTCGAGGCGTCTCGTGATAACATGTCATTGCTAAACTCTACCAGGAGCTACATCTAGGCTATAGGGTAATACAAACTACGACAATATCGCATACTACATAAACAATCATCAAACAATTCATACTATCATACTAAAACAAGAGTATTGTCAAACCAGCATATATAGCATGTGATTCTATCATACTCTATTGCATAGCATGTTACAACATAAATCGATCAATCACACATCTATCCTACATACACATATAAAATAACATAACATAACATATAAATTAAAAGGGGAAATCTCTAAGTTGTCTATCTTAACCATTTCTACCAAGTTATCTACCTAAGCATGTTATCTACCTAAGCATGATATCTACCTAAGCATGTTATTCTACTACTACACATATACAAACATATAAACACGATAAAATAAACATTAGCACCTGGTTTGCAAAAGACTGATCAGAACCTCAACAAAACAATGGAAACTTTCTACTCTAAATATCCTCGCCCAGCCAAGTGCAAGCGCACTCAGCGCGAGCGCGCCCAGCGCGGAGCTTGGCCGCCTAGTGACTCAGCGCCCAACGAGAAGGGTCCTCGCCTGGCGAGGGGGTCGCGCCCAGGGAGGCTGACTCTTGCCCGGCGGGAGGTAGCGTAAAAGAACAACCGGGAGACTTACCCAAACTGTGAGATCGCCTCCAAGCCTTACACTAGACCTCCTAGCTCAGTTTCTCACAAAATTCTTACCAAAACATTGTTTTGACTAAGTAGAAATACTAGGTGCAAGGTGTAAGCTATCCACTCTCTCATATATATAGCGTGAGGAGGGAGCTGAGTGGTGAAAACTGTAACACCCCGACTTTTATTAAGTCCTAATTAAGTGAGATTAAGGGTAATTGACCTTGGTTAGGATTTAATTCGGTTTGGGTGGATAAGTTTCTTCTAGTCAAACCCTTATGTGTGACGTGATTTAAGTGTGTATATATGTGTTCATTCTATGCTATGTGAATTACGTGTGTAAATTATATGTCATGATAATTATGTGTATTATGTGAGTGTTCATTGTGTGTGGGAGAGTATGTTGGATGCATATATGAGTTTTAATTGGTATTTAGATGATGCATATGGTTAGGAATGATGATATAAAATATTTATATGAGTTACATGATGTTATTAGATAATATTAGTGTTATATATTATTATTTATTTTATTTTATTTTATTTTATGTGTCTATGTGTGTATTTTAATTTATATTTAAATATTAGAAAAATTATATGAGCATTATAGTATTATTTGGGGGGATTTGGAGTGTTTTAGTAATTTAAGTGACGGTGGGCCCCACAATGACTCTTGACCTAGTCACTCCCTATATAAACACTAGTAACCCTCTCCAATTGAGAAAAACATTCTCCTCCTTCTTCTGAGCCGCCATAGCCATCTTTCTCTCAAGAGCTCCCTAAGCCATTGATACTCCAAACCACGAAACACCTATCAAACCTTACCCAATCCAGAAAATAAACTCATATTCTTAATCCTCTCATCAAGCCGGACCTTTTTACCGATTCTGTTTCTCCGTTTAGAGTCTCCGGCATCACCGGACCGTTCGTGGGGCTAGAGAGAGAGGTTTCCAACGAGAGCAACGTCGGGAAAGGGTTTCTCTTTGCATATTTCGAAATTGTCTTCAAGAGGTAGGGGTTAGGCATTCTATTTTCATGCATATTGATGATGATTTTATGAGATTAATGTGATGGTCGTTTTTCCAATTAGGGATTTTTGTGCCTTATTATTATTATTATTATTATTATTATTATTATTATTATTATTATGTTACGTAGATATATATATACATATATACGCTAATGGCAGCGAGCTTCCTGGCATCAGCGTGAGCGTGAGGGAGCTTTATATATATATATATATATATATATAGAAATAAATAAAAAGAAGAAAAATAAAAGAAAAAAAAATAGTTTACTAGTATATGTATATTACTATTACATATTATTATTACATAAACTTATACCTATTAGTATATATATTAGTTAATAACAGGTAGATAACAGGTAGAAATAATAATAATAATAATAATAATAATAATAATAATAATAAAAGAATAATACAGTAAGAACAACAACATGTATAATATATGATATGTAATGATAATAGTAATAGTAACAATAATAGTATAAAAGACAAGATTGGTGATGAATAAAATATAAGAGTTTACAAGATACTTAAGGGTAGAGTATAAAGTACAAGGAAAACTAGAATAAAGTATAAGTATGAAATAATAATAAAATAAACAAGATCATATGACATGAAAGGTATAGAAGCATTGAGAATAATATTTATAAGTAGTTGTATATCATGTTTATTTGATAAAGAGTTGTATTTATTTATTCTCCATGATGTCAGAGTAAGTAAGTGAATGTGCTATGTTTATTCCATGATGTTAAAAAGTATAAATTGACATGTTTTTACCCTTTTATGTACCCGAATGCGTTCTACGACTTGTATAAATGTTATATATGATTTATGCATGATTTATATATGATTATATGAGCTATAAAGTACGTTTATATGTATGTTTAATTGCTATGATGTATATATAATTATTGTATCAGATATATATGTTATATTGAGTATATGTATTGCTTTTATGATGCGTTAAATTGTTTATGTGAGTATATGATATATATTATGATGAAATGATCTGAATGAATTAACTCTGTCACTCGGTAAAAGTTAAAAGATGTTCTGAAAGATATTCTGGTGCTCTGAAAGATCTCTGTTAACTCTGAAAGATTTATGATAATTAAAAGACGTTCTGAAAGATCTCTGAAACTCTGAAAGATTAAAATACCCTGTAGCCTTCAGCTTGTGATGAGTGTTGTAGGGAGGGGTGGCATCCTCGGCTGCAACTCCTTCACTTGAGGAAGGTGAACTGTACCCCCTCTTCCCCGTATGTTTTAGGATGAGCTCATACCTAGGGCCGGATTGTAGGAGTAAGGATGGGAGGGAGGCTTTGCCATGTCTGACAGATTTAAAGTAAAAGTTAATGATAAGATGCTCTGAAAGAAAGTTCTGATAAATGTTCTGTTATGTTATATTTTCCCTGATTGTGATAGAAGCACATAGTACACTACACATTGACCTTTAATTATGATATGTTATACGAATTAATAAAATGGACAAGATGCACTTAGGTAAGACGTTCCGGGGAAAGATTGATTTTCAACTTATATCCGAATTAAACTCATTCATGCTTCACTTATTTTATAATTAAACCCGGGGCGGCTTCCTCTACTGAGTCACTTCCCAGTGCTCACCCTATGTTTTTCCCACCTTTTAGAGGAGCAGACAGAGCAGGATGTCGGAGCACACGAGGAGCTCGTGCAGACTTAGTTTATGATATAGTTCCCTAGATATCAGAGACATGTTTTATTTCCTTATCAGATGTTATGACTTTTATGCTTCCGCTACGTTTATTTATTTATTATGTTTTCTGAGTCCGGACCTTTGTTAGCCGGCAGCTATTTATTTACTCATATTTATGGTGAAATCTCATAGGTCACAGTTTTTGGCTTATGGGGTGAGACCTAGTATTTATTTCATGTTTGTTACTTGATGGGAGTTATTTATATGATGTAGTATTTTCGTAGATATTTGTATAGCTTATTATTATCGTTGTATTTATGCGCCAGACCCTTATTTTCTATACCGCAAATGATTTTCGAAAATTTACTCCCGCCTATTTTCCGCGTATTATATTTTAAATATAAAGATAAAACATGATAACAGGAGGTAACCCTTATGAAATGGCCTAAAATGACTTAAGCATTAAGGGCTTTCTAATAGGGTGTTACAAAAACTAAGCGATGTGAGACTTCCCACTCTCGCCTAGCATCACGCTCAGCATCGCTGCCTCTCGCCCGGTGCCAAGGGCTATCGTCCGACGCCATTGACTCTCGCCCGGCGGGACGCGGTCTCGCCTGGCGACATGTTTCCTCGCCTAGCGAGCCTGAACAAGGCTCATGGGCAGGTTTTCTACCCAGGGTTCCTAATGGGACACTAAGCCCCTTCTCTATAATCACTAGGTCACACTTGAGTTCTTCCTAAGGGCTACGGTGATACGGGGTGTCACAATCTCCTCTCATTCTAAGAATTTGGTCCCCAAATTCAGACTAAACGTAAATTGAAAACACTAGAACATATATTATGGCTTACCTTGTGGATCAAAGAGAAACATGTACTTCTCCCTCATTGATTGTTTTGTCTTCCATGTACCTAGTGGTACCTCCTTTGATCAAACCTTCCTAACCTGGTGATCGACGATGGCTACTAGCTCCTCCTCGTATCCCAAACTCTGATCTATCTGCATTGGTTGTGACTCCAGAATGTGAGACTCATCAGGTACATACTTCCTCAGCATCGATATGTGGAAAACTGATTGCAATGCTGCTAACTCGGCGGGAAGAGCTAACCGGTAGGTTACCTTGTGAATCCTCTCTAAGATCTCGTATGATCCTATGTAGCGTGGATTCAACTTTCCTCGCTTACCGAATCTTACCATGCCCTTCATCGGGGATACTCGTAGAAACACCTAATCCCCAACCGCAAATTCCCAGTCGTGTCTCCTTTTATCTTCATATGCCTTATGCCACGAATGAGCTGCTGCCAAACGTTCCCTGATCAACTGAACACTCTCTAGGGCATCCTGAAACAAGTCTGGACCAACTACCTGAACCTCTCCTGTCTCGAACCATCCAATAGGTGGGCAACAACGCCTTCCGTATAAAGCCTCAAATGGTGCCATCTGAATGCTAGCCTGATAACCGTTGTTGTAAGCGAACTCCACCAAAGGCAACTGCTCGTCCCAAGACCCACTGAAATGCAAACTGTAAGCCCGTAACATATCCTCCAAGGTCTAAATTGTGCGCTCGGACTGCCCATCTGTTTGTGGATGAAAAGTCGTGCTGATGTCCATCCTTGCGCCTAAAGCCTGATGTAAAGCACACCAGAATTTAGAAGTGAACTGTGATCCCCTGTCTGATACGATGGAAACTGCCACCCCATGCAACTTGACGATCCTATCGATGTAAATTCGAGCATACTGTGTGGTCCAGAACATGGTCTTCACCGTTATGAAATGAGCCGACTTCGTGAGCTTATCCACTATCACCCAAATCGCATCAAAGCCCTTCACTACCCGAGGCAAACCTGTCATAAAATCCATCATTGTCCTCTCTCACTTCCACTCTGGAAACATAAGGTCTTGAAATACACCTGTTGGTCATTGATGCTCAACCTCGATCTGTTGACACACCAAACATCTGGTCACAAACTCCCCCCACATCCTTTTTCTTGCCATGCCACCAATACAATGACTTCGGGTCCTTGGACATCTTAGTCGATCCTAGGTGAACCGAATAGGGTGTACAATGAGACTCTCTCATGATGGTCTCCCGTAGACCCCCTACTGCTAGTACACACACTCTGTCTCATATCCTGAGCACCTTATCTGAATCCATTGAGAAATCTGTATACTCCCCTTTTTGAACCCTCTCTCTGAGCTCCACCATCCTCGGATCCTCTGACTGGCGCAGCTTCACTAGCTCCACAAACATCGACGGGATGCTGACATAGGCTATGAGAGCCCCCAACTCGTCTACCTCAAACCTGACACCCTCAACCTCCAACCTCTGAATCTCCCCTGCCATGGATTTCCTCTCTGGCGCAATATAGGCCAAACTCCCTTATGACTTCCGCTCCTCCACCATTGGGTTCCTACTCAAGGAATCCAAAACTACATTCGCCTTTCTCAGATGATATTTACTTGATCGAACAATCATAGTCACTGAGTAGCTCCAACAATCATCTCTGCCTCAAGTTCAGATCCTACTGCTCAAAGATGTACTTCATGTTCTTATGGTTTGTGAATATCTCACACGTCTCCCCATACAGGTAAATACAGGTAGTGTCTCCAGGTCTTCAAGGGAAAGATCATCGTTGCTAGCTCCACATCATGCGTGGGATAGTTCTGCTCATGCTTTTGTAGCTGCCTGGACGCATAAGCTATCACCTGACCTCTCTGCATGAACACACATCGCAAACCGATCCTGGACACATCACAGTATACAACAAAACCACTGAAACCTCTCCCAAACCACTCCCAAACGGCTGAACCAACACCGGTGTTGTTATCAAACAGTCCTTCAATCTCTGAAAGCTATGCTCACATTTCTCTGATCGCTGAAACCTCACCCCCTTGTGAGTCAAAGCGATCTAAAGCACTGCTAATGATGAAAAACCCTTCATGAACCTGCGGTAGTATTCTGTCAACCCCAAGAAACACGAGAAACAAGCCAATGACTTCTGATTCATCTAATTCATGTTTTATTTCTCATGTTCATGTATTGATTAATTTTGTTTATCACATGTTATGATTAAAACTAAATATATTATGTTATTTTATTTTCCTTCACTCACTTGATACCATGTACCCCAAGAAGTCCACCATATCCAACCAAAACTCGCAATTAGAGAGCTTAGCATACAACTGATGCTCTTTCTGTGTTTGCAATACTGTCCTCAGGTGCTCCTCATGCTCCTGTTGTACACCAAGATGTCATTGATGAACACGATCACAAAGCGGTCCAAGAATGGCTTAAACACTGTTCATCAAGTCCATGAAAGCAGTTGGGGTATTCGTCAACCCGAAAGACATCACCAAAAACTCAAAGTGTCCATAGCAAGTTCGGAATGTTGTCTTGGGTACATCCTCGTCCTTGATCTTTAGCTGATGATATACTGACCTCATATCTATCTTCGAGAAACACACTGCCCCCTACAACTGGTCAAACAGATCATCAATCCTCGGCAATGGATACTTATTCTTCACTATAACCTTGTTCAACTGCCTGTAGTAGATACACATCCTCATATACTCATCCTTCTTCTTCGTAAAAAGCACTGGTGCTCCCCAAGGTGACGAACTCAGCCTGATGAACCATTTGTCCAACTACTCTTGCAATTGGCTCTAAAGATCTTTGAGCTTTGTTTGCGTCATACGGTACGGGGGTATATGTTGGTGGTGGTGCGAGTTATGATTTCTTAAGCTTAATGTCTCACAACCCAAGAGGGGGGTGAATTGGTTGTATCAATTCTTTCGAACTTTCTCAATTCTTGATGCCAAATATAACTTTATCAAATTATCAAATCAATCAAGTATTTTGAACTTGTTGAGAAGTTAGTTTCAAACAAATATATAAAGATAATTTGTGATTCATAATGTGTATAAAAAAATAAACAATCTCAAATACAATATGCTACGGATTTAATAATCACAAACACTTAACATAAAGCATCAATAACAAATTTCTTAGTAATCAAGTTTTCTGAAATTTAGTCAGAATCTCATTAAAATTATATCATAATTATCTTTCCAAAATATCCTTTACAAATGCTTCAGAATCTACTCAGAATCTGTTCCTGTTTCTGAATTCTTAGCTTCTGATGTCTCAAGCTTTTGAGACTTTAAGCTTCTGATATAAAACTCTGTTTTTTCAAGCTTCTGATATCCAAAACCAATCTTTAATATGATCAACAATGTCAAATCAATTCATACACATTCAAAACCACATGTAAACAATTAATTCAAACACTTATTTCAACCAAAATATAAGATTTTACTTATTCAGAATTATTATGAACACAGTTTCAGAATCTTGTTTTTGCAAAAAATCGATTATACACATTTTTTCGAATATCTTTTGATTAATCACTCAAAACACCTTTCTTGTATCAATTCAATATGAAATCTAGATAATCAAACACAAATGAACAGATCTCAACAATCTTTATTTTAAAAAGATTATTATTCAAATGTTTCTTTGAATCTTTAATACAAGATATTATCCTCTGTGTTTACCTTTCTTTTGTTATTAATGATTTTGATCAATTCAATTCAATTTCAATTAGACAATGATCACAAATCAAATATGTAAGACAAAGATAAAGATAAGAAAACAAAACCAGATTGTTATACTGGTTCGGCTAATGATGCCTACATCCAGTTCTTCAACCCTTCACGGATTGAGTTCCACTAATCAGAGTTCTTTGCAAAGATTAAAATATTTCAGATATATTTTGCAACCTTCTCAGGTTCGCCACAAGCCTCAACTTGTAGAATTGCTATACAATATATCCTTGTACGGACTTTTGCTTCAGAATCTCCCTTTCCAAAGAGTTCCACTTCATAATGTACCCCTTCTGAAGATTTGCACTCTAAGATGTACCCCTCTTGAAGATTTCCTTCCTGCATTGAACACCTCAAGGACTTTTCCTTGCAATCTTGCCTTAGAATTCCAAACACAATGATTGATTTTGCTTTCTCGTGCTTTCTGAAATCACATTCAGAAATAGATTTTCTTTCAAACTCTTGAATCATTTTTCAGCATAATTCTTCTTTCTTTTTCTTGAGTTTGAACACTTTTCTTCTCAGAGCATATTTCTTATTTTTCTTTTCTTTTCTCTTTGAGTTTTTTTCTCCTTTTTTACTCGAGTAATTTTTCTCTTTGTGTATTCTCTGTTTTTTTCTGTATTTTTTCTCTCTTTCTGCTCTATCAAATTACACAAGTGATCATCTCTTATATAGAGATAAAAAAATGAAACTTATCTAGCTGGCATCTCCAACGAGAATAACTAACAAGAGCAAGGATCATTTTAACACAATTTACACGTGCTCTTGAAATAAAATAAACAAATAAAACACATGTCTAAAAATGTTCTATGCTTCTAAACTTTTCATGTATCTGAACTTGGTCCAGGTTTCTGAACTGATGTACTTTCTGAAGAAATCTTTTACTTTCTAAAGAAACCGATTATGAACTCGCTTCAATCTTCTGAAGTCTTGTCGAATCTTCTGAAGTTTTATTCCAGCTTCTGAAGTGTTGTTTTAAGTATATACTAAACTTTTACAAATATTCAACATCCAATACAATGTTTAGAATATATAACATAGCTTCTCCTATTTTTTACATTTATTTTTTGAAGCTATATACAATATATATCCTAGCATCTATTATAAAGGATTTACATAACACTTTCTGAACTTATAAAGAAGCTTCTAAACATAGTTTTAATTCCTAATAAGCTTCTGAACTTCCATTACATCAGTTTTGTTATTATCAAAATCAAATTCAGGATTTTACATCAACATTCTCCCCCTTTTTGATGATGACAAAACTTATGGTAACTTTCAATGCTTCTCATAGATTTTAAAACAAAACACAACATTGAGAAAGTGTTTTTTAGAAAATATAGTTTTCAGAAATGTAATTATAGTAGTATCAGAAATATAGTTCTCATGCTTCTTAAAGCTTTATGAGATATATGAATGTATGTCAATTAGACTATATCACAGAATTATGATTAGAATGATAATGATCAGAAACATATCAGATATTCATGTATCAAAATATAATATATGAATTTTTTAAGAATTGTATGATATGCCAAATGTTATAAAATGTTAATGCAATATCAAATATCAAATATCAAATATCATGCATAACTCCCCCTGAATAACATATTGATTTCAGAACTAAAATACATTTACTTAACCTTCAGAAACTCCCCTTTTTTCATTATCTTTCTAAAACTACTTTCAAAACTAAAAAGGTAAGAAAGATAAGTAAAGATTACATAAGCAAACTCTCCCCCTATTTGTCATAATCAAAATGTTTAAACAAGTTTCATATTAAGTTTATTTCTAAGAGAAACAAACCTATCATCTTATAAAGGTTTTGTAAAAATATCAGCTAATTGATATTCAGTTTGAATAAATTTCAATTCAACATTTCCTTTTAACACATGATCTCTTATAAAATGATGCTTAATGTCTATATTCTTAGTTCTAGCATGCAAAACGGAATTCTTAGCAATGCTAATAGCACTTGTATTATTACAAAGAATAGGTAGAGATTTGTACCTTAGTTGATAGTCTTCTAGTTGATTTTTAATCCACAAAAGTTGCTTACAACAAGCAGTGGCAGTTACATATTCAGCTTCAGCAGTTGAAAGTGCAATTGTTTCTTGTTTATTGCTTGCTCATGTGATTAAGTTTTTACCAAGAAAACAACAACTACCACTAGTGCTCTTCCTTTCTTGCTTATCACCAGCATAATCAGAATCTGTATAGCCTAAAACATCACAAGAATTCCCTTTCTCATAGAAAAGACCAAGATTATAAGTACCTTTTAGACATCTAAAAATTCTTTTCACAAAGGAAATATGAGATACTTTAGGATTAGATTGGAATCTAAAACAAATACCAACACTAAGTTTAATGGCAGGTCTATTAGCAGTGAGATAAAGTAAAGAACCAATCATACCTCTATATTCAGATTCATTAGCATTTTCACATTTCTCATCAACATCCATAATAAGAGATGGATGCATAGGGGTTGTTAAAGGCTTGCATTCATCCATATGATATTTCTTTAACAATTCATTACAATATTTAGTTTGATGTATGAAAATACTTGTATCTATTTGCTTGATTTGGAGGTCTATAAAGAATTTTAGTTCTCCCATCATGCTCATTTCAAATTCCTTTTTGATCAAATCAGAAAAATACTCACACAAATTCATGTTAGTTGAACCAAAAATAATGTCATCAACATAAACTTGTACAATCAACAAATGCGTTTCTCTGTGTAAAGTAAAAAGAGTATTATCTACTAACCCTCTTCTGAACACATTTTTGTTCAAAAATGAGGTAAGTCTTTCATACCAAGCTCTAGGAGCTTGTTTTAGACCATATAAAGCTTTTGTTAATCTATAAACATGATTAGGAAATTTCTAATTCTCAAATCCAGGTGGTTGTTTAACATATATTTACTCAATGATATAACCATTCAGAAAATCTGATTTCACATCCATTTGAAATAAAGTAAAACCTTTGTAACAAGCAAAAGCTAATAAAATCCTAATAGCTTCTAGTCTAGCTACCGGGGCAAATGTCTCATCATAATCTATACCTTCCTGTTGTGAATATCCTTGAGCTACTAACCTAGCCTTATTTCTCACAACCTCTCCTTTCTGATCTAGTTTGTTTTTGAAAATCCACTTTGTACCTATTACTGTTTTACCTTTTGGTTTTTCAACTAGGTACCACACTTTGTTTTTCTCAAACTGTTCTAATTCATCTCTCATAGCGTCTAACCAATTTTCAACATCTAAAGCTTCAGAAACATCCTAGTCTTCACACCATGTGAATGTTGATGTAAATTCCTCAATTTGGTTTTGATAATAACAAAACTTATGTAATGTAGGTTCAGAAGCTTATTACTAATTGAAAAAATGTTTAGGAAGCTTCTTTATTGGTTCAGAAAGTTGTTATGTAAATCCATTATAATAGATGCTAGGATATATTGTATATAGCTTCAAAAAACAAATATAAAAATATGAGAAGCTATGTTATATTTTCTAGACATTGTATTAGGTGTTGAATATTTGTAAAAGTTTATTATATACTTAAACAACACTTCAGAAGCTGGAATAAGTCTTCAGAAAGAGTGAAGTCGCTTCAGAATGGATCTGCATTAGAAAGGATTTCTTCAGAAAGTACACTAAGGTTTCTTCATAAACCTGGACCAGTTCAGAAGCCTGAAAGAGTTCAAAAATGTGGAACATTTTAAGATTGTGATTTAATTTCTTATTTTTGTTTTCAAGAGCACGTGTAAAATGTGTTGATTAGTTCTTGCTCTTGATTAGTTATTCTAGTTGGAGATGACAACTAGATTAGTTTCTATTTTATCTCTATATAAGAGATAATCTCTTGTGTAATTTGTAATAATAAAAGTGAATCGTGAAAAAACAGAAGATACACATAGAGAAAAACACACTCGAGCTAAAAAAAGAGAAAAAGTTAAAAAAACTCAGAGAGAAAAGAAATAAATGAAAAGAAAGCTCTTAGAAAAGAAAAGTGTTCAAACTCAAGAAAAATGAAGAAGAGAATTGTGCTGAAAAGAATTCAAAGAGTTTGAAGGAAAGATTTCTGAATGTGATTTCAGAAAGCTCGTGAAAGCAAAATAAATCACTATTTTTGGAATTCTAAGGCAAGATTACAAGGAAAAGTCCTTGTGGTATTCAAGGCAGGAAAGAAATCTTCAAGAGGGGTATATCTTGGAGTGCAAATCTTCAAAAGGGGTACATTCTGAAGTGGAAGTTTTTGGAATGGGAGATTCTAAAGCAAAAGTCTATACAAGGGTATATTGTATAGCAATTTTGCAAGTTGAGGCTTGTGGCGAACCTGAGAAGGTTGCAAAATATATCTGGAATATTGTAATCTGTGCAAAGAATTCTGATTAGTGGAACTCAACCGTGAAGAGTTGAAGAACTGGATGTAGGCATCATTGGCCGAACCAGTATAAAAATCTGGTTTTGTTATTCTTACCTTTATCTTTTTCATACATATTTGATTTGTTGATCTTTGTCTAATTGAAATTCAATTAAATTGATCAAAATCAGTAATAACAAAGGAAAGGTAAAAACATAGTATGATATCTTGTGTTTAAAGATTCAAAAGAAACATTTGAATAATAATCTTTTTGAAATAAAGATTGTTGCATATTGTTAAAGTGATCAAAGAATATCTGAAATCTGTGTAAAATCGAGTTTCTGAAACTATATTTGAAACATTTCTGATAAGTGAAATCTTACATTCTGATTGAAATAATTGTTGAATTGATTTAACATTATTTGATCATTTAGAGATTGTTTTGAAACATCAAAAGTTTTATATCAAAAGCATTACTTGTTCAGAAACTGAACTAAGTTATGAAGTAATTTCTGAAGGGAATTCTGAAGAGAATTTCTGAAGAATTTCTGGAAGAGTTTCTAAAGAGTTAAATCTGAAATATATTGTTTTAGAAGTTCAGAAAGCTTGAAATAAAGAAAGTTGATATTTATGCTTTATGATTAAGTGTTTGTGATTATTAAATCCGCTGCATATTGTATTTGAGATTGTTGAATTCTTATACATATTCTGAATCACAAATTATCTTGATATATTTTGATTGAAACTAACTTTTCAACAAGTTCAAAAGACTTGATTGATTTGATAATTTCAGAAAGTTTATTTGGCATCAAGAATTGAGAAAGTTAAAAGATTTGTCACAACTAACTCACCCCCCCCCCCTTGGGTTGTGAGGCATTAAGCTTGAGGTAGTCATAACTTGCACCACCACCAACAGTGAAGCTTCTCCAATAATAAGGTTTTAATTAAGAGATTTAAGCTCATTTTTTCCTATGATTTTATTTCTAGGTGAATCAATACTATTCAGAATGGTTGAGAAACGAGTTACTTGATTTGAAATACCACTTTATGATGAAATCGTTTGATTAGAAGCATTAGCTTCTGAACCTAGTTGCTGTGAAGCTTCTGAAGCAGTTTGCTGTGAAGCTTCTGAACTCTGTGAAGCTTCTGAGCTGATTTTTAACTCTCCAAAGACATCTTCCAAATCTTCTGAACTTATTTCAGTATTGTCTTTGTCCTTGCTGACTTCAGAACCTACAAAATCCTTAGAAAATTCCTTGAAGGTTATATGTATGGACTCTTCCACACTAAGTGTCCTTTTGTTATAAACTCTAAAAGCTTTAAATTTATCAGAGTATCCTAAGAATATAGCTTCATCAGATTTTGCATCGAACTTATCCAAATTATCTTTGGTATTTAAAACAAAACATTCACAACCAAATATATGAAAATAATAAACAATAGGTTTTCTACCAAACCACAATTCATAAGGTGTAACTTTCAGAATAGGTCTAATGAACACCCTATTTTGAACATAAGCTACTGTGTTAACAGTTTCAGCCCAAAAGAATTTTGCAAGTTTTCTTTCTAACACCATGGTTGTAACACCCCGATTTTCATTAAGTCCTAATCGAGGGAAATTAAGGGTAATTGACATTGATTAGAATTTAATTAAGTTTTGGTGGATAAATTTCTTCTCGTAAACCATTACGTGTTATGTGATCTAAGTGTATGTATGTGTGTTATATGATTTATGTGTGTTTATCATGTGCTATATGATTTATGTTTAAGAATATGTGTATTCATTATATGTTATGTGAATTAAGTGTTATATGTTATTTATTTTATTTTATTTTATTTTCTTTATGTTCCTATATGTATATTTTCTATTTATGTTTAAAGATTAGAAAAGTTATATGAGCGTTGTAGTATTACTTGGGATGTTTTAGAGTGTTTTAGTATTTTTAAGTAACGGTGGGCCCCACGGTGACTCTTAACCTAGCCACTCCATATATAAACTCTAGTAACACTTTCCACTTCAGGAAAACACTCTTCTCCTTCTCCTGAGCCGCTATAGTCATTTTTCTCTCAAGAGCTCCCTAAGCCATTGATACTCCAAACCACGAAACACCCATCAAACTTTACCCAATCCAGAAAACAAACTCATATTCATAATCCTCTCATCAAGCCAGAGCCTTCTACCAATTCCGTTTTTCTGTTAAAAGTCTCTAGCGTCACCGGAACGGTTCGTGGGGCTAGAGAGGGAGGTTTCCAACGAGAACAACGTCGGGAAAGGGTTTCTCTTTGCATATTTCGTCATTGTCTTCAAGACGTAGGGATTTAGGCATTCTATTTCCGTGCATATTGATGATGATTGTATGAAATTGATGTTATGGTCGTTTTTCCCATTAGGGTTCATGAAAGGGTTACTTTTTGTGAAATTATTTCAAAGAGAAAACGTTTTTACCGATTAAAAGTGTTCCTATAAGTTAAAGGTGTGTTTGAAGAAATTTTCTCATCATTTGCATGTTCAAAAATGGCTTTTTGAGAAGAAACACTATTGAAATCGTGAAGTTCTGCAAGCAAGTCGACGCACGACCGCCCCGGCTGCCAGAGACCGCCCCAGCGGCCAGCAGCCGCTCTAGCGGTGCAACATCTGCGTAAGGCCGCCCAAGCGGCCAAGACGCCGCTCCAGCGGTGAGCCTTCTCTGCGAGGCCGCTCTAGCGGCCAGAAGCCGCTCCAGCGGCAAGGCTCTATGTGCGGGCCGCCCTAGCGCCGGTCCTGCGCTTTCTCTCACTCCTTTTACGAAAATTGATATGTTTTGACCATTTTATGCTCCCTAATGCGTTATACGACTTGTATATTAAAATATATAATTATTGTATGGAATATATATATGTTGTACTGAGTATATGTATTGCTTTTATGATGAGTTAAATTGTTTATGTAATTATATGATGTATATGATGAATGAGTATATGTTATGTAAAGAGATTAATGTGCAAAGTGAAAAGAAAGTTAAGACACACAGAGTAGCATTTCCGTTCGTGATGAACGTTACAGGGGGCTGGCAACCTCGGTTGTAACGACTCACTAGCGGAAGATGAATTACCCCCTCTACCCAATATGTATAGGATGAGCTCATACCTAGGGTCGGCGATGCGGAGGTTACAAGAGGGTGGGCAGGCCAAAATAATATAAATGATCCACAGACACCAAAAGGGCGTGCTCTAAATAAGATGGATCCACATGCATACTAAGTATGCTTAAAAGACTCAAGATAATTAAGCAAAGATATGAGTTACATGTTACAGACAAAGAATGTTATTTTACTGTTATGTTTATTTGTATGATAGTCGAGCACTTAGCACACCACACATTGATGATTATTTATGTTATGTATGTATGTTAATTTAAAAGGAACAAGACGCACATAGGTAGTCGGACCGGGACAAGATCATTTTGGAACTTATAATTGAATTGAATTCATTCATGCTCATTTATTTTCTAATTAAACCCGGAATGGCTCCCCTACTGAGTTACTTTCAAGTACTCACCCCACGCTATTTCAACCCTTTTAGATGATGAGTATCAGCAGGATGATGGAGCGAGCTTGGAGCCCGCACAGCCTTATACTAGACTTAATTTCATATTATAGATCATGTCTTTTGAGTTATTTCTTTTATGGATTATATGTCTCTGATTTATTGTTTATTTCCATTTACTTTTCCTAAGTCTGGACCTATGTTAGCCGGCAAGTACTTATGTTGATGAATTGTATTAGTGGAGTCTTGTGAGTCTCGGTTTTGGGCTCATGAGATTACACATATTATCATTATTTCTTGATGTATGTTCTGGGAGACTATGATTGGTTATTTTATTATATTGAGATTTATTCAGGATTATTTGCTTCCGCACCTATATACGTTGTATTATTTCGCAAGGCCCTTATTTTCTATTCCGCAAAACATTTATGAAAATTTCTCCCACGTATGTTCCACGTATATATATTTTAAATATAAAGATAAAACATGATAACAGGAGGTAACCCTTATGAAATGGCCTAAAATGACTTAAGCGTTAAGTGCTATCTAGTAGGGTGTTACAATGGTTCTAGTCATTTCTTGTATACTTCAATTTTTTCTTTCCACTACTCCATTTTGTTGAGGAGTTCTAGGATTAGAAAAAGTATGAAATATACCAGATTCTTCACAAAAGTTTCTGAATAAATGGTTTACAAATTCTCCTCCGTTGTCACTTGTAATGGTTGAGATTTTATAACCTTTTTCATTCTGAACCCTTTTGGTAAATAATCTGAATTTTTCAAATGTTTCATCCTTTAATCTTAGAAAGAAAACCCAACAAAATCTAGAGTAATCATCAACAATCACAAACACATATTTCTTTCCTCCAAAACTAGTGATCTTAGATTGACCAAACAAATCCATGTGTAATAGTTCAAGAGGCCTTTTAGTGACAACTACATTAATATGTTTAAATGATGATTTAGATTGTTTTGCTTTTTCACACTCATTACAAGTCATATCCTTATCATACTTGATCTTAGGTAGTCCTCTCACTAGATCCTTACAAAATAATTCAGAAATAATTCTCATGTTAGTGTGACCTAGTTTCTTGTGTCAAATCCATTTATCATCAAATAAAGACAAAAGATAATTAAGACTAGAGTGATCTAAATCATCTAAATACATTATATATGTGTTGCCTATCCTCTGTGCTGTAATTTTAACATGTTTAGATATAAGATCAAAAACTTGAGCATGCCATTTGTCAAACAATACATTTAATCCTAAATCATAAAATTGACTTACACTTAACAAGTTATGTGTAAGTTTCTCTACCAACAGTACATTGCTAATAAAGTTCTTGGAAGACTTACCAACACTTCCAATACCTTTTACCTTTGCATTTGTACCATCAACAAATTGAACATGTTCATTATTTCTTGTTTTGAGTTGAATGAAGAACTCTTTTCTGCCCTGTCATATGTCTTGAGCAGCCTGAGTCCATATACCATCTTTTCTTATCCAATGTTTTGGTTCTTAAGCACTTCTGAAATGAGGTTCAAGTAAACTTTAGGTATCCAAGCTTGTTTGAATCCTTTGGTGTTAATTTTCTTGAGGTTTCTGATTTCATAATCATACTTCCTCTTGGATTTAATCAAAAAACAATCTTCTGATCTATGATTGGTTTTATGACAGTGAAAGTATTTCATCTTTCTTAACTGTTTCTGAAAAGAGGTTTTAGATTTTCCAAAACTGTTTTCAGGTATAAAATTAATGTCATTTTTATCAAAATAAGTTTTTTGAGATCCTAAATATTTTCCAAGTTATCAGAACCATTTACAAACTTTTCTAAGTCCTTTCTTAATAGGATATTAGTTTTCATAAGATCAGAACACTTATCAGAAAGTATTTTGATTTCTGAATTTTGATCAGAAACTAACTTACTTTCTAAAACCTTATCAGAAACTGATTTAATCTTTGAACACGAAGGATCAGAGATTATAACAGGATTTGTTTTGACTTCATAAGCTTTAAGTATGCTAATATTATTATCTAAAACATGTTTTTCATTTAAAAGAACATTATTAGCATTCTTTAAAGTTTCTAAATCTTTCTCAAGATCAAAATTAATTTTTCTGAGATTTTCCAAATCCAAATCAATATAAAAAAATCAAAGTTTGATTCTGAGTTAGGATTTCTGAACATTTCAAGTTCAATGCCAAGATCAGAATTCAAGCTTTTGAGCTCAGTACTGACTTCTTTTTTAAATTCTAAATCCTTTTTTACTTCAGAAAACTTACATAAGACTTTCTTATGTACTTTTTGAAGTTTTTCAAAACTGTTTGCAAGAATATTGGATTTAAATAAAAGATCATCATATTTTTCATTCAATTCATTAAAAGTTACCTCATGTTCTTCATCTTCTGAACTATCTGAATCAGAAAAGTAATCGGACATGAAACACATGTTGGCAATTTCTTCATCTTCTTCTGATTCTTCATCATCACTTAGAGTAGCTTTATATGCTTTCTTTTTCCCTTTGCTCTTGGATGCATTCTCCTTGGTCTTTGGACATTCTGGTTTAATGTGACCTTTTTCATTACAATTATATTGTAGCATTTCAACTTGATCCAATTTAGCCTTGTCCTTTCTAAAGACATTTGTATTCCTCTTATTTCCTTTTCCTTTTCTGAACATCTTTCTGAAGTTCTTGATGAATAAGGCCAGTTGTTCTTCATTTATTTCTGAAGTGTCACTTTCTGAACTACCATCTTCAGAATCTTCATTATAATCTTTCTTGGAAATTAATGCTTTCTTTTTCTTTCTCCTCTTGGAGGCTTTCAAAGTCATATCATTCCTGAAAGTGTTAGTGCTAGCAAGATTTTGCAATTCAATTTCATGCACTTTGGGCTAAACCACCTCCACTCTTGGCGGCAGTTTTCCTGTGGGATAGTGAGAGTGTGGTCCAAGTAGGTGGAGCCCCGACAGCGAGCAGACTTCTTTTCAACTCCGGCAGCGACGATAGCGCTGGATCGCGAAGGCATGAGAGAGCTACGGGCATGAACGATTTCATGAAGCTTGTCATGGCGGCGATTGGCGGCAGCGAAAAGGAAGCAGGAGCAACGGTGGCGCTTGGCAAGGAGTCATCGTCACTTATGGCCATGGTGGCGACGACACCTTCGCGGCTGGATGACTATGATGACAGTGACGATGAAGACACATCCGCGGCTGGGCGACCTTGGCGTGAGCGGCAGGATGTGAGCAGCAGGTCTTTGGGGTTTCACTTTTTTCCTTTGGCAGCTGGAACAAGGGGATGGAGAATGGGGAAAATCTTTGAGTCTCCTCTTTCTCTAGTGGGCCTAAACCATTTTTGGGCTTGGTCAATGGACCAATTTCATGTTCAAGTTCAAACACAACATGGTGAGGTTGTGTTTAAGGTGTTGTCCTTAGCCCAAATGGATAAAGCAATTAGGCAATCTTGTGTTGGAATTTTGTTGGACTCAGATAAGATTTTTGTTACTCCAATTAAACTTTGGGATCTTGGAGGAAATTTTATATTTATATTCAGTAGGATATAAATAATTTTTTTTAGACTAACTTGTTTTCTTATTTCTCTAGTAATTGTAAGGGAATTTTTTTTTCATCAACCTTGAGGGCAAGGTTGTTTCGAATGATTGGATAATGATACAATAGGAGCTCAATTAGGAAATAGTATAAATAGACATAGACTATATTGTATTAGGCATTGAAGAATGATGTACACTTTTTTTCTTTGGCCCTTGATTTAGAAATTTCCCGCTAATTCTCTCTGATTATTTCTATTTTCTATCTACTTTCCACTTTAATTCATATAAAAAAATTATGATATAAAATTAAATATAAAAAATCATATTAATAAAAATAATATAATAATATAAAATACATTAAACATTACATATTTTCAAACAAGTTTATTTAACTATTTCATTAATTAACGTAAAAAGTGAAAAAGTAATACTTAATTATTAAACAAGGAAAGTAGTAGTTTGGTGCAATCAATCCGGACCAATAAAAAGAAGTTTCACTCAGTATACAAACATTTCACATTCAATTCAGATGGAGATGAAGAACATTTTCTGTTCATAAAAACATACGAGTTTTTTTCTTTTTTAAAAAAATATGATTGCATGAACTTCAAATAAGCAAAATCACTTGAAAAGTAGTGATAATCCGAAATTCTTTGTCGGCATCAAAATATCTAAAACTGGCATCAAAATCTCGAAGAAGCAACGTAACGTAACCCACATGCGTGATTTTGTGTCTTATCCAAGAAAGAAAATTAAACAGGCCATCGTAATGATGATGATGAACATGTATTGCATCAATCAAATCTATTAATCAAGTAGCTTTAATTTTCTCTAGTGTTAGTTCTTAATCTTAATGATTAGTGAGTTGATCCTTCTTTAATTAGCGTGTCAATATGCTTAAATTACTTATATGAAACAAATTGATCTTATAAAGCTAATTAAGGCTACAATGAAGAGTTTAATTTAAACGGAATATTCGGTCGTTTGATACTTTATCAATTAAGATTTCGCATGATCTAGATTAATTTGTAGATAGATTATCACTATTTAAATTACGGTAATTTACATTAATTTATTTAGTATATACATATAACATAACCAGTAATCCATATTATCTTGTTTAATAATATATTAAAAATATTACAATATAATATATATATATATTATTAATTATAATACTTTCTAAATAATTATAAAAAAATTAATAAAAATAATTGTAGTACATGTATTATTAAAATATCTTCTAAAATACATATGTTACTATAATAACCTTGAAAATACACATATTACCATAGTTATCGGACTCGACCCGGGACTCGACTCGGTCGAGGCACTGGGTCACCGGGTTAGTGGCTCAACCAGTGGGTCAATGGCTCAACCGATTGATAATTAAACCGGTCTATTAAATATATTTTAATTTATATATAAAATAAAATTTTCAAAAAAATATAGTCTTTAATAAATAAATTTAATAGATAATCAAACAACATCCAAAATCATAGCTTAGTGGTTTATATGTATATTGTTATCTAACAACACCAGGGTTCGAATCTCTTAGCTGACTTTTATGTATTGTTAATTTAAATTTAATTCAACTAAGAATGTATAAATATATTAATTGGCACTATAGAATTAAAGAGGTTCATTGGCTCAGTGGTTTGACTCAATGGACCTTTCCTTAAGGTCCCAGGTTTGACTCCCACCTTTGGAAGTTTTGGAGTATTTTCCAAATTTCCTAGGTTGGTGGGTCGAGTTCTGCCGGGTCGGGTCGGGTAAGTGAGTTGGGTCCAAAAAGATGCATGACCTGGTCCGGGTTATCAAACCCGGCCGGGTCGCCGGTTTTGATTGGATCCGGCCGAGTCGAACCGGTTTTAACCGGTTCTGATGCGTAACCGATCCGAATGCAGACCCGGCCCGGTTTGGTACCCGATTCGCGGTCGAACCGGTTGAACCGGCCGGTCCGAACCGGGTTTTACAACACTGCATATTACTATAATAAGACTATTTGATACAAAGAATATTTGGATAATAAAAAAATTAGAAGATTACCTATATATCGATATATATTAGTCCATATAGACACCTCCTATGGGGGTTATTAATTTACATTACCACTTCGGAGATAATGTGAATTACTGGATAATCCACATTATAAATATTATCATGCAACCAAACAAATAATCTGGATTACTAGGTAATTTGATTACAAGTTTATTGATAATTTATTTAGATTACCTTCTAACAGGCAAATTATCCTTTGGACTCAATTAGTTTATTGATAATTTATTCACATTACCTTCTAACAGACAAATTATCCTTAGGACTCAATTTGATAAGTCTTATAAGACAAAAGGTTATGTATACAATGTAAAGTTGTACAATAGTACTTGTACAATAATATTCTCTATCGTTAGATTGTATAAATTTGAATGTAAGAGTATATCCATATTACAATTATCAAACGATGAATATGAATATTGTAAAATATTATACAATTTTTATTAGGCAAAAATATCATTTTGGTCCTGTAACTTTTACTCGATTTTGATTTTGGTCCGGTATCTTTTATTTTTTTGATTTTGGTCCTGTAACTTTGCAAACGTCAACTATTTTGGTCCTCCGTCTAAACTCCGTTAGTGAGGTGTTGATGTGGCACTAACGGTGCTGACGTGGATGCCACGTGGCGCTGACATGGAAACATGATCAAATTCAAAATTGGATAAAAGTTACAGGACCAAAATCAAAAAAACTAAAAAAGAAAAGGGACCAAAATGAGCTTAATAAAAAAATGAAAGAGGACCTGCGTAAAATTGATGTAACAAATAACTTGTCTAATCTAAATAATATATAATGTTACTCAAACGTGTTTTTAATTTACTTGTAACACATAATTTACTTAATTGCTATAACAATATTTATTCATAATGTGACTAATAAGTTCACAAAATGTTACGTAAGATTTGACTACATCGAAAAATAAAAAATTGAATATTATGCACATGAAATATGAATATCAACTAAATACATCCAAAAAGTTACTAATAAGTTCATACATGATAGCAATAAGAGTGCAAAATAAAGTTAAATAGTGTGCAAAATGATATTTTTGCCATTTTTATTATATACATAGTATTTCTCATTAATAAGTAATAACTGGACAAGATTAATATCAAGTTCCTTTATCTATTTCATCAACCATTTCTCAAATAAAATGGTGGCATTGTACATTTTTTTTTTTATTGAAATAGACAATTTAAAATTATAAATATACAACTTTTTTAAGGAAAATGTTCACTTATTATTTTTTTTTTTCAATTTGAGAAATGGATGTAATAGATATAAAGAATTTTATGTAAGCTTTTTTCATTATTATTTTAGTTGTTTAATTTTTGAAATAATAATGGTAATAAAGTCAAATATTCTTAATGATTCATTAAATACGTAGTTTTATACTTTACTTTAATTCATGAAAAATGTTTTTGATTTCAAGCACAAAATATTTCGAAAAGTATCCTTTAAAATAGTGTCAAAATATAATAGATAAATTTTTATTTTTAACCACTCATAATTTAAACTAAATCTAAGCCCTCACACTAGTCTTCTTATATAAATCTGTCGCTGACACTAGTCCGGCCAAAGACTTACTCTTTCACATAGGGTGGGTTTTGTATGGTTTATTGGAGATGTGTATATATGTTTAAATTTTTTTAAAAATAAAGTTAAATATTTAATGTTTGATAAATAAAAAAATTTAGGTACTTATGTTTTTTACTTTTAAAAGTTAATGATGCTTTTGAAAGTACCTATGAATATACTTTTCAAAACTAACATGTATTTTTCCACAGTAAAAAAATTAATATAACATTATCTATTAGTGAAACTATAATAATTTATGGTTATTATAGTCATTTAAAATTTTAGAAGCAAATTTACCAAATACTATTATTATATCTTATACTTATTGAAATATTGAAAGTAAGTTTTATTTTATTTTACTAAACATATATAGTACAACTTTTGAAAAATAACTTTAAAAAAAATAAATAAATAAACAACTTTTAAAAAACAACATCAATACCAAACCTACCCATACTTTCACTCCTAATCAAATCAATTTAACTCAATTCTTCTACAACACCGTAATAAACATCAAATTTTATGTACGATTAAATCTATATATATAGAGAGAGATTAATTTTTATACTCTGATAGTGTAAAAATAATTTACACCATCATCCAATTAAATTTTGACACATAAATATAAAGTGAGTAGTTGTTTAGAATCCATGGGTACTTAGTAATAAAATAAAACATGTGAATATTTTAACAGTGTAAAATGTTTTACACTATCAATACATAACAATTAAATCCATATATATATATATATATATATATATATATATATATATATATATATATATACTAAATGGCAAAGTATATGTGAGTTTTTATCTTTTGAATGTATAATCTATCATATTCAGTGTAATTTATTATTTATGATATATGTAATCTAATATATTCAATATGTCTCTTGACAATATTTTATTTGGCAGCTCATAAACAACTTTTTAAGTTATACAGATAATTTTAGTAAAGCATAAAACAATCCATGTGCGTGATTCTATTTACTTAACATAAGGATTTTAAGAAACATTTTTTCATGAGTAAAAATTAACAATATTTTCGTGATGTATGCTTGTATTGTATGATACTACTAGTAATTAATTTTCCAATTCAAAGTACCTAGCTACCACCAGCCCTAAAAAGACCATAGAGTTACCATTAATTATTCAGCCACTTTATAAATTCCTCAAACATTAATTCATTTTTGCTGTTAGTGATGGAGAACACTTTAGCTGTGTTCATAGCCGCCCCATAACATGGGGGTGGCCGTCTTTGCCACATTTATTTAATTTACAGTATGACTAGAGGTACAACAAAAAATCAATCAAAATAGCTAATAATTAGTAATTTGGGCCACAATCACCCAACTCATTAGAAATATACTCATGATTAAAATATTATTTGGACCTTAAATAGGGTTTGTTGACTGTTTTGGCTGGAAAAATGTTGTTCCTCAAGCATTTGTGTTTAATTTTTAACTAATAAAGAAATGGGCATTTTCAACATCAAATGTGTCAATAAAAGTAACGTTGACAATTAGTGGCTGTCGAAAATAAAATTAGTTTTTGAGCATTTTCAACAGCCACTAATTGTCAAAGAAAAATTTATGACTATTTTCGATGGCCAATAAATGTCAATATATCTTTTTTTGACAATACTTTTATCAACACTTTTTGACAATTACACGTTGAAAATGATCATTTTTGTTGTAGTATTTTTTCAAATCTATAGATAAAATATTATTATATATATATATATATATATACACGTCATAAAATCAATTATTATCATTGATCATATGTAATAATTTAACTTTTTAAAATTATTAATCTAACTTTTAAAATGTTAGAATAATATAATAGTAAAAATTAAATTAATATTTTTTAAAAAATTAAATTATTATATATAATAATAAATAATCTTGTAATTAAAAAAAAAACATTTCTCTAGTTAAAAAGTGGCTCTAATTAGCGTGTGTCACATCACGTAGAATTTGATGGGAAGACAGAATAATCACACATCCTAAGAACCCACATTATTCATATCGAACAAGGAAATAAAGGAAACAATCAATGTGTGAAGCTCCTACGTATACATCCTTAGCTTGCGTACGTGGAAGTTAGGTCAGGTGTTAATGGATCATTGGATCTTTTAATTTATGGCATTATTCAGCAAGCTAATTAAGTCACAACATGTAACTAACCCTACAATACTAGGATTAAAAAGAAAAAAACCCAACAATTTCAATGTTAGAGCGCAATGTGAATAATTGTTAATGGATATATATAGATATGTTATTACACATATTTTGTGTTACACACCATATCGACATATATATATATTCATCTTAATATAAAGTATATTTAGATATCATTTAGGAGACATTTGGTTCACATAATCTTTTAACATTTCCGGAAATATATACGAGTATGGAAAAATATTGTTTTCATGTTTGGTTCAATGTTTAAAAATATATTTTCAAAAAAAAATATACCTCATTTTTATTCTCATATTCCACAAGAAATGCAAGATTCTCATAGAAATTTAATGTTTAACTATTTTTTACAATAGCTCGAACTTGTTGGCTCGTCACCCAGTAGGCCTCCCAGCCTCTCACATGGCCCGTCAGTCCATCACCTGAACCATTAGAGTATAAATAAATTTTCAAAAACAAATTATATTTTTAGTAATGTTATTCTATAAAACAAACATTATATTTTATATATATTCCCAAAAGTACTATTATGAGAAATAAAATCTTATTTCATAAAGTAATTGTTGCTTAATTTAAATTATATAACTCATCCAAAATAGTTGATAAAAAACATGTGCCGTGTCTACATAATATTTTATTATTAGTGAATATCCAAATAATATTAATTTCTCAATATTTTAGGTAATCTTTAAGCAACTCTAACATGTAACAAACCCTAGCTAGGATATTAGGATAAAAAAAATCCAACATTTTCAAAGTTGACCAAATGTTAGGAAGAATTAAACTACAAACAATTATGGCGCAAAATACTGATAGTGTCGACGATACCTTTGACGCTCCTATATTGCTTGGAGGCGGTCACGCGTAAAACAAAGTTTAAAAGTTACAAATATAATGTGGTGCATGTATATATGGACATCAACATCAGTTTCTCTTTTTTAAGGTTCCTCAAATCTAAAGGAAGTGAATAAATGAGCACTTCAAATTTGTGATAGTTTAGTCTTTGGGTTTTAAATTTTTTGGTTTTATAGATCATCATTTAATTTTGCTCGATGTGTGACAGAATATTTTTCTCGTAATTAAGATAGAAATTACTTATATCTACATCATGTCTTATTTTTATGAGAAATGCTCATTGTACACTCATACTCAGTCACTGCCACTTTATATACAGTGGGTCCCATGCGACAAAATAATTCAACTATGAATTGTTCATCACACAGGAATCACATGTAAGTTACGTGTGTGAAAATAATTAACACATGAAGCTTGGTTGCCCTACAAATATAATTAACAAATCATTTAAATTGAAAAACATATTTAATCCAACAAAAATAGGACCATAATTCAACAAACTCTCAATTATAATTCAACTATATCCATAGAAGTGAATATAAATTATAAATAAAAAATATATTTAATCAAACAAAACAATGATCATTATCTAACAAACTCTCAAATATAATCCAACTATTCGTTGAGTGAATATGAACTCTAAAAAAAACATAATTAATCTAACAAAGCAAGGACTATAATCCAACATATTCTCAATTATAATCTAACTATCCATGGGAGTGAATATGAACTCTAAATAAAAAACATATTTAATCAAACAAAACAAGGACCATAATCCAACAAGCTATCAAATATAGTCCAACTATCAATGAGGTGAATATGAACTCTGAATAAAAAACAGATTTAATCCAACGTAACAAGGACCATAATTCAACAAACTCTCAATTATAAATCCAACTATCCATTTTGTGTGGACAGTCAATGGGGAAGTGAAGTCAAGAAAGGGTCAATTTGATGGAGCTAGTTCTATATTGGGTTTGACGCTGAACAATATGGGGAAGGAGATTTCAATTGGGGTGACAATCCTAGGCGCTATGAAGAAATGATCCATAATGTCATTGGAGGTGGATTTTAACAAATTTATAATGAACCCTCAGTTGAGACACCTAATCCTAAAGCTCAAATTTATAACGAGTCTGTGAAGACACCTATTTGGGAAGGTTTTATGCACTCTGAATTGACTGTGGAAATAAGGATGTTGTCAAGTCTAAGACAAACTAAAGTCAAAAGTCATTTGACCAATGAATAACTTTAATGAGTGAGATTAATCCATACCCCGAGTCAATTCCCCAGGACTATTATCATGCGAAGAAATTAGTTTCAAAACTGGGCGTGAAGTCAGAGAAAATTAATTGTTGCATGTTTATTACAAAGACAATGTTGAATTAGTTGCATGTAAATTATGTGAAACCCCTAGATTCAAACCTAGAAAAGTGGGAAATAGGAGTTATAAGAATATTCTCAACAAAAGAATGCATTATTTACCTCTAATTCCTAGGTTGAAACAGTTGTATGCCTCAATGAGTCTGCTCCTCACATGAGGTGACATTTCAGATAAGCAAAATGATGGGATAATGTTGCATCCTTCTCATGGTGAAGCCTGGAAGCACTTTGATAGGTGTCACCCTCAATTTGCATATGATCCTAGGAATGTTAGATTAAGACTTTGTTCCGATGAATTTATGCCAAATAATCTATTTAATAAGCCATATTGTTGTTGGTATGTTGTTGTTACACCATACAACTTCCCTCTTGAGATGTGCATGAAAGACCTCTACATGTTCTTAACATGGATAATTCATGCCCCAAATAATCCTAAAGCTAAAATTGATGTGTTCCTTTATCCACTTATAGATGAATTGAAATAGTTGTGGCACAATGGAGTCTTGACCTATGATGTTTCCACTAAAGAAGCCTTCATGCTAAAAGCAACTTTGATGTGGACAATTAATGAATTTCCTGCTTATGGTATACTGTCAGGATATGATGGATGACACAGAGGAAATTAGCATTTCAATTCGCATGGAGGACACAAAAAGTCTTCACTCTGAAGCATGATGGTAAGAACTCCTAGTTTGATTGTCATATGAGATTCTTTCAAAGTGACCATCCATTCAGAAGTAATAGGAATGAGTTCAAGAGAAATTGTGTTGAGAATGAAGATCCACCTATTAGGCCCAGTGGAAGGCAAATTTTGGATATGGTTAAACATCTTCCTAAGATAACTGAATTGGGTAAAGGAGTCGAATTTCTAGGATATGGTATGAATCATAATTGAGCAAAAAAAGAGCATATTTCTGAGAGTTATCCTATTGGAAAGATAATATTGTTTGTCACTGTCTAGATGTCATGCATGTAGAGAAAAATGTTTGTGACAACATCATGAACAGTGTCATGGATAGTCATAAGACTTAAGATAATCTTAAGGCAAGACTGACTTAGTATAGTATTGTCGACAATCCGAGTTATATTTACAAGAGAATAAGGCTGATCATGTTATTAAGCTGAAAGTAACCTATGTTCTTAACCCTGTGCAGAGACAATTAGCGTGTAAGTGGTACAAGAATTGAGAATGTCAGATGATTATGCTTTAAACCTAGGTAGGTGCATGAATGTTTCTTAGGGGAAGTTTTAGGGGATAAAAGTCATGATTGTCACGTATTTATAGAGTGCTTGCTTCCAGTAGATTTTCGAGAGTTACCTGCACATGTATGAAAACCATTGACTGAGCTTAACATGTTCTTATGTGATTTGTGTTCTACCATACTTAGGCCTCATTATCTAGAGTAGGTTTTGGAGCAAAATAATTCTGTAATTTTGTGCAAGTTAGAACGAATTTTCTCCACTTCTTTTTTTGACTCAATGGAACACTTACATGTACTCATGGCTTATGAGACAAGAATATGTGGGTCAGTTCAATATAGATGGATGTATCCCTTTGAAATAAATATTGGGACCTTCAAAAGAACTCTAAAGAATCGAGCTCGTGTCGGAGGGTCAATATGTGAAGCTTATCTTTCCAAGGAGACATATTTATTACGTTCATTTTATTTTGAGCCACATGTCCATTCCAAAAAACCACAATAGGTCACAATTGTAAGCTCCAGAACCCTTCTGAGAGAATTAGGCATAATTCTCTTAGAGTTGTGAAGGTTTTAATGATAACAAGGTAAGTCATAAGTATAAAAATTTTACTTAAGGTTTTGCTAATATGTGCGCTAAGTGTCTCAGAAAGCTTTAGATTTTTGCAATACTATGAGTAAAGACCAAGACAAAACATCAAGTAGCCTCGAGATCAATTGATAAAATAATAGCACCAAAGATATCAGAAAGGATGTCTCAGAAGCGCAGAAGGTGAAAACATGTTTCTGAGGAAAGAACACTGTCGCCTCAGAAGGGTCTCAGAAGACCTTGCGACTAAGTGGTTCTCAGAAGGGTCTTCCCTCAGAAGGTTCGCCTCAGAAGTCCGTACAACTCTCAGAAAGTTGGACTCAGAAGCAACCAAGTGTCTGGACTCAAGGGATCGCAAGAAGTCTCAGAAAGCTCGCTACAACTAGCTAAGGAAGTGGGAACACGCGCACTGTGCAGTTCTGAAAAGTTCCTCATTTCGCGCTGACTGTAGCAGGGAGCCGTTCTGAAAAGGACACAGCCACATAAGCAAAGTGAAAGCTTCTAATTTCGCGGCTCTTTGATGCCTATATATATGAGTTCAATTCCAGAGCAATGTGACGAAATTCTTGCGCTAAAAACTCTTTATCAAACGTGCAAAAACTCTGCTGAATTGAAAATCATCTGCGAAAACTTAGAACTTTCTCAAAAAGACAATTTTACGAAATTGTTCTTCTAACTTTGCGAAAATCTTCTAGTTCTGTACTGGTGCAAATTCTTACATTTGTAAGTTAAATCTAGAAGTCTACTAAGGGTCAAATTAAGTTTGTAACTTAATCTTAGTAGTTGGTTTTCGAAGCAAAAACTACTTTCCGAAAAACGCTAAGTCCTTCTTTGTGTGAAGGCAGTTTTAAGTCCTCTGGTGTTTGAGGCAAAGTTCAAAGTCCTCCAGTGTTGGAGGCAAGGAAGTCCTCTAGTGTTGGAGGCAAGGAAGTCCTCTAGTGTTGGAGGCAAGGAAGTCCTCTAGTGTGAGGCAAGGAAATCCACTTCGGGTTGTGAAGTGGTGGAAGTCCTTTACTTGGTAAAGGCAGTGTTGTCTGGGAAGGCACTTTAAGAAGAATATCCAAGAACTCTCAACTGAAGGTTGAGGACTGGAGTAGGTTGGTTATAACCGAACCAGTATAAAATTCTTTGTGTTAAGCTTTTCTCCCTTACTCTTTACTTGCATAAATCTTTGAGGAAAACTTGGCCACGATTTTAATTAAGAAGTCTCGTAAAAACTTTATTGATTAAAATCAGAAAGAGTTTAAGAAATTCCAACGTAAAGTCATTTTCTTAAAATTGCTCAGAAAGGAACTTTCTCAGAAAGACTAAGTTCTCAGAAACTTAATCTTCTCAGAAAGTAATTTCCGCTGCAAACTCTTAATTCTACCTTCTGAGTAAAAACAGCTTTCTAAGTAAAAGTTTTAAGAAGTAATTTTAAAACTTGCACGATTCAACCCCCCCTTCTCGTGCACACATACACTTTCAACAATGACGATGGAGGTGAAACTTCATATTGTCTACTTTATCTATGTTTAATCAACCTAGACGTGGTGTCGGAAAATCCACAAACCATTGACTTACGGACAGAGAAAAACAAGCAACCAACTTACATATTTTGATTAATTGTGATAAAGTGGAACCTTATAAAACGTAAGTGACTTATCTCATTCATATTTTGAATTGCAATTTGTGGATAGTGATGATTTAAGTCGTAATAACTTATGTTTTCTATTAATGTCAACAATTATTTTGAACAAACCAATGAGCATCAAACACTTGAACAATTTCATCACTGGTTCAATTCTTATGTATGTATAATCATTCAACTACCAATCTGTGATTAATTATAATATATAATTCAACCTTCAAATCATATTGTATTCTTTGACGATGGTTTATTCCTCGATGTACACCTAGGTCCTTGATCATCGCAATAACAAAACAAATCCTCATCTCAAAAACTTAGCTTGGGATCCCACCAATGTAGCAATTTATTGGCCAATGTTTCATGTGAACAGTTATAAATTTCATACTGATCTTGAATGAGGTCAAGGAAAGACCACATACAATAGTAGAGTATGTGTTAGAGGATTTTCCAGAAATGAGGAAAATAACTAGTATGGGGTACTCAGACAGGTCCTGGAGTTGAAATATGTCGGTGAGGACCCAACTCCAAAAAAGGTGGTATTGTTTAATTGTGACTGGTGCGATCTTAGACATCCTGATGAAACACGTAAACACAATGATTATGACATGATTGTGGTCAATCATAAAAGACTATTTGGTGCATATGATCATTTCATCATTGCACAGAATGCTCAGCAAGTGTACTATAAAAGGTATCCGGAAAAGTGCAAATCTATATGGTTAGTTGTTTTCACAACTAAACCTAGAGGTAAAATTGAAAAGGAATATTTGTCTGATATTGTTTCCCAAGTCGAAGTTCCTGGTGCGGGAAGGGTTGTAGTTAATACAGGAATGTCTCCTAGTTTACATGATGATACTGATGAAGATGACAACATCTCTCGCCAACACATAACAAGTCTGGGTGATGACGACGATACAAGTGGGGAAGAAGATGAAATTGACAGTGATGATGCAGAAGATGAATAAATGGTTTTTGCTTTCTATTAAGCGATTTAGTTATCGTGAACCATTAAATTTATATTACTTTGTCAAGGCCTGTTAAGAATTAAAAGTTCTATTATTGTGATTAACTATGGTTGATGATAGAGGAAGAGGCTATAAGAAAACATGTGCGAGGAAAACGCTATAAGAAAACATGTGCGCCTCCGTGTTCTAGTTATCGAAGCCGAAGAGTTGAGATTCCTGACCTTCCTTCTCATGACCGGAGGCAAGCATCCAAGGAGGACCCCGACTAGCAGCCTGAGTCTCCTTCACCACGCGCTTCTGATGGTGCACCTTCACCCGTCACTGCCTTCCCACAAGATGTACGGGACAATAATCATGAGCCTATCGAGGGCACTTTGACAGGCAGTATGAATGGTTCAGCTATAGGCCCTCGCCCTCACATCATGGTGAATAGTAATGGTTTTGGGTAAGTGTAATTGTAATTGGAATGACAATTAATAGCTAATTTTATTTATACTTCTCCTCAAATGGATAACTATAAATAAAATTAACATTAAGATATCAATGTAAATAAGTTATTATGTTAATATAAAAGTGATTTATATTTTAAAATGGAGAAAATTTTATTATGAAATAATGGGAAAAATATGAGAAGTGATCATAAGTTGTAAAAGAGTACATTATTGATTTCTTTGTTTATGTATTTTGTGGTAAAATAGTACTTCTGTAAAGGGATCTTAAGTTGATGCGACTAGGGATGTCAAAACGGGCTTGGCCCACCGGGCCGGCCCGCTTAGCCCGCCCAAATTGGCGGGCTGGGCTGAGTTTTTAGGACCGCCATTCTCCAAAAGCCCACTTAGCCCGCCCCGCTTAGCCTGCGGGCTAAGCGGGGCGGGGGCGGGCTAGCCCGCCAACTATTATATTTTTTTAAACAAAAAATTTTATTTGAGCCCAATTGCCCAAATTCTCATTCGGCCCATCCACCACACCACATCCACCCAACCCAAATGGCCAAACCTAACCCTAATCTTTTTCCCTTCCCTTCCTATTTTCCAAAAGACCTCCAATAATCCCCCTTCCATTTTCCGGTTCCCCCGTCGGCCGCCAATCGCCATCAACCTAGCGGCCAAGTCCCAACTGCCGGCGGCTGCCCTTCTCTCCCTCTCTCGGCCCTCACTCTCAGCCCCTCACGCAGTTCGAGCCCATCGCTGCTTCTTCGAGTTCGAGTCCCCTGCTTCTTCGAGTCCGCGCTCTCCGCCTCCGTCTTCGCTCGTCCGCGTCGCGCCTATTGCTGGATCTGGGTCTACCATTCGCCGCCGCTTCGGGTCTCCAATCGCCGCCGCTTCTGGTCTCCAATCGCCTTGCTTCTGGTTCAGCATCTTCCTATTCTGACGCCGATTGTCTTCGCCTCCGCTTATGGTTTAACTTCTTCGTGCTCCGGTGCCTCTAAGTTAGTGGTTGATGATTGATGGTTCTGTTCTTTTTCTGTTTCATGAATCAAACAGAACATTTCTCCTGTTTCTGTTCTTTTTCAATTTTCATTTATATTGTGTTGATTTGTGTTCTGTTCTGTTTGATTGCTTCTGTTCTATTTTTTCTGCTTTTGTTCTGGTTGATTTTTGCTGTTCTGTTTACTATTTCTGTTCTTCTTCTATTTTTTCTGGTTCTGTAATTTTTATTAAAAAAGAAAAGATTTTTTATTTTTAATTTGAAAAACAGGTTGACAATAAAAAAAAAAGGGCGAGCTAGGAAAATGGTGGGCCAGCCCGCCAAAAAGCGGGGCGGGCTTGATTTTTGGGACCGCCGAAAAAGCGGGGCGGGCCAGCGGGCTTTTGGCGGGGCGGGCTGGCCCGCTTTGACACCCCTAGATGCGACAGAGTGGATGTAGGAGGGAGTGGTTGCAGCAACGTCCTTTGGTGAAGGGTAGTGGGGAAAAACTCGGGTGTTTCTAGGTTGAGAAAATTTTGGTTCTCATGAGAAAGCCTTTTGTTGTTGTTGTTTTTTTTTTTTTTTGTGAAGATAGAAAACTAGTTGAGCAATTTGTCTCCTCACAATTGTGTTGTGACAATGTAACACCCACTACTAATGGGTGTTCGTGCAGAGGGCTATATCCCTTTGAATGAGCTAGCTTACGTGTCATACGTAACTAAGATCATCTCATAAAACATAATTTAATAATAAATAACTTAACTTAACTTAATCTGTTTCATAACATGCATATTGAGTCTGTATCATACATAACTTATACATAGCACGGGGATCCTCCCCTAAATGTCTGGAGCAACTACTATAAGAATACATAGCTGGCATATGGTAACATAAACCGAATAATCTAACATAGACTCCACGGCAGATGCGGAGCTCACCAAAGATAGCTGGGACAAGACCTCTAGTGGATTAGGGGCTCCTCGTCAGCAACATGATTGATCTCTAAAAAACATAGGTAGTGGGAAGTGAGTCACCAGCTCGGTGATGGGGTATCATGCATGCAATGCAACATTTTCATAACATATAATGCACATACTAGCATGTTATCAATAATATAAACAATATCTTATCTATGTAGTCGCGATCTATGTACGGATGCTCTTCGATGGGGTTAAGGGCCTACTCGAGCCCCCAGACTATAAATTGTATTTGTATCTGTAACTATAACTGTATTTGTAACTATATCTGTATATGTTTGGTAAAACACGGGCCACCCTGTTGTAATTGTGATATGGACATCGCAACCACACAGATGAGGTCAGTCATACATAAACAGAATCTGTATATATGACGGAACACAAGTCGCCATTTTATAGTTGTACTTTATACATATCCACATATATACATATGACGGAATATGAGCCACCTTGATGATCATAACATATCAGTATCATAACATAATTGTGTATGGGGTGGGGCCTAAGTCATCACATAGTAGCATGTCACAGCTAAACTCAACCGGGAGCTACATCTGAGCTATAGCGCAAATACATACTACTGCTGTTATTGCAGGCTACATAGATAGTCATCATACAAGGCACATACAACATACATACATATCATATCATATCTTATCATAATTCATGGTTCTTTATCTATTTGTCTTATCCTTACTTGATTACTTGTTATATCATAAACAATCAGCAATCATCAGCATACACAAAGCATATATCATAGCCTAAGGGTCTACAGTCATCTATCCTAGGTTCCCTAACCAGCTAGCATGTTACTACAACTACTATCATACAAACAAATGCATAATCACTTGTTCATAATGATCTTATTTAGTTACTGGACATTCATGCTATCTATGTGATAGCACATGACACATCCACCCTAAAACCTTGACTCACCTAGAATAGACTGATCTAGAGAAGCACTGTTAGCTCCCGCTCCTGCTACCGGCACCATGTTTGCACATGGCATGCAAAGGCTAATCAAGGACATAACAGAAAGAAAACTAAAACACTGAACTAACACTAGGCGCGCCTGGCGAGCCTGTGTCTTTCCTGGCGGGCCCAGTCGGCCTCCTTGGCGCCAGTACGGTCTCACCCAGCGAACTTGACACACGCCCAGTGTGCCCGTTGTAACACCCCTGAAAATCGTAACTCTAATATTACAGTAATAATTCCTGAATTTATCTATTAGAGTAATTTTAGGAGTTTATGATTTTTGTGATAATATGAATGCGTCCTTGTATTTCCATGCATGAGCTATATGATTATTTTTTTATGTTCAAACATGTATATATATATATATAACAACATAATTCACTACAACACGTGTGCATGTGCGACATGTGGCACTTTCATGCAAATCATGCAAGATTAAACCATACAATATTTAATTAAATGCACCAAAAATATTTTTATTTCAATGATAAAATTTTTGGACTCACCATTTACTAATTTCCCGGATCATATATTTTACTTTCAAGCTGAGACGTTTTTACGAGTGAAATTACTAAAATACCCCTACATGACCCTAAGACTACACCACTTAACCTACACATCAAAAAAATTAAAAATACCCTCACCCTAGCCTAGGTAGTGCCGTGGCCACATGCTAAATGTGGAGAAAGAAAATAGAATTTCCAACACCTAATTAATCCTATTTGTGCTCTTGGGAATATAGATGTAATTAACTCAAAGACCACTTAATACTAGTCTTGCTTAGGAAATACAATTGACTCAAAGACCACTCTCCCATTGGTCACCATGGAGGCTCATCCAAGGGCCAAGATTTTGTGACCCTCCACCACCTATTCACCTACCACCTTCTTCCCTCTCTCTTTATTCTAATCTCACACAACAAATCACACACACTACAATCTATCTCAATCAATCCCTCACACAACCACACACTCACAAAAACCAACCCCATTTCCTTGAGGAGCCCGCGGCCAAGGGAGAGAGGAGCAAGCTTCAAGAGCTCCGCCACCATCCAACCATCTCTAGTGTTCAACCTTGAATGAGTCATTCTTCCCGAAATTTTCATTTTTACTTACTAAGAATATTTTTATTGAAAACAATCGGTGAAATTATTATGTTGAGCAAAAATAGTATTTTTTCCTAAATGTTCTTGAGTCCTCAAATGAAATCTACCATTTAAAATGAATTGTGATATCATTGATGCATTATTTGAATATAATGATTTACTCTTGGTGTTGTAATGGATGTATGCAGGCTTATAAATGGTGCTATGATTAAAATGCGAATTTTGGGTCCCCTTGATGGAGGAACCCGCGGCCTTGAGGGTTTGGAAGAGAGAGTGAGTGTTGTTTCATAAACTAAAAGTGTTTGAAAAAGAACCTTAATGAGTCAGAGAATTTGAAATAAAATAGGGATATTCAAGAGACTCATGTATAAATGTTAAGAACACTTTTTGCTTCTGGAAATTATTCAAATAATTCAGATCTTAGTAAAGAAAAATAATGGTGTTAGTGCACATTAAACATGTGCTAAAAAGATTAATATTTATGTAGAAAATATGTCTTTTAATGTATTAAAAATAGCTCTAAAAATAGGAAATCTGTAAATTAAATTAAGATGCACTAAAATAACTCTCTTAAAGTAAAAATAAAATTATTTCCTCAGATCTGGAATTTTCTTGATTTTATTTGAATAAAAGATGCTTTAAATAGTGTAGTTTGCCAAAGATAATGCTAAATAATAAAGTAAACGATATAAAAATTATTTTAATGGCTCATTATTCTGAGATGTTTATTTTTAGCCTTATTAAATTAATTATTTTCAGTTCTGGAATTTTTATTATTTATTTGTATTTATTGGGAAGAAAAAGGGCTTAAAAATGGATAGTTTGAATAAAACGGTTACTTAAAAATACCTTATGATTAGAAATATTATTTTATTATTTGGAAATTTTGAGATACTAATTTAAAGTGTTTTTTATGAAATAAAAATGGTGGGTTAGGTTCTGGAAAATAATTTAGTAAAAATATTAATAAGAAAAGGCTTATTTGTGCACATAGTTTACGAAATATTAGGAATAAATATTTCTGGAAACATTTAGGAATTTAGTATTCTGGAATAACAAGTTTTGAAGTTAGAAAAATAAATTTTCTGATTTTAAAAATATTTTAGTATTTTATTTGACAATAAAAGGTATTTTCTAGTACATAGTTTTGTGAAAATACACTTAGAAAATGTTTTTCTTAAAATAAATGGTCTAGTAAAATAATTACGAAATTTAATTTCTATTTTACTAATTAAAATATACCTTTATTATATTCTTTCCAGATTTAAATAATAATTTAGAAATAATTTGTTACCTATTAATTAATGCTAAAACTAGCTAAAGAATAGTAAATAAAAAGAATAAGTATTAGAGAAGAATAATTTGAGAATATCCTGAGATAACTAAGTGGACCCACATGGGTTGTAAAGATAATGATAATGTTATAAAAATTTTAAAGGGATTAAAAGTTGAGTTTATTAGTGAAATAATTACTAAACCGTAAAATGGCTACATACTAGCTATATTGTTCTAAGATAAGAGAAAATAATGGAATTATTATGATATCACATCTGAAATAAATATTAATCATAAGAGACCAAAGCTAAAAGTCTTAATTAATATTTTAATAGGAATTGAGACTTTAGGAAAAATGAAATTTATGTGCTAGTTAGTATATAAAGAATAAAAGTATAATTAATTAAGTTAATTATTCAAATCCCCTAAAGAATTAAATAAAATCAGCAAGGTAATGATTTAATAAATAAATATGATAAATAATAATAGTTCGGAAGGTTTCATAAATCTTTAGAGAAGACTTTGGAAAGAACGCTTCATAATACGTAAAAGAGAGTGCGTCTTAAGAGGATGAAGTACGAGTAAACGTACCTTATGCATGATGACCGAATTTATTATGTTATGTGACTACGAGATGTGGAATTGACCGAGGAACAATAAAGTGGTGGTGAGAATGATCTAGATAGTTGACATGAAATTCAATGATGATTATGATTGCCGTAGTGCACTATGTTATGCTAATACTGTGATTGACTGATGATATCTTGAGACTGAATGGGATGAGATGTGTTTGACTTTTGGTTGCATTGATTGATTGTTGTTTGTTGTGTGAATATTTACCGTCAAGTGGAACTCTCGATTAGCCTAGATCCAGCCGTTCTACTGAGTGAACGGTAGTGCATTGCGCATACTCACGGGATAGGGAGGCCTATGGGGTGAGATGTGGTTTTCATGCATTGGACACGTAGTCCTACTAATGATATGGTGAATGAAAGTATATATGTATATTCCGGGGTGTTCCCGAGGTTGAGTGAACGGTGGTGCATTGCGCATACTCACGGGATAGGGAGGCCTATGGGGTGAGATGTGGTTTTCATGCATTGGACACTTAGTCCTATTGATGATATGGTGATTGGAAGTATATATATATATTCCGGGGTGTTCCTGAGGTTGATGATGAATTGTGTAAGCGTACGCTCATGAAAATGGAAAACGGCTAATCCCTAGTTCCATGTAGACGAAGAGGTTCTAAGCCGACGGAGCTACCTAGGAGACCTTTTTAGTACGGCCTATGGAGGACTCTAAGGTGGTGACGTCAGATAGAACTTGACGTAGGGTGCTAGTTACGCGATAACCTAGAAAAGACATTAGGTTCCCTTAGTCCGGGCAAGTAGGATGTTTGACTGTTCAACGTAACACACCTCAGCTTCTTTAAAAAGATGATGAGTAGTTTTCCTAAAAAGGAGGGTGTTACTTTGAACAGCTGGAATTGACATAAGAGATACCAAGCCCGGGTATCGGCAATGATTCACTGAGAATTTTATTCTCATACTAGCTTCCTTTCTTATGTCCCAATTCCAGGTGATGGATCCCCCACCGCCACCCGTCATTTATTTGTTATCCGTTCGCTACTTCCCAGCTACCGGCTACGTGTCTGTCACTTCCCCTGTGCCCGCTACTCTTGGATTCTATGTGTCGGATTTACCATACTGGGATCCCGCTCCGGAGTCCGTTCACCCTCAGCTGCCCCACAGCACAGCGCATCACCCGGGAGTACCACCGCATCCACCTTCACCCCCTGTATCCGCTCCAGCGTATGAGCCGATGACTCCTCTAAATTCTCCGGTCTTTTCTGACGGAGACATTATGGGGAACCCTTTCCTGTGGATCGATCCAGACTATTCGATGCCAGACCGTCAGGACACTGAGAGTGACCTGGATATTGCAGTGTCATCCGCTAGAGTCGTGGACGATGTGGACGTGATCGTGCTGGATGATGAGGAAGAAGAAGACCCATAGGAAGATCCAGATACTGTACCCGCCGATAGTAGCTGAGGAGTCTATTTTTCATTTAGTTCTTTATTTCCCTTTTTGTCATGAAACATTTTGGTCGTAAAGGTCATTGTTCGACCTATTTTGATACTCAATGGTTGTAATTCTTGTTATCATTGTACTTCGTACCTTTGGGGTTTTGTTTCTCCCAGAATTTTGGATGATGCTTAATTTCAGTTTTATTTCCTTTCTTCTCATCTGTTATATAGTCTATTTGCGTATTAAAAAAAAAATCGTATTTTCCGCTGTTAGATTTAGGATGTTACACCCGTCTCGCCTGGCGCCCCTCCTGCGTGCCTGGAAGGACCTACGCGAAAACCTAAAAAACGTAACTAAAAGAAATCGTTTTGGGGAACTTACCTGGACTCTGAAATGACGTCAAAGCTTTAAACTTAACTCCAATACTCGAAGTTCCTTACTAGGAGAATCCTCAAGACTCTTCGTATAATGAAGAGAGGAGTATTTCTGAACGTTTAGAAATCCTTAACCATACCCCCCATATATATAACCATAGCAGGGGGTTTGGACATTCTCATATGCTCTATGTGGGACTTCTCTCACCCAGCGCCTATTACACGCGCCCAGCGCGCCTGGCGTGCCCGGCGCTTGATCATCGCGCCTAGCGCTTAGTCGCTCCCGGTGACTCTTTGTCACGCCCGACGAGACTATGCAGGGTCCATAGGCATCTTTGTTTCTGTTCTGATCCTTTCTAAGACAATTCTAACCTCCTTTCAGCATTCATAGGTCCTACTGAAGTCCTTCTTAAGGGATACTATGATACGGAGTATCATACGGGGTATCACAGACAAATTGCTCAGCTAGCTTTCTATTATCTCCACAAAAATAACAATAATGACTTCTTCTCATCAGATCCAAAATTTTCTCAAGACAGAAGCACCAGAGCTCTTCCCCACTACCTTTCTCCGCATCAACTTATGATCCCTTTATTATACTCTTTCTCTACGAAATTAAAGAAATTAAAAAAAATAGTAATGTTAATTTTTATCACTACTCATATTTTTCCCATTATGTCATAAAATTGTTTCATCTATTCTGAAATATAAATAAGTTTTTATATCAACATAATAATTGATTTACATTGGTTAATTTTATTTATAGTTCTCCTCGAATAATGACAATTTAATATATATCAATGCAGCTTTGTGCCTTCAAATAAAGGCTCGCATAAGATCATGACCATGATGCAGAAGATGTATCATAGGCTCATTGAGTACTTCACAAAGCTCACCGATGAAGAGAAAGTGCCAGTGGTTTCAGGAGTGGAAGGTAAATTAAAACACTTATATTATTGTTCCATTTGTAGTTATTAATTATTTGTTTATGTTATGATTAGCAACTAACTTAGGTAATTGATATAATATAGTCTCACTTCACTACCTACCCTAAGGATGAGGATGCACTATACATGTCTTCTGCCATCGCATAGCAAAAAGTGTGGGTGACATGTACAACTTCATCCATAAAGGGGAGGATAGGACACACATGTGACTCTCAAATTCCCACTTGTGTGTCCTACGTGAGTACGCATTGGGAGTTTCCGATATTTAAGGCTAAGTCGAAGAAGGTCAAGGCTAGCAAGACATCGTTAAGGGGTGACTCCTTTTAATGTGGTGAATCCACCACTATGGAGTCCACTAAGAGACGATTGGTACGTAACGATTGTAATTAATTTAAGTTTTTTTTATATACATTATGTTACTTATAAAGGGTTGATTTTTCCATTTTACCCTCAGTTTGTTAGAATAATCCTTGTATATATATCAAACTTGTATAAGCTTTAATCATGGAATGTAAATTCCTTAGAATACTTTCATTTCCTCTTTCTCTTTCGGTCTCTTCTCCCCCAAATTGGATTTAAGATTTTCTCTCTTTGAAACCCTAGGTCTAATCTCTACTCTCACCATCAAGGACTAGGTTTATAAGAAGATAAACATCTTAGATGCTCTTAGAAAATAGAAAATTTTTTCTTAATTGTTGTATTAAAAAGTAAAAGATGGTAAATAATTGCGAGTTAATATGGATCATAACCAAGACTGAAAAAAAATGTGTACCTAAAATAATCTTTCTTTTAAATATGTACCCTAAATCTAGGGTTACTAAGACAAAATCTATGCTTTTAAAAGATAAGGTTTCGATCACTTTTCTTAGCTAAATGATCTAAAGTTGAATATTTTATAATAAATACAAAAAATACTCCATGAGCAATAAGAAATCAGTATACATGAGATGAACAAATATTTATGTGTAAAATGCACGTCTATTATTACATGTAATACACATTCCATTATACATGAAATGCACGTCAACATAAAATGTATAATTTACACACTTGGACAACTATATCACATAATACATAGAACGCACAAATATTAGTGTATGATGTACATATATTATTATATATAATGTATATTTCATTACATGTGAATTGTAGTTGTTGACTAATGTTGATTGATTTTTTTATTGTTTGTGTAGCAGCATTGTAATAAATAAGACGAAGACATCATTTTTTTAAAGAAGGACTATTTGACACTCCAATCTTAACTATTTGAGTCTTGTGCACAAAATAAAGTTGAGTTTGATAGTGTCCAAGAACGTATAAAATAATTATAAGTGGGTGTCGTGGTGTGTATTAAGCTAAGGTTGCATTTGGTACCTGTTCTAAGATAATAAGGATAGAGACACAAAAGGACAAAGACACAGAGACAGTGTTTTTTTTCAATTCATTGACTTTGAGGGCAAAGTCAAGAGAGCTATGGAGTCAGAGACACAATGACTCTAAAATTGACTTGAGACATATCCTCACATATTTGTGTCTCTTTTCCAACACACAGTGATTCTAAAATTGGAGTGAAAAAAAAATAGTAATTTTGTTTACTGAGTCACTGTGACTATGTTCCTATCTTCATTGTAACCTCCACACCAAACACTTAACAGAGATATTTTACACTAAGGGTATATTTGGGTAAGCTGAAAAAAATAAACTTATTTCGGTAATCACTTATTTATACAATCGCTATTTTATATAACCGCTTATTTAAGGATAAATTTATATTTGGATAATTTAGCTGAAAAGTAACTTTAAGTTAATCTATGATGTTTGGATGGATAAATATTAATCACTTTTTTTTGACAAATTGGTAATATCAATGTTGTATATTTAAGAAAACAACTTTTTCCAAAATATAATGCTCAACTTTGAACTTAAATTTTTTCACTAAAAACAACTTTTTTCTTCTTATAAAACAGTTTTAATTATTTATCTAAACTACCCAAATTTTTTTTTTTTTCAAAACAGCTTTTTTTAAAAATTTAAGCTATTTTTTACACTTCCCATGCACTAACTCCTTGATCCTAACACCAACAAAGTCAATGAAAATAAATAATACTTAATTGAACACTTATTTTGGACGACATGAGTAGCTCTAGTCATAGTCTCATTTAATTTGTAACTTTAAATTAACTGTAATTAATTTTACATGGAAAATAAACGATAAATATAAATGTCATTATTTAACTAAATTTATTAGCGGCAAGTTTAGAGTATGATAACCACCACAAAAAAGTTTAGAGCATGACTCAAGGCAATCATCATGCGTCCGTCATCAATTTCATTCGTTTGAGACGAGGACCTACAGATTTATGAACCCTTTTTTTTTTTTTTTTTGTAAAAGGATTTATGAACATTTGGATCTGATCGGTGTTATTCTGTAATATATATAATATAGGTTGGTTTCTTCATTAATTTTTGCGATACAGTCTCAAAGAATCCGTATTTGGTTATTGGGCGTTGAAATGGGACTGATATAATTAATGTCACCAATTTTGGATGTGCATAGTAGTGAACATTAATTTCATTATGATTTTAGGATTTCACTTTTATATAAAAAAAAAAACTACAATTATTTAATTATATATGACTACATATATAATTCATTCTGAGATTTAACATATACTTAAGTTCGTTAAATATTTAGTTAGAGATTTAAACTTTAAAAAATATTAGTTGACTAATTGGTTAAATTTAGGTTTTTTTTTTTTTGGAATTTCTCATATCTTCAATAAAATTTAAATATATCGATAGTTTAACTAGGATTATAAATGAGTTATATGTTCTACTAACTTTTCTTTTAGTTTATAATTTCAACAATTAAATCATAATTATTAATAATGTGAGATACCGATACCTATAGGATATTGATGTAGCAACCTTATTTTTTATACACTTAAAATATACTTTTTTGACATTACATATTCAATCAATCTTTTTCTTGTTTGTGCAAGCATGATTATTTAAATTTGTGGAATATGTTGCCTATGCATGTGATTCGACGTAGCTTTAATTTGGTCGTTTATTTAAAACGCTGACCCTTAAAAAAAAGAAGAAAAAAAAAAGACTGAGTTGAAACTACTGTTCTCTGACCAGGAGAAAATAAAGAAGAATAAAAGTAATACAGAAGAGTCAAAAAAATATAACGACTCGAATGTTTTTAAAAGAATAGATTGAACAGCAGCTGTATTCAAAGGCTACTAATCTCATAGGGTGTGTGGTTCCTAGAATTTCATTCCGAAAATAGTATTTTTTATTATTTTTAAAAATTAAAGAATATTTCTGCAAATTTATGGCATAACTCATAGACTCATTGATAGATATATGGATTCAACATTTCCATGTGGAAGGTGAGAATGAAATCTTGGAACTAGTGGCCGGGTCCAACATTCCCTTCTCATGATAAAATTCAACATTCATGTAAATAATTTCTTAATTCTTCATTATCATTTTCAAATTCCTCGGTATGTTTCCACGAACCACACGTCCCCTAAAGTTAGAGTTGGGGAGTCAGTGAAAAATTGACTCTGTCAAGTGTCAATTTTGGAGTCACTGTGACTCTAACTCTGACTCATGTGACACTGACTTCATGATTCTCTTGACTTTGACCTTAGAGTCATTGAAAATAAACTACACTACCATAATGTCCACAAATAATTTTTATTTTTTTACACTACTGGAAATTATCGGATTATCGACGGACAGTTTTGACGACGTTATCGGCGGATGTATCGACGAATATAGCATTGGCGGGATTTTTTTATTATTGAAAATATTTATCGAGGGATATTTTAGAAAATATCCGTCGATAAATTGTTCCCGCTCAAACCAAAAAATATTTTTTGGTCAGGTTGATTTTATCGACGGATGAAGATTAAAATATCCGCCGATAAAACCCTAAACCCTAACCCTAGGTAGCACTTATCGGCAGATGATAACCTAAACCCTAAACCCTAAACGACGAATGAAAATATCGACAGATAAAAATGATTTCATCCCTCGATAAATGAAACGCACCGTTTCATTTAATTGGGTGTTTTTTATTGAGGGATAATATCGACGGATGGTTTAAACCATCCGTCGATAATCCGCGAATATGAGGAGACAGTGTCTCCTCCTTCCTCACTTCGCGAACTGCTCTCTCTCTCTCTTCTCTGCTCTCTCTCTTTCTCTCCGCCGCTTAAACCGCCATTTCCGCCACCGTCCGCCGCCCGTTCGACCCCCGGGAAGTGCCAACAGGTTAGTCTCTTTGTCCTCTATAGTTTAATCAGTTTAGAATTTTTGTTTGAGGTCTCTAATGAGAACTCATTGTTTGAAGCATTTTCCCGCTGCCCTCCGTCGCCACTGACCACCTCTGACCGCCGCCAGGAAGCATCTCTTGGTCTTCCATTAGGTATTTTTCTTAAATTTTTTCATTGTTTTTGGTATTTTTATATATTGTATTTTTTATTTTTTTATTTTTTTATTTTTTCTATTTAAAAAAATTAATATGTGAAGCTTTCTGTTTTTTAAAAAATAAATATATTAATTTTTTTAAAAAGAAAACTGTTTTAAACAAAAATAGAAAACGTTTTTAAAAAAAAGATAGATTTAACAAACTTATATGTTATTTAAAGTAAGTAATTTTTCAATAACGTAACAAATATATTATTTAAATGATATATATGAGAACAATTGTTGATATATTCAGGCGATTGGAGCTTACGGTTTTTAGGAGCTTACGTTTATATTAGGTATGTTATTTATTAATTTTAATGATATGATTGTGTTGTTACTGTTGCAAAACCTTAGGGTAGATAACTTAGTCTGAGACCGGTCCTTAAACTCCGGCAATACTGGTTGATTGATTTGTAAAATTAAATGAGAAAGTTTGTTTAAAATTTAGGGGAGACTCTGTCAAAATTTTGTGAAGTAAAAATTTTGAGAAATTAAATAACTGTTGTTAAGTTATCTAAAACTAAGCGAAACTCTGTCGAAATTATGTTTGAGTAAAAATTTAACAAACTCGTAAAAATCATTAGTGTCGTATTAATGGTGAATTTAGATTAACTAAAAAACTGTTATTAATTAGTCCTAGTTAAACTTCTCATTTTAGGATTTTCCAATATTCAAGGGCAATGTCATCAACAAATAGATCATGGATGTATGATAGGTTACACCCGAATAGGGGGAATTAAGCCGGAATTCTATGCTGGAGTTGAAGAGTTTGTGGGGTTTGCTTCTATGTCTGAACAATTTAGGTCTGAGGGAAAAGTCAAGTGTCCATGTGTCAAGTGTGTTTGTAGGTTTTTCTATGATGTTGACACGATTAAGGTTCACCTGTACAAAAAGGGATTTATGGATAATTATTATGTATGGACAGTCCATGGGGAAGTCGAGTCAGTACAAGATCATTTTGTCGGAGGTAGTTCAAGTGGGTTTGATGGTGAACAATATGGGGATCATAATTTAAATTGGGGCGGTGATAATCGTGGGTGTTATGAGGAAATGATCCATGATGCCTTTGGGGGGCAACATGATCAAGATTATAATGAACCCAGAGAGGAGGAACCAAATCCTGAAGCGCAGAGGTTTTTTTCTTTGTTAGAATCTGCAAAGACACCCATTTGGGAGGGTTCAGCCCTTTCTGAGTTGTCAGTGACAGTTAGGATGTTGTCTATCAAGTCAGAGGCAAACCAGAGTCAAAGTTCTTTTGATCGATGGGCAACTTTAATGAGTGATGCTAATCCACGACCAGAGACAATTCCTAGGGACTAAATAGGGCAAAGAAGTTAGTTTCAAAACTTGGGTTGAAATCAGAGAAAATTGATTGTTGCATGAACGGTTGCATGTTGTACTATAAGGAGGATATTGAATTAGTTGAATGTAAATTCTGTCAGGCCCCCAGGTTCAAACCTAGAAGAGCGGGTAATGGGAGGTATAAGCATATTCCCAACAAGAAGATGCACTATCTTCCCCTAATCCCTAGGTTAAAACGCTTGTATGTCTCTATGAGCTCTGCACCTCACATGGGGTGGCATTATGAGAATAGGGGAAGTGACGGGATAATGACGCATCCCTCTCATGGTGAAGCTTGGAGGCATTTTGATAGGTGTCACCCTCAATTTGCAAATGATCCGCGGAATGTTAGATTAGGGCTTTGCTCAGATGGGTTCACGCCAAATAACTTATTTAACAAGCCATATTCTTGTTGGCCTGTTGTTTGTCACAACGTCCCCGAGGGGTGCCGTGACTAAAAATGAAGTGAAATGGAGTCGCCACCAATTTTAATTATGGAAAAATTCATGTAAAACTGGTCTTTTTAGAGATAAGGTTCGGGAGTCGAATTATGATTAGCGAAGGGTGAGAATTTAATCTCACTGCACCCCTAATACATTCGTATAAATACGGTTACCCTAGAGCAAATTATGAAGATCAATATTTATAATTTAATAACATTTAATTTCCCCTTAAAATATTAAAATGAACACATAACAGATATAAAAAAAGGAACAAAATGATTTTAAAATTAATTTTGGGTTGACAGGTTGTAGCCTGCGCCGACGTAATCTCTGGTGCAATAAGGAACTCAAACCCACGTCGTTCTTGTAGAAGATAATTGTGTGTTGGTATTTTTTAGGAAATGTTGGATCCAGGGCGAGTTATGAGTCGCACAAGTACCCTACAAATCTATTATTTCGAAGATGATTATCTCATACAACGAAATAACAAATTGTAAAAAAAGATTTGTGAATTTTTGTTTTGATTTTTGATTAAAGAGAAAGAAATAAATAAAGTTTGCTTTCGGAAATGAAATAAATTGTCATTTTAAAAGGACCTTTAGGGTAGAGGGCGATGTGACTCGCACAAGTACCCCACAATTTATATCCCGAGGATGATTTTCTCATACAACGAAATAATAAATTGTAGAAAGGGATTTTGAATATTTTGATTAAAAAGAATAATAAACAGAGAAAGCACAAACACCCCACAATTTATATCCCGAGGATGATTATTTCATACAACGAAATAATAAATTGTAGAAAGGGATTTTGAATGTTTTGATTAAAAAGAATAATAAACAGAGAAAGCACAAGCACCCCACAATTTATATCCCGAGGATGATTATCTCATACAACGAAATAATAAATTGTAGAAAGGGATTTTGAATGTTTGGATTAAAAAAGAATAATAAACGGAGAAGGCACAAGTACCCCACAATTTATATCCTGAGGATGATTATATCATACAACGGAATAATAAATTGTAGAAAGAGATTTTGAATGTTTTGATTTGATTTTAAATAAAAGAAAATAAATTGAATTTATTTTTAAAAAAAGATTTGTTTATGTAAGAAAAAATATTTTCAGGGTACAGGATTATATGATTCGTACAAGTACCTCACAAATTGCGATCCTCGAGAATGATTAAATCATACAACGAGATCATGAATAAAAAAAATTTTAATAGAAAAAAGACTTGAATTTTGTTTGTGTTTTTTAAAAAAAAAGAAATAATAATAATAATAATAATAATAATAATAATAATAATATCAACCAAACCCCCCTTCATTCAATCCCTAATTCCCGTATAGGGAAAGAAGGGAAGAGATGAGGGGCGCTATGCGGCGGCCAGGAAGGAGGGCGGCAGCGAGGGAGGAAGGCGGCAGGACGCGGACGGCGCGGCGGAAGGGCGTGGGTGACGCGCATGCTTGCTGGTACGAGGAGCGCAGAGAAAGGGAGGTCGTGGTGGCATGGTGCCACGACGCTAGACCTGTCGCGGCGGCTGGGATGTTGCGAAGCTGCCATGGATACTGAGCCCGCTTATGTGTCGTTGCTGTGTGTTGCCGGAGCTCGTCCGGAGGTGCTTGGTTGCGAAGGCTGCTGCTGTGTGTGTTGCTGTTGCAGTGGCGAGCTGCAGAGGGATGCGGAGGAGAGAGATGACAATCGAGGAGAGAGAGAGACGCCGGTATTGTTGCTGCTGCTTTGTTTTTCTCTTGGGCGCGCTGTTGTGGCGGCCGGGCAGCAAAGGACCAGGGGCGCGGCGGTGATGGTGGCTGGAGATTTCACTGCTGCCACTGCCATTGGTTCCGAGGCGAAGACAGAGGAGGAGAAAGGGAAGAAGAAAGGTGCGCGCCTCTCACCACCACCGCTGCTACGGCCGTGAGCCGCCGATTGTGGCTGCTGTTGTAGCTGTGCTACTGTCTTGTTCTGTTCTGTGTGACTGTGTTGTGTTGTTACTGCGACTGTGTTGCTGCCTTTAGTGCTGCTGCTATTTGTGTTTTTCTGTTGCTGGCTCCGGACCTCGCGGCGGCCGGAGTTGATGACTGTGCCGAGGATGATGAATGCGCCTCTAGCTACATGGCGAAAGGAAGGCTTGCGGCGAATCCAGCCGCTACTGCCGTTGCCTTCTGTGGCGGTGAGGGAGTAAGGTCGTGGGTGGTCCTGTTGCTGCTTGTTGCTGTTATTTTTATAGAGATGTATCTAGGATTAATGGTGATGGGTTTTGATTGATGCTAATTGATTAAATCGTGATTAATAGAATTAAATTTAATTTGATTTTGTTTGATCCTAATTTATCTAATTTGATTTTGATTGTTCATGATTTGCATTAAATTTGATTTATTTACACTTTTTATATCTATTTTTTATTTTTCTATTTTTTTGTGTTTTTCTATTTTTTATAAAAATTCGGACAAAATACGGTGTTTACATTGTTGTTACCCCTTACAACCTCCCTCATGAGATGTGCATTGAGCGAGCTTAGTTTGTTCTTTCGTGATTTGTGTTCTACCACACTGAGGTCCCATGATTTAGAAATAATGGAGCAAAATATTTCTGTAATTTTGTGCAAGTTGGAACGGATATATATTTCCCCCCTCTTTTTTTGACACAATGGAACATTTATCTGTGCACTTGGCTTATGAAGCGAAAGTATGTGGGCCGGTTCAATATAGATGGATGTACCCCTTTGAAAGAAATATTGGGACCTTTAAGAGAACTGTCAAGAATTGAGCTCGTGTTGAAGGATCAATATGTGAAGCTTATCTATCAAAGGAGACATCTTTCTTTTGTTCATTTTATTTTGAGCCACATGTTCATTCGAAAAGAACAGCAGTAGGCCGCAATGATGATGGAGGTGAAACTTCATATCCGCCTACTTTGTCTGTGTTTAATTAACCTGGACGTGGTGCCGGTAAACTCACAAAACTATTGGCTGAATGATAGAGAAAAGCATGCAGTGCACCTACATGTTCTCATCAACTGTGATGAAGTGGACACTTATAGAACGTAAGTGACATATCTAATTCATCATTTCAATAATGTTTTTGTACATAGTAGTGAATGTTGCCATTAAAAATCTTTAATTTCTACTTAATGTCAACAGATATATTGAACAAACCATTAAGAATCATACGCTTGACCAATTCCCTCAATGGTTCAACTCGTTCGTAAGTTTATAATCTTCCTACTATTAGTCTTTGATTTATCTTAACATAAAATTCAAAATTTTCCCTTCTATTCTCTTTGTTCTCTACGTATGTAGGTGCTCAATCATGACAATAATGTCACAAATCCTCATATAAAAAGCTTAGCTTGGGGTCCCACCAATGTAACAATTTCGTGGCCAATTTTCCATGTGAATGGTTATAAATTTCACACCCTAGACTGAGGTCGTGAGAAGACCACGTACAATAGTGGAGTATGCGTTCGAGGGGATGCTGGAACATGGGAGAATAATTGGTACGGGGTACTCAGACAAGTCTTGGAGTTGGAATATGTTGGTGAGGACCCAACGCCAAAGAAGGTTGTCTTGTTTAACTGTGAGTGGTATGATCCTAGACATCCTGATGGAACACGCAAGCACGCTGATTACGACATAATTGAGGTTAACCATACACGACGATTTGGTGCATATGATCCTTTCATCATTGCACAGAATGCTCGGCAAGTGTATTACACACAAGGTATCCGGGAAAGTGCAAGAATAAGTCGTTGGTTGTTTTTCACAACCAAACCTAGGGGCAGAGTTGAAAGTGATGATGTGGATGAAATAGCTTACCAAGTCAAAGTTACACGTGCTTCAAGGGTGGTTGTAGATACAGGAGTCACTGCTACTTTACATGATGATACTGGTGAAGATGACATTATTAACATGTCTCGCCAAAACATAACAAGTCAGGGTGATGACTCCACTGAAGGTAGTGACGAAGAAGAAGATGAACTTGACAGTGGCGATACAGAAGACGAGAGTGAAGACAGTCCACAACTTTCTGAATAAATGGTTTTTAACAATTCAATTTGTTTTCAAATAACACTACCTCATTTTAAGATACTTTGTCAAACCCTTTAATTAATGAAAAGTAACTTGTATTGTTGTGAATAGATATGGCAGATGATAGGGGTAGGGGCAAAGGCCGAGGAGATCGAGGGCGGAGAAAGACGGCCGCCCAGCCTCATGGTTATCGATCGAGGGATGTTGAGTTGTATGACATCCCTCGTCGTGACCCGAGGCCAAAGACGCAGGAGGACCTAGACTATGAGCTAGTATCATCACCATCACCATCTGCTGCTGGGGGACCATCATCACCCATTATTGCCTCCCCACATGACATTGGGGGCAGTAATGAGGGGTCGGTCGAGATTGCATCAGCAGCTTCAGATACACGTCATCTCCCCTCCATCAGACCGGATCCATCCGGTCTAAGGTATATGATTTATGTTGTTATAAATGTCAATATTTTATAAATAAAATATGTAAAAGTGATTTTTATATAAAATGGAAACTAATTCTTTATAACAATGTAGTTTTGTGCCTGCCACCCTCGGCACTCACCAGATCACGGTCACGATACAGAAGATGTATCATAGGCTGATCGAGTATTTCTCGAAGTTGACCGAGGAGGAGAGGCGGCGATGGTATCAGGAGTGGAAGGTAATATGAACTCTTCAATTTTAGTAATTAGTAATTAATTATGTTGTGGTAACTAACAAATTAAATTTGTCTATATATTGTAGTCTCACTTCACCATTAGTCATGCCGATGATCCAGTACTGTACCGTGCCTTCTGCCATCGGGCAGCTAAGAGGCTCGGTGACATGTACTTATGGATCCGTAATGGCAAGGATGACCAGCACAGGTGGCTCTCAGATGCCCACCACCGTGTGCTGCAGGAGTATTGGTCTTCTCCGAGGTTTAAGGCCAAGTCGGAGAAGGCCAAAGCTAGCAGGGCCTCATTAAGGGGTGTATTGAAAATATTAAATAATTTACATTATCAACTAGTAGAATTTATTAATATAAAAATTACAGCAATATGTCTGTAAACTCTAGGTTGCGTTTGATTCTCCTGACCCCATGCTTGTTGCGGGAAGAAATTAGCCCCCACGGGAAAAAAATCCCCACCTGCGGGGCCCCAAGCAGGGCAGTCCCCACGGGGAAAATTGCCACCCCTCCACAGGGATCTCAGGGGACTCCTTGGGAAATTTCCACATGTGTAAAAATAAATTTAAAAAAATAGAAAAATATAAATAATAAAAATTTTAAATACTTCAATCATAATATTGACAATTCAGAATTTAAATTTAACATAATAATTGAACAAACATAGTTATTGAAGAATTTTAAAATGATAATAAAATACGAAATGACCATAAAGTATAAATAACAAAATAATTTTAAAAATTTAAGATATTTTAATCAGGGCCGACGACACCCATGCAGAGTAGAGGCGCACAGAGGAGGCAAAACAATCACAATTGTAGAGGCTTGAGGTTGAGGAATGAGTATGAAGTGAGTGGGGTGAGGTCAGAGTTTCTTTCTTTCTTTCTTAATTGTGTTACTTTGTTTTAAGTTTAGAATCTACTCAATTTTTATTTTAAACATGTCTAAGTCCAAAAAATTTAGGGATTAATGCTTTTTTTATATAGTGTATTTAAGTTGAGTTGTGGGAAATAATTTGGACAGCCATATCTTTTATATATATCTTTTTAATATTATAAAATTACGTAAATCTTCTTTGAATAATATAAATAAAGATTTTACATAAAAAATATAAATAATATTTATGCGGGGTGATGCGGAAAAAAAAATCCTCACCTACGGAACCCCAAGCAGGGCAGTCCCCACGGAATCCCCATTCAACGGAGAAAATTGCCACCCCTAGTTGAGCCATATAAAAATCACCCAAACATAATTTTGCAACTTTGAGGAAACTTGAATGAGCGTTGGACACTAAAACAAACACGTCCTTATTATTTTAAAACTTATGACTATGTCATACACTTTTATACGTCATGCACATCAAAATTAATTAAACTTTAATAATTTTATTACATTCAATATATTAAAATTTTTAATTGTTCTTTACAAACTTTTTACTTTTAGCTTCTAGTGATGAGCAATATGTTTTAAAACAATTAGAGTTTTGTTGGGCACGAAGTGCCCGTCATCAAGACGTTTTTGTAAAATTTTTATCAACTTATACTTTTTATTTATAAGTTGATTCTCATGATAATGAATGAAAATAATAAATAATATGTATAGAAGATGATTATTAAAGGAAATTCTATTTTTTTTAATTATTATAGAAATTTTATATGTAAAAAAATGAGATAGTTAAAATATATAATTTAAATTAAGAGAGTAATTATTCTTTTTATTTATTTAATTTATTATTTAATTTTTTTATTTAATTTAAATGGAGAAATAAAAAAATAACTAACATTTTTAAAATTATGTGTTTTGCCGCATCATAAATTCATGAGAGCAATTACTATTAAGTCTAAAAAAATAGGAGGCTTTGAATAAAATAATAAAAAAGATTTTACACTAATGCATGTAATTAATGATTAATAAAATGTCGCATCTTTATCGCAACTCAATTTCTTCTTACTTCCTAAAGTTTTCCACTCCACAATAGCATATTCTAACCGATAAATTATGCCATAAAATTATAAATTAATTGACCACGTAACAAAGTCGCTAACACTTGCAACACATGCATATCTCTTTGCCCCTATAATAAAGTTGTATCATCCTATTTTTTGAAAAAAACGGTTTACTCATTCTAGACATAAAAATCCCTTCTAAATTGTTGTCTTTTGATTCATGATAGCATTTTGTAACCAACAAATTAAACCATATAATAAAACTATAAAAATTAGAATTTAATTGTGATGCAATCTAAATGTAAAGTAGTATTACTTTATATTGATATCTAATTATGTGGTTCCTGCCACGTTCATTTTTTTAATAGTGAGTATAAAAGTTAAATATTTTTATTTATTTGATAATATTTAATGAGTTTAATTTTGATACACTGTCAGTGTAGAGAAATTTTATACATACATTTAATCATGAATTGACACATCAGCAAAAGTCTTTAACTCAATCACCCACTAGCAAAAAATCACACCAATCAGTGCATCATAATTAAACTCATATTTAATCGGGCATCAGTGTAAAATTATTTTAATATGACAGTGCATTATAATTAAACTCTAAAAATTAATTGATTGTTATGTAATTGAGTAACAATTATGCAGTAAAATTATATAGAAAAAATCACCTATCTACTCAAGTAATACACTGGAGTAACAACATCAGGTGAGATTGGGATAGAAGTTACAACGTCCCTTGGCTACGTATATTAAAAAGACATAATACAAAAGAAATTTATGCACGCTCACCGAGATGAATTATATTCTACCCATAATAAAATAAATGTTGATTATTTGTGATTATACAAGAATTTTTCGTAATATAGTCAAAATGTGAAATGTATATGTATATAAAATTAGTCCCTGCAAAATTTCTCATGGATAAAGTAGTCCCTTCAGAATAAAAAAATTCAAAATATATTTCTCCAAAATTAAAACGTCGGACAAATTGGTCCTCCAAGAAAAAATTAGACAAATTAGTCACTCAAGATTCATGGAAATTGTCAAATTAGTCCCTACTAATCAAACATTTTGGACAAATTAATCCTCCCATTATAGGGACCAATTTGACCATTTTCATAAATTTTGAGAGACTAATTTGTCAAATTTTTTCTTGGAGGACCGATTTGTCCGAAATTTTAATTTTGGATGAATGTATTTTGAATTTTTAATTCTGGAGGAACTATTCTGTCCAATAAAAAATTTTGCATAGATTAATTTGAGTGTTTTAACATGTGTATATATATATATATATATATATATAAAGTTGGTACAATAGAAAAAGGTGTACCCTCCTATTGTTTCTGTGAGTAAAACTTTCGAGTCCTTGCATGTAGAATCAAGGCCAAGAAAGTTCCAAAGATACAAAAAGAACCCCAAATGGTAAAAGTGCTTTTGTAGCAATCGATTCCCATGCATTTCCCAAGTCCATTCCCTTTCTTGTGGTAAATAAGTGCAGCAGAGTAACCAAATAAGAATGATCCAATTGGAATATTTGCCACAACAACATTATGGTTCACTGAGAAGTGCTTTGTGCCAAAAAGCTCAGTTGTGGTTGAAACAGCAATGGAAGTGATTGCTCCAGTGCAAACTCCAATCACGGCAGTGCTTGTGTAGAGTGCAAGGTTTGTGCTGTTTTGTAGCAAGAAGAATGCACATGCTGTTGGTGCCATTAGTACTACCATACTTGCTGGCCTTGAAATTGTTGCCTTTCCCCTGAAAATTTATTTTAAAATAGTAAATAAAATTAAAAAAAAAAATAGTGTCACAAAGTCATTTCAATTTCAATAATAGTTGGAGGGTGTGCTTTTAATTTTGCAGCTTGTTTGTCTTTTCCATCAATGTGGATATCAACTAACACTTCTATACTCATTACTTTGCATTGAATGAGAATGTAAATGCAGTGGTTCTGGTTGGTGTCAGGAAATGGAGCTAGAAAAAAAAAGTTACATCACGGTTAAATTTTATATGCTCATGAAAAACTAGGTGAACATGCGTGGTACTTTATAATAAAGTGACATCTGAAAGTAAAAGTGAAATATAAGTATGAGTTGTAACTAAAATGTCACTTTATTTTTAGTTGGACTAAATACCCAAAATAGTCCTCCAGATGTGGGACAAATTAGTTCCTCATAATTTGAAAGTCTAATATTGGTCCTTCACATTTAAAAAAACGGGACAAATTCGTCCTTCCGTATATGTCCGTACAATGGTTTCTTTGTTGTACGAACATGTACGGAAGGACGAATTTGTCCTCCTATTTGAAATGTGAAGGACCAATATTGGACTTTCAAATTCTGAGGGATCAATTTGTCCCACGATGATATTTCTGGAGAACTAAAATGGGTACCTGCGGAATATATTGAGCTTCTGTATAAAGATCATTGGTTACCTGCGGAAGTAATCAATTAGAGATGGTATGAGACGGCCAAAGAAACCGAAAGATGAAGACAAGGACACCAAAGATGAAGTGTTGGAGCATCCCCTGGATTCAGCTATCTGACCCAAGTTATTGAGAAACACTAAACCAATTGTTGCACCGAAAAAGTACACAAAGAAATATAGCCAGAAATCTATTCTCCTCAGCATCAATTTGACACCAATTTCTTCTCTAACAACTACTTCTTGGACTTGACTAGTGTTTTCTTCACCCTCTTTGGCCTCATTCTCTGCTCTTTCCTCGCTAATATTCTCCTCCAAAGTGAAATGATAAACTCTTAGTTTTTCTCTGTTTGAATGCCATGACCCTAAAAGTCCCTTGATCTTCATACAAATTGGGACTAATAGAGGCAACAGAAGGGACACTAAAATACCAATTAAGATACCAAGTGGTGAGATTTTGCTTGTGAGAAATTGCAAGCTACTCATCACGGCATAAATTCCAGTGGCGATTGTGATAACAAAAATCACAGCAAATCCAACATTTGTGTGCTTGGAATTTGCAACTTCAACTTCTCTGACAACAGGTGCTACAATTAGGCCAATTATGACAGGCAAAACAGAGTTCAGAAACAGAAATGCTCTGGCTTTGTGATGTGGAGAAAAAGCATCAACAATGTTTGTGTAAATCTTTGCACTTAATCCTTGGTAACTAGTTGTTATTCCAACAGCAACTTGGCTATCAGATAAGAAATTCCTTATTGTGACAACATAACAAACAGTGTTAAGCCAGCAAATGCTATTCCCAGCTAGGAAAGTTAGTAAGAAAACATGCCAATAGGAAAGTGAGGAAATTTGGTTTGTTATGAAAAGATATTGAACACCATAGCCAATTAGGCCAAGAGTTGAACCAATCAAGAGGACAAGCCAAAGTGGAAGGTACATAGAAGCAAGGCCTGAAAACCAGCCAAGTAATTTTCCTGCATCAGAGGCAAAAGCAAGGTTATTGAGCTCAACTTGTGAAATGGAAAGAAGCTGCTTAAGCTGGGAAGAGTAAGCAGGGAAATTTGTGTTTGTGCCATTTATGGATTGGAGCCAAATTATGCCTACTAGGCTTAACCATTGAAGAGAACTTGAAGGCATTGTTAACAAGTTTTGAGAAGGAGAGTTTGTTTTGCACTTCTAAGCTATTAAAAAGTGGAGATGGGGTTTGAGGGATTATATCATATGTTATAAGAGAAAAAACAAAATGATTTTTTGATAAGCAATCAAATTAGCAAAGTTCTAAAAATTTTTGGTATAATATAGAATTTATCTGTTTTGAATTCTTAACTAGTGCCCTTAAATAACAGTTAGAAAGAAAAATCTTAAAAGAAACAATTGAGTGGTAGAGGCCTAAAATGAGGGGGAAAAGTCAGCAATATGTGTGCTTCTTTAATGCAATAATGTGGCTGTACATGAAAAATGTGGCCTTCTATTATGTACCTCACCGATTCTTGAACTAGATTATGTATGATAGAGGACAAGGGCTACCATGTTACAATCAAAGCATTTATGGATAGTTAAGTTTTTTGCAGCAAGATCTTAAAGTCTGGCAGGTTTTATTATTTTCCCTTAGAGGTAGGGAGAATGGAAAGAAGAGAGTAACGTTTTTAATTATGGGGCCTAAAATAATTTGTGTACCAAAAATTAAACTTATGGCTGTCATGTGATGAAAGCATGCATCAAATGGAAGAGTGCCAAATTTGAGTGTATTGACTAAGTTCAGTCCCTTTTTCTCCTGTTTACAGCAGGAGTGTGTCTTTGAAACACACCAAGGTGGCACGTTTTGTGCTTTAGTATTAGTGTGTTTGCATCAGCATGATGTCATCCATGAGACTCATGTAGCCCAATCCTAAACCATTCTTGGACCGTCCACCGAAAGGGCCCACCTTGAACCTCACTAGTTATTTGGATGCAATTATCTCATAATCAATTTTTGGAAAATGCTACTTGTACATACCAAAATACTCATCCACCCATTTAAAAAGTTGGCAACTTTTATGAATATGTTGGCAAGTTGCCAACATTTTTATAAAAGTTGTCAACTTTTGAATGGGTGGATTGCACTATTGTATGTACAAATAGCATTCCCCTTAATTTTTATGTCCACTAGCTAAATCAGCGTTGGCATAAATTTATTTTTATGCAAAATTAATTCTATAAAATAAAGTTGGTTTAAAATTCAGTTTTAGAAACCACAATCCAAACATACACTACGTTACTAGATCTCCTTTGTCCAAGTTTGATTCCATATATATGACTTGTTTTAAGTTTAATTAAGTTTGTTCGTATGATATAATCTAATCAAGAACTATATTAAAGTTGAAATATAGCTGAGCAATTCGAGCTTATTCTTCCTTAATCTTGAGAGTTTGATCTTAAGAGGATCACTATACCATATTGACTTCTACTTTGAACTGAGAGGACTAGATCTATTTTAGTATATTTACACCTTTAGATATTAATCATATAGAGAGAAAGATAAATATTTAGTGTACAACATCATATATTACACAACACATATCACTTGTTATAACATCATCTTTCTTTGCAACAAATAATATATATTGTGCACATCATATAATATATGGTGTGCATAACATATGATATATGTTGTGCATATTATATTATATTTACTATGCATAATATATATCTATTTATTTTGTTGATTTTTTGTTGTACATATAACAATGTTCATAGAGAAATCATTGTAGAGAATATAAGTAATTGAAAATTTGAGTTAGTTTTTACCTTTTCCATTAATACATGTGATAAAAGTATTAATTTTATTTTTTATAAAAGAAGAAATACAGTGGATTGAAGAGAGATATTACAAGAAGATAATGGAGATCCTCTATACAAGATAAAAACTAGTAAGAGAGGCAAAAATTATCAATGAAGCATAGTTTTTCAGTTTTTCAACTTTGTCTAAAAGTAAAATTCCTTTAAGTGATTTTCACCAAATAGCTAGAGATGATAAAATGCCTAATCTCCTATCACACAAGACTTGTTTGTCTAAAAGTATGTCAATAAAGTGTGCGAGAATTATGCTTAAACCAAATACTCCAAATATTGGTGAATGTAGAGCACTGTCACAAAATTTGTGCCTTATTCCTTTTCCTATAACTAACAAAAAAACTTATGAAAAGGAATTGATCGATCTAATGTTTTAGGGTACATCCAACACCCACCAAAGATACTTATTTTGAATTGGTGTCATACACAACGCACAAAATATGCAGAATTATCAGGCTCGATTCGGAATTCGAGTCAGTCAAAATATTGGATCATTGAACATCGATTCAACCGATCAATATTTTAATTGGTCTACTAAAAATATTTTAATGAATATATAAAATAAAATTTTAAAAGTAATAGTATATAATAAATATTTTTATAGAGAAATAAAACACAACTCAGTGATTTAAGTATATCTGAATGTGTTGGACAATTTCATTATTATACATTGTCATGCATGCATTGTTATTTAATTTTTAATTCAACTTTAAAATGGATTATATATATATATATATATATATATATATATATATATATATATATATATATATATATATTAATTGATCCCATGTTAACAAAGAAACACGCCTTGTCTCAGTGGCCAGTGACTTTAATTTACATATTGTCTTGGGTGCCTTGGTTTGAAACACACCCATAGCTCAGGAGGTTTTGGAAAAAATATTTTCAATTCTCTCTTGTAGGTGATTGATTTTTGGTCGGTCTGATTCAAAGAGTTGGTTCAACAAAAAAATTGGTCGGTTGCCTCCGATTAATCCCAAAATTTGACCAGTTTGGTGCATAACCGATTCAAATGCATACCCGAACCAAATCAAAGTTTTAATTACTATGCAAATAAGAGAAAATTAGTAATCTTAAGACATCAAACCTAGAATATATAGTTGTATTTATAATTGTTAAACACAACTATATTAAAATGGAATATTTGACCTTAAAGAGAGTTTTAGACTTCGAATAGGTTTCACGAGTTCAACAACAAATGTGACCCTTGATTAAAAGAATGTCGTATAAAATATATCACTATATATTAATATATAATTCTCCATAATTTATTATCGGTAAATTAAAAATATGAATTAAACTATTTTATTACCCAAAAGTAAGTAAGTATCTTTAGAACATTCACTTTTGAATCATTGGATGTGATGTTGAAATCATTTATATTCGTGATTACGGTTATTTTACTACCATACTTCACATGAACCACAAACCAATAATAAATAAGCCTCTATAACCCCTCATTGGTAGCTTTCAGCAAGCTATACAAGAAAAGTTACAAGCCTTGGAGAAGACACACACCTAGAACTTAGAATTGATCCTCCTTCGGACAAGACTCTTGTGGAATGTAAGTGAGTACTAAGTATATATGATCAAGACTCATTAAGATGGCTCTTTTGAACATTAAAATCCCATTTGGTTGCTAGATTTCACTCAATAATATGGTATTGACTATATAGAGACTTTAAATTTGCCGCATATGCAATCACTTTTGTCCACTCTTTTCTTATTATTGCAACCACTCACAAGTGGAAACTCAACTAGATGTATGTGAAAAATGCTTTCTTTATCAGTGACTTGACGAAGTGTACATACAACCACCTCCAGGCTATCCTTATCAGTCAAATAAGGTTGTCTGCTTTGTAAAGCCTTGTACAATCTTAAATCGACTCCCCTAAGCATTGTTTGAGAAATTTAGTACCACTATATCTAGGTCAACTTGACTTCTGATCATCTAATTCACAGTACTCTACTCTATTTATCCACAACACTATTCATGGCATCGTCCTCCTTTTGCTCTATGTCGATGATATGATAATTACAAGAGATGATACATATGAGATTGTCGAACTTAAGGCCTCTCTTGGTCATGCTAAAAAGGGACCTTGGACCCCCTCAGTTATTTTCTAGGTCTTGAGGTTATTTCCTTGGCTAGGCATTTAATTTCTCTCTCAAATTTGGCGTTATAGTGGTAGTTTTACAAAATTCAGTTCCCCTTGAACTTAATGTTTGACCCATTCCTAGGGATGATATTATGCTAGATAATCACATACTCCTTACAGACAATTGATGGGAAATTTGATCTATCTTATTGTCACCACGACCTAACATCTCTTTCGTAGTTCACCTTGTGATCACGCTCCACCTATCATGTAGTCATTATTCATATTCTCCTCTATATTAAAGGGACATTATTCAATGGGCTCTAGTTCTCTATACAATATCACTCCCTTGATTCTTTAAGTATACTCATGATGTTGAATTTGGTGGAGAATTGGTTGATCATCGTTCTACCACTAGGTATCGTATGATCTTCCTCGATGATTCTCTTATTTCATAACAAGAAATAAGTTTTCATTATACTTGCTCTAGTATTGGGGCAGAATATCGACCACTCTTGTCAACACTAGACCTAATTTTTGTATCCTTTGCCTTATGAATGATCTGTATATATCCTGTGACATCCCTAGCACTAATGAGGGCGACGAGTGATCACTGGTGCACGAGGCATGGATAATGAGATGCTCCTGGAAGCCTTCTAAGCGGAGGGATCCTGGACACTGACGAGGGTAGGGAGTGATCGTGGGTGCATAACACACATTGATACTAAAAATGGACAAAATACATTATTTTATCAATTTGTAGCTGTTATTAAATTAATTTTTTATTATTTGATTGAGTTTTTTATTTATTTTGATTGGATTTTTTGGTGGTGGCTGATAGCAGTGGTGTACATATAACATTACCGATTTTTGAAACATGCCAAGAAAATTTGTTTTTCTCATCTTTCTTTCTTGATGATGTCTCTGTATGTGCGAATATTGATTCAGAAAGAAACAGAGAGAGAAGAGAGAGGAAGAAGAGAAGAGAAAGAGAGAAGATGAAACTGAATATACTTCAATATTGAGAGAAATGAAAACTGAATGAATACAAGGAGATTACAGAGCTAAATATATACACAAGGCAAAATGAAGAATAACAGAGAAAATTGAAATAACTGCTATAACAGAATATATGTATACATGAATTCTATCAGCCCCCCTCAAACTCAGAGGGGGAAGCTTTTCCAACTCGGAGTTTGGTACGAAGGTAATGAAAGCGGGCGAAAGCAATGGGCTTGGTAAGAATATCAGCTGTCTGTTCTTCTGCCGGAACATGAAAGATATGAATCTGCTGATGTTGAAGACGTTCTCGAACAAAATGGAGATCGATTTCAAAGTGTTTTGTCCTGTGATGCATGATTGGATTGGCAGAGAGATGAACAGCGCTGAGGTTGTCACAAAAGAGACGAGGAACAGAGACAGTATGGAGATGAATTTCAGTAAGCAAGTTTTGAAGCCAAGAAAGTTCTGAAATAATAGCAGCAATCGCCCTGTATTCGGCCTCTGTGCTGGAGCGCGAAACGGAAGCTTGTTTTCTTGAGGACCAAGAGATAAGATTGGCACCAAGAAAGACACAAAACCCAGTGGTGGATCGCCGATCATCATTGTTCGATGCCCAATCGGAATCAGAGAATGCAGTGAGAGAAAGAGATGAAGCAGGGGAAAGAAGTAAGCCAAAAGTAGCAGAACCATTAAGATAACAAAGAATACGCTTGACGGCACTCCAATGAGATTGTAATGGGGATTGCATAAACTGGCAGACTTTGTTGACAGCAAAAGCTATTTCAGGACGAGTTATGGTAATGTACTAGAGAGCACCCACGACTTGACGATAGTATGTAGGATCGGGGAAGTGGTCCTGACCAAATTTGCTTAATTTGGAGGATGCAGCCATAGGTGTGTCCAGGGGTTTAGAATGTTGCATTTGTGTTTTATGAAGGAGATCCGTAATGTATTTGGTTTGACAGAGATGCAAAGAACCAGAGGGAAGGTACTGAACTTGTATGCCTAAGAAGAAATGTAATGGTCCAAGGTCACGAAGATCAAAAGATTTGCTGAGAGTTGAAACAAGATTTTGAATGGAAGCAGGTGAAGAAGCAGTAAGGATAACATCATCCACATATATAAGCATGTAGATGGAAAATTCAGAAGTGATTTTGTAGAAAAGGGAGGGATCAAACTTGGAGTTGTTGAATCCAAGGTGAAGGAGGGCACGATGGAGCCGATCAAACCAGGCACGCGGTGCCTGTTTTAGCCCATAAAGAGATCTTTGAAGACGACACACAAGGCTTGAGTCTTTGGTTTGAAATCCTGGTGGTTGAGTCATGTAAACTTCCTCTTGAAGAAACCCATTCAAGAAAGCATTTGTGAAATCTAATTGAAGGATTTTCCACTTATTTGTAATGGCAACAGTGAGAATAGCTCGAATGGTGGTTGGCTTCACTACAGGACTAAATGTTTCTATGAAATCAAGGCCTTCCTGTTGATGGTATCCTTTTGCAACAAGGCGAGCCTTATGCCTAGCAATAGATCCATCAGGGTTATATTTGACTCTAAAAACCCATTTACAACCAATTGCTTTCTTGTTGGGTGGGAGTTGACATAGATTCCAGGTGTTGTTTTTTATGAGTGCATGATATTCTTCTTGCATAGCTTTAGACCAGTGAGGATTAGAGAGGGCATCTTGAATGGTGTTTGGTTCAGTGGTTGAGAGAAGAGCTCGAGGTTTGAAAATGCCACTCTTTGTTCGAGTTTGCATAGGATGAGAATTGATTGGAGAAGTGTCAGAGACTGGAGGATTTTCTGAATCAGCAGAAGGTGAGGGAATGGACTGAGATGAGGATGAATCAACTGTGTCAGTAGATTCAAGACCAAGAATTTGATCTGGGACAGCATTATTGACAGCAGGATGGGTGGATGTGGAAGTCCTGTCAAGAGAAGAAGAAGAAGTAGTTGCTGCATAATCTGATAAAGATAAAGAGGGAAGAGGGAAGAGGAACAAGGGGAATAGAAGATATGTGTATAGATGAATGTGGAGGGGAATGTAAAATGGGAGTATTTGAGTGAAAAGGAAACAACATTTCATTAAATAGAACATGTCTAGAAATAAGAACTTTACCAGATTTTGTTAGACATTTGTATCCTTTGTGAACTGGGCTGTAACCAATGAATGTGCACAAATCTGATTTGAAGTCAAGCTTATGTTTGTTATAAGGTCGAAGGAGGGGATAACATCCACATCCAAAGACCTTGAGGTTGGTATAAGATGGAGGAGAAGACTTCAATGCAAGATATGGTGACTTGAAATCTAAAACAGGAGTTGGTGTGATGTTAATGAGATAAGTTGCTGTCTCAAAAGCCTCTTGCCAAAACTTCAGTGGAAGAGAAGCATGAGCCAATAGAGAGAGCCCCATTTCAGTCACATGTCTGTGCTTTCTCTCAGCACAGCCATTTTGCTGAGATGTATGAGGACAGCTGAATCGGTGCTCAATACCCTGTTGATGGAGCCATGGAGGTGCTTGGAGATAGATACATACTCCTTAGCATTATCTGATTGAAGGCACATCAGTTTGGTTCCCAATTGATGTTCTGCATTCTTGTGAAAATGAGTGAAAGCAGTGAATGCCTCTGATGTTGCTTTGAGGAAATATATCCAGCTATATCTGGAAAAAGCATCAAGAAAAATAATGTAATATCTAGAGCCAGTAGTAGAAGGGAATGGTGAGGGGCCCCAGATATCAGAGAAAACTAATTGCAAAGGTGTATTATATTTAGTGGTAGATGATTTGAATGGTAGTTGTTTTGATTTACCCAAACAGCAAGCATGGCACAAAGAGGAGATTTTATTAATATCAGTTTGAATGTTACATTGTTGGAGAACATGATGTACAATTTTATTTGAAGGGTGGCCTAACCTAGCATGCCAAATGTTGAAATCACTATTAACAGAAGGTGAAACATTATTAACAGAAGAATCTGCATTATTTGCAGTAGTATTTGGTAATGTATTAGATGAAACAGAAGCAGTAAAAGCAGTATTAATAGCAGCAGTGGAAGTAGCAGATGCAGAATGGGAGTTTGCTGCTCTAGGAATGGTTTGAATCTGAGGTGGAAGAGGGTATAATCCAGCCTTAGCAGGGCCTTGGAGGAGAGTTTGTCCTGAATCCTGAGATATAACCAAAAACTTGTCAGCATGGAATTGGAAAAATACATTATGATCTCTTGCAAATTTATTGACACTAAGAAGATTCTTGCAAATGGATGGAACATGCAACAATTGTGATAATAAAAAAGATTGATTTGATGCAGGAGAGTATAGGATGGAAGAACCAGTGTGAGCAATGGGAATACCAGTTCCATTGCCTACATGGACTTGTGTAGAACATGTGTAAGGAGCAGGAGAAGAAAGATTGTTGATATCATAGGTCATATGGTTGGAGCATCCAGAATCTGAGTACCATTGGGAGTCTGCAACTGAGGAGGAAGTGGCATGAGGTGTATTGGGATTTCCAAGAATGCTAGTAGGAGCTGAGGATGATGGAGATGGAGTAAAGAAAGTGTGATAGGCCTAAGGTTGGAACTGAGAAGGTGCAGGGGGATTTGAATATTGGTGAGGAACTTGAAATGATGGGTTGAATCTATGAAAACAGTCCCACACACTATGTCCCATTTTGCCACACAGTTGGCATTGGACAGAGGATTGTGTGCCACGGCCAGTATTGTTGCGGCCATAGAAACGTCCACGATCACGTTTTCCAAAACCACGACCTCTAGTGCTTAAGTATTGGGATGATTGGGAAGAACGAGGCTGATGCTGGACAAAGTTGGCTTGAACAGATGGGGTAGAGACAAGATCAAGACGAATTTGGTGCTCAATTCTTTCTTCCATATTGAGAAGAACCGATTCAATATCTTCCACACCATACGAATCCTTTCGAGAAATGATGGAAGCAATAATGGGATTGTATTCAGAGGATAACCCATCAAAAATGTGTTGGATGTGATTTGATGTAGATACAGGGTCACCAATAGCAGATAGCTGATCTGTAATTTTCTTTATGTCCAGAAGAAATGTGGCCATGGATCCTGTTTTCTTGAGTGATCGTAATTGTATCTTGAGGCGATCTTTACGTGCAGAAGTATGAGCCGAGAAGATTGATGCAATTTTTGACCAAACATGGCAAGAATGGGAACAACCAACCATCCGTATCCGAAGGGAAGGAGAAAGAGAGGCAAGAAGCCAAGATTTAAGATGTGAATCTTGGCGAATCCAATGCTTGGTTGTAGCAGATGAGGGAGTGGCAGATCCATCAGCAGCAAGAACAGAGTCAGATGGAACGTTTTCTTCATCGAGATAGGACGTGAGATCACAGCCTATGATGGTTGCAGTGGCTTCATCGAGCCATGAGAGGTAATTGTCCTCATCAAGGTCAAGTTTGATTGAAACAGGATTTGAAAAAGTTTGAAGCTTTGTGTGTGAAGAAGCCATGGATCAGAATTCCAAGGCTCTTGATACCATGTGCGAATATTGATTCAGAAAGAAACAGAGAGAGAAGAGAGAGGAAGAAGAGAAGAGAAAGAGAGAAGATGAAACTGAATATACTTCAATATTGAAAGAAATGAAAACTGAATGAATACAAGGAGATTACAGAGCTAAATATATACACAAGGCAAAATGAAGAATAACAGAGAAAACTGAAATAACTGCTATAACAGAATATATGTATACATGAGTTCTATCACTGTAATCAAGAAGAAATCCATCTAATGACCACTCATTGTCATCAGAAATAATTTCCGATTTGGTTTTATATAATTATCAGTTTTGATACTATAAAAGGGATATAGGCTTAGATAGATTGCTATTAAGTTGACACAGGAAAAGCTATTGACCAAATGATGGAAAACAAAAAAACTGAAATCTCATTTTTTTTTAAATAAAACTGAAAAATAATGAGCAGCACCGAAAACTATTTGTTCTTCCCACTCAGAAGGGGAACAGAACATGAAAGGAAGTTCTACAGAGAAGCTTGACCTAATTACCTAATTTTAATCCAAGCATGGTATATGAAAGTCAGCCAAATGTAAATTCCAACCAACCTAAATTTAGCTTGGCTTTTGCAAGTTACACCTAATTAGCTAATATTTTCATTTAACAACTTGAATTCATGTATTGTATTAAAAAAAAAGCATGCAGAACATAGAAGATGTAGCAGAGAACCTTTCCAAGGTACAATTAAAGTGAAATAAGAGAGAAGCCAGCCAGCAAGGTGTTTAATATAACACTAAACAGCATGGAGCAGGTACCTGCTGCTTGCAGGACATGCATGTATTCTACTTCTCAATACAAGCATTTTATCAAACATATTGCATGCAAATAAAAGAAGACTTTATCTATATATAACAAAGTCTAATAGGATAAGAAAAAAATACATATAAATATTCAAATCAAAGCAAAAAGAGTAATCAAACTAAAAAAATCAGAAGTGTTCTTCACCAAAAATAAACATGAAGAAGAGTAAGATATCTAGTTGAAAATTAATGTACAATAACAAAGTAATATTTAAAACAAAAACACTGAGAAAAGAAGATTTATCAATTTTTGGTTTTCAGAGGAGGCAAAGTATTTTTGCAAGCTCGGGAAATTTCTTCAAACCCCCACTGAAATAATGCAGGTGTTTAAGTATCTGATTTTTCCAAAGGATGTCCCTCTTCAACTCTTTGATGGAGCTACTAAAACCAAACAAATGAGAGTTTGCAGCTAAACTCTCAACAGAACAAATTAAAAAAAATCAAACGAAGGAGAAATGAGAAACTATGAAGAAATTAAAGTGACATGATCGGATACATTACATGAAGGAAGAAGAAGAAGAAGCAAAGAATTGAAAGCTTCAAAAACCCTAAAACGAAGGATAATCAGTACCTTTGCGCGTAGAGATCGTGAATAGAAAGAGGATTCGTTGCTGCCGCTCTCATCGCTCTTGTCGCCGATCGCGCGATCTCTCTGGAATCGCTTGGCTGCGCAGAGTGTTAGAGTGAACTGTATAGGTGAGAGATAGGGTAAATGGGTAGATTGTAATTTTCAGAAAATACTAAGGGCAAATAGGGAAAATTGTATGATAAGCTTTGTGGCTTTAGATTGTGGGTGGGAGTGTCCATGCTTTTTTGAGGGACACACTAGTACCAACAATATTAGACACAAGTGAGTAAACGTGTCCCACTTTATGTCCTGAGACACTAACCAAACACTGGACGTGGGTAAATGTGTCCAGTGTCTCAGACACTAAACCAAACACATCCAAGAAGGTGATAGCTAAATGCCAAAAATCATTGCTATCTAACCTTTCATTGTGCTCCTTAATAACATGAACCTTACATTGCTACTTGTTCTATATCATGCAACACATGCAAGATTTTTCAGTGAGTAACCAGCTTCAGTTAGTAGCCTCAGCTCTATTGTTAAAGCATTTTGTATTTTGTTAAGGTCTGAACTCTGAAGAATGCTCATGCTCTCTCTCCACTGCAACAAAGCCATGAACTCTACCCTCCACTTCAATCAAGCCCCACGCCTCCACCCATCGACATTGTTGTTGGTTCTCTCAACCATTAATCTCCAAACTCTAATTATATCTTCCCATTTTCTTGCTTTTGCATAGATCACAGCCAGTTGTACACAATGCCCATCATGCAGCAATATCAACTTATTCCCAACTCTTTCTCCCATTTCCACAATACACAAAACCGTTGTGGCTTCATTTGTTGCAAACCAGCATGACCTAGAAGATCAACCATGCACCAATAATGCTCCAATGTATCAAGTAAGTCGCTCCACTAGAAGTCACCATATACCTTTTAAGTCCCTAATTTTTCTTTCACTCAGCCTAAAACAAGGCCTCCCAAACATTATAGAGTTCATAGCTCAAAGGATGAAATGAATATACACACAGTTACATACATAACAAGCAAGTATATACAACACCATGCTATATAAGTGCAGGAAGCAAGATTCGATGCATAAGTAATTGATTTTTCCATTGCTGAGAAACTCATTTGGAGTGAATGATTATTGCAATCATGGTAAGCCCCAAGCTATAGATATTAATATGTGCACAAATTGCAGGAGCACCATGGAGCTTATATTCAGTTGACTTGAAAACTGAAAACCCTACTGACATCAATGTTAAATACAACAGGCTAAAGTTATATCTCATTCTCAAGTGGATTGACTGAAACATTTCATGAAAGTACCCCCTTAACTATGATTTCCCTGCTTGAGAAATTCACAGAAACCTCTGGTTACATCGGATTCTGGCATTCTGCAAGCGGTGAGTGGTCATTTTTCTTTCATTTAAACTCATACAATGACTAACCATGCAAAACTATTATAGGAAAATCAAACATGGGAAAAAATTGTAACCATATAAAAAAATCCTAGCAAACTAGTAAATCAGGAATGGAACATCTTCTGCCATCCCTATAAAATTCTCTGTCAAAATATTATTCATCATGTGTACTCACAAATTGTTCAGAAGCAACTACTAACTACAACAACAAGCCTTATCCCACTAGATGGGGTCGGCTATATGGATCAAATGATGTCATTGCGTCCTGTCGTGAATAATGTGTGAGCTAACTACCGGTACCAAAATGCAAAAAGTAATTGCTAACCTTTCACTGTTCCCCTTTAATTGAATGCTCTTTACATTTTCTTCTCCGGTGTCATGCAACACAGGTAAGTTGTTTTTGTCAGTTAAAAGCTTCAGTTACATTCAACCCAATCGTTTTGAGAATTTTGTAAATCTCTGAAGAACACTCATGGTCTCTGTCCCCTGCAACAAAGCGATGAAGTCTACCCTCCACTTCAATCAAGCTCCACCCTGCAACTTTGTTGCTGACTCTCTCAATCATCAACCTTCGAACTCTAGCTACATCTTCCCACTTTTTCGCTTTTGCATAGATCCCAGCTAATTGCACATAATGCCCATCATGTGTTGGATCCAACTTTATCAACTTATTTCCAATATTTTCTCCCATTTCCACAAGTCCGTGAACCTTGCACGCATCAAGTAATGTTGCCAACAATACTGGGTCTGGCGGAATCGCCATCGTCTCAATCAATTGAACTGCTTCATCTATCAAACCAGCACGACCCAGGAGATCAACCATACATCCATAATGCTCCATCTCTGGCTGAATTCCATAACCTTCCATCATCAACCTAAAATAATGTCTTCCCTCACTAACCAACCCAGCCCTACTACAAGCATTCAATACCCCAATAAAGGTCACATTCACCGGCTGAAAACCTTCACCAATGAACCTGTGAAACAATTCAAGTGCTTCGTTTGCATGATCATGTGAAGCCAGCCCACAAATCATGACATTCCAAGTCCACACATCCTTCCTCACCATCCCATCAAACAACACCTTCGACTTTTCAATGCAACCGCACTTTGCATACATGTCAACCAAGGCAGTTCCAACAGGAACAGTTATAGGCAACCTCAATGACTCAATGGTGGAATGAATGAACCTTCCATAACCCAACAAGCCCAATATTGCAGCCGCTGAAAGCGCAGTCACTAGCGCAGCCTCATTAGGCCTAACCCCTCTCTCCCTCATCACTCTAAAACACTCCAACCCACCTTCCAAGTTCCCATTTTGAACATACCCCATTATCATGGTGCTCCAAGAAATAACATCCTTATCAGGCATTTCATCAAACACCTTCTCCGCATCAAGAATCTCTCCGTTTCTAACCAAACCCGCGATCATGGAGTTCCAAGTAACCACATCCCTCAAAAGGGTATCTTCCTCAAACACCCTTTTGGACAATTCATCACAGGAACACTCGAAATACATGTGAATCAACGCGTTCCTAACGAACACGTGCGGTAAAAAACCGAATTTGATCACGTGCGCGTGAACTTGCACCCCTTGTGTGATGATTTTGCTCTTGCTGCACGCGTGCAGGAGGAATGTGAAGGTGTGCTGGTTTGGTCTGAGGGCGAAACGGCGTCGCATGAGGGAGTAGAAGGAGAGTGAGATTGGGGATTTCGCGTGACATCGGATGATGGTGTTGAAGGCGAAGAGGGAAGGGGAAGGAAGAGAATTGAAGATTGAGAGGCAGTAAGAAAGGGGAAGTGTGGGGAGAGAGAGGAGCAGAGAGAGAAGATGAGGGAGGAAATAGCGAACATGGTGTGTTGTGGTGGCGTGGCCAGAAACGACGACGTTTGCGTGGGTTTGCTTGATTTGATTCAGTGAAGGTCGTTTTGGGAGGGAAAACAAATTGTTGAAGAAGGGGTTTGGTTTCATTAGCAAACAAAACTGTTATTATCTTATCTTTATCTTATTCTATAGTAGTTTATATAGTTTTCATAACATCACCTTATTGATTGAAATGTGATGAGAGTGATAAGATAGAATAAATTAAGAGAAAAAGAAGGATGGGATTCATATATATTATAAGTAGCATGTTTGAGCAAATAATATTGTTGCTAATTGGGTGGGGGAAAGCGTCAGAGAAAGAATGCTTCAAGTGGTAACTTAAGAAAAGGCGTGAGGAAACATGAATTATGTATAATGTGGTCAAATGATTTGATTTTGCTTTGTGTTGCGAATGTAAAAGGAAACGATTATTTTTACCACAAAATTAATTATAATTGTCTATCATATATAATAATCTAACTCTTTTAAATTAGATTTAATTTCCATCCACTAACAGCGTACAATTTTTTTACACAGTCATTCAATCATGTGCTACCATGTCAGCCATAATTGTGTTTTTTCTCTCCTACTACTTGAAAAGTCATACAAACAGAGTGCTTTAATTGGATGACAGTGTAAAATTTACACAGTCAGTGCATCAAAATTAAACTCTTTAAATTATTGATCTAACTTTTAATATTATATATTAATTTAATATTTTTAAAAGTTAGATTAATAGTTTTAAAATATTGAATTATTATATAAAATAGTTAATAGTGACTAATTTTATAGTGTAATTGTGACTGATATTTTTTGTAGTGCCCTACTTGAATGTAAATACAGGTACTTTGCTTTGTTTTATTACTGTAATGGTAGGTACTGCCAAGCAGGTATTGGGTTTATAATTGGGGGAGGAGTGAATTGTTTAGTTGTGTGGAAATTTTTTTTTTTTTTGGTTTACAAGGAGCTCCGAGTGGAGGTAGGGAAAATTGGGGAAGGGGTGGGCATATAGGAATCGTTTCTTTTGATTACTCCTCTTTTTTCCTTTTGATCATTACTTTTTTTTTTCCTATCTAGATTAGTAGAATTTTTTTTCCTTGTGTTTTCCTCTTGCATTTCTAGTCCTTTTTGAGTTCTCATGGTTAATTAGTTATAAAAAAAATCCTAAAATATACAGAAATTAAAACCGTCTCTCTTTAAACTTAATTTTATGCGGAAATAGATAGATCAAACTTTAAATCAGAAATTCTAATATTATGTTATGAATGAAAGTTTCTAGAAAAAAAAACTTCAATTATTGAGCTAAAAAATATACCGTCTAATTCTTCATCAAATATCAATTTTATTTCCCATGTGTGATCTAGTGATTTTAACTACACACTCATCTTTCTCTTAGAGTGATAGAGCGCGATATTCACAACTCAAGAAATGTACCCCATCTTTCTATTTAGGGATGGCAACGAAATATGAAACATGCGAAAAATAGTATTTCATTCTCGTCCCGAACAATAAAAAAGATTCTCATCTCTATTTCTCATCTCCGCATCGGGAAGAAAATTGCTTCATCCCCAATCCCAATTGGTCCCTAATCTGATCCTTGCAAGGTCCTCATAAAGAGGGAGGACGGCGACTTAGTGGGTGAAGAAGAGTGGCGAGTATTGATAAAAAGAAAAGGGAAGAGAAGCGTATAAAGAAGATAGGAGTAGGGGTGGATATGAGTCGAACTCAATCAAGCTCGAGCTCAACACTACTAGAAACATGCGGATTATCGACGGATTTTATCGACGGATTATCGACGGACAATTTACACAACGTTATTGGCGGATGTATCGACGGATATTGAAGGGCTAATAATTTTGTATTATAAAAAATTATTATCGACGGATTATTTTGAAATCATCCCTCGATAATTGTCTCCCGCGCAAAACAAAAAAAATTTTTTTGGTCATATTGGTTTTATCGACGGATGAAGATGAAAAGATCCGTCGATAAAACCCTAAACCCTAAACCCTAACCCTAACTAGTAATTATCGACGGATAATTGTTATTTCATCCGCCGATAATCAAAACGCACTGTTTCATTTAATGGGGCGCTTATTATCGAGGGATATTATCGACGGATGGATTAAAATCATCCGTCGATAATCCGCGAATATGAGGAGACAGCGTCTCCTCTTTCCTTATTTCGCGAACTGCTCTCTCTCTCTCTATCCACCGCAAAAGCGGCCATTTTGGCCGCCGTCCGCCGCCCGTTCGACCACCGAGAAGTGCCAACAGGTTAGTCTCTCTCTACTCTACATTTTAATCGGTTTACAATTTTTGTTTGAGGTATCTAATGAGAACTCATTATTTGTAGCTCTTTGTCCACCACCGCCCACTACCGCTCACGGACTGCCGGCCGCCGCCCACCACAGCATCTTTCCTTGGTCTTCAATTAGGTATTTTTTCTTAATTTTTTTAGTATTTTTCGTATTTTTATATATTTTGTTGATTATTTTTTTTATTTTTTCTATTTAAAATTATTAATATATTTTTCTGTTTATAATTTTATAATATTCTAAAATTAATTTTTTTTCATTTATAATTTTATAAAAAAAGTTTTAAAAAACTGTTTATAAAAAAATTTTAAAACTTTTTTAAAAATTATATTGAAAAGTTTACAAAAAATATTTTTAGAAAAAGTTTTTAAATTCTGTAAATAAAAAAATAAAGTTTTTAAAAATGTGTTTTTGAAAAATAAGTTTTTGTAAAAAAAATTTAAAATAATCATAGTTTGTAAACTTTAAAAAAAAGATAGATTTAACAAACTTATATGTTATTTAAAGTAAGTAATTTTTCAATAACAAATATATTATTTAAATGAGATATATGAGAACACAATTGTTGATATATTCCGGCGATTGGAGCTTACGGTTTTTAGGAGCTTACGTTTATATTTGGTATGTTTATTTATTAATTTTAATGATATGATTGTGTATGTTGTTACTGTTGCAAAACCTTAGGGTAGATGACTTAGTCTGAGACCGGTCCTTGAACTCTGGCAATACTGGTTGATTGATTTGCAAATTAAATGGGAAAGTTTGTTTAAAATTAAGGGGAGACTCTCTCAAAATTTTGTGAAGTTAAAATTTGGAAATAAAATTAAATAATTGTTGTTAAGTTATCCAAAATTAAGGGAAACTATGCCGAAATTTTGTTTGAGTTAAGATTTAAAAAACTTGTAAAAATTATTAGTGTCGTATTAATGGTGAGATTAGATTAACTAAAAAACCGTTATTAATTACTCCTAGTTAAACTTCTCATTTTAGGATTTTTCAATAATTCAAGGGCAATGTCATCAACAAATGAATGAAAAATAACTTGTCAGTGGCAGTTAGGATGTTGTCTATCAAGTCTGAGGCAAACCAAAGTCAAAACCTTTAATGAATTAAAAATAATTTGTATTATTGTGATTAGATATGACGGATGACAGAGGCAGAGGCAGAGGAGATCGAGGGCGTAGGAAGACAACCGTCCAGCCTCGTGGTTATCGATCGAGGGCGTAGGAAGACAGACGATGATGATAGTGACGATGATAGGATGGATTTTGTATGATTTTTTTATATGTTTTGTTTTGGATGTTCAGACATTATGTTTTTACTTTTATATAGTATTTGGATTTTATCTAATTTGTAAATATTGTTGTATAGATATAGGAATTTTTCATTATGGTTTTGTTTATTGATATTATTAGTATTTTGTTATAAATATTGATTTAGTTTAATTATTATTGATTTGATTTCATTATGGATTAATATTTTTACAAATTAAAAAAAATTAATTTTAGGTATTTTTTTAAAAAATATTTTTTTTCTTATTATCGACGGACACATCCCTCGATAATAAATAATTTTGTTTTTTGAAAAAATGATAATCGATGGATAGGTATCCGTCGATAATTATTTTTTAATTTTTATATATTTTAAAAAGCTTTATCGTGGGATATATCCGTCGATACATCCCTCGATAAGTTCGACGGATATATCCTTCGATAATTTATCGACGGATTTTTCGAAGATATCCGTCGATAATACGCTGGTTTCTAGTAGTGCAAGTTCGACAAGATCTTGGCTCGGCTCGTTAATAAACGAGCTAAAATCTATGCTCAAGCTCGACTCGTTAGAAGCTTGCAAGCTGGTCAAGCTCAACGAGTCAGATCGATAGAATAATTTCAACTTGTTTTTACTAAAGAAATTTAAAAATATATAAATAATAGTGAATAAAATCATAAGCAAATTATCAAATTATACCACAACCAAATCAACAAATTCTCTATAACTCAACAACAAAATCCACATAATAATCAACTCAACAAATTATCCATAACTCAATAACCAAATCAATATAATAATATTATCTTAAATTCATAAAGCAAAACAACTCATTATAATATCATAAAATTCTTCAATCCTTTATGCAAATATTATTAGTTTTTTTATTATTAATTATATATTATCAATTTATTATTATTAACTATTATATTTATTTATTTATATATATAGAATTTATCGAGTTAGCTCACGAGCTAAAAATTCGAGTTAGGTAAATCTCAAGCTCGATTCGTTTAATAATCGAACTTAAATCCAAGCTCAAGCTGAGCTCATAAGTTCACAAACTTAATTAAACGAGTCATAAATGAGTCGAGCCCAACTCGTGAGTTGGCTCGACTCACATCCACCCCTAGATAGGAGGAAACACTACAACAATAATTATTTTCAACATGTAATTATAAAAAAGTGTTGATAAATATATTGTCAAAAAAATGTATATTAATATTTGTTGACCGACGAAAATAGTCATAAATTATTTTTTGATAATTAATGACCGTTAAATATATTTGTAAACTAATTTTAAATATTTTTTATGACGATCACTAATTGTCAATATTATATTTATTAACAATACTTTTATTGACATGTTTAATATCAAAAATACTCATTTTTCTAACAGTGAGAACATGCAACGACTTGGTGAATTGAGAGTGCGAGTTAATTATAGGGGATGAGGGAGGGAGAGAGCCGAGTGAATTAGGTTTAGTATGTAAGTATATTAATGAGAAATCATATAAATAAATGTAAAATGATAAAAATATACGCTCGGGACGAGGATCCCAATAGAGCGAGAAGCATTGCCCCCATCCCCACACTATATCCCCAAATCCTCATCGAAATGGTTTTTATCCTCATCCCATCTGTGAGGGAAAAAATCCCCAACCACGAACCTAAATGCAGGAATTCCACAAATATCCCTACGAACAAATCCTCGTTATAATACCATTTCTATCCTTTGGTGTTAGTGGCACCAAAGCACGGCAGTAATTGTGATAACTAGCATCCCTTATTCTCCTGCACAAGGAATTATTTTAACCAATTGTGATGTATTATGTATATATATAGGGTGATACTAAATGAACCATATAAAATCAGCTCAACCAGCTAATAAGTAAGATTTTGGGCTATAATTACTCAGCCTATTACAATCTCAATGATTATTTGGGCCAAAACCAAAGCAAAAATAGGCCTATTGACTGTATGGGCTGATTTTTCATTGTCCACTTAGCATTATTGTTATATATATTATTAGTATAGAACCAATGCAATGTAGAAACAAAAAGTCAATTATGTATAACTTGAATTTTATATATCTTGGTTTTTAAACGTGAAAAGGGATTTAAAAAATGATATATAGGACATGATATGAAATTAAAATAAAAAAGTTAATAATATTGTTTGCTGAAATTAAAATAAAAAACTAATAATATTGTAACAGTTAGCAAGGTTATTGTTCCTACACTGAAAAAGTGTAATTGTGAGTGGCAAAATACCTGCAAGAGTTTATGAAAAAAAATGGAAAACATACCATCAAACTTCAAATGTAACTATTAAAATATGGATTTTGATAAGTACATGTGTTAAAGATTGTAAAAATAAAAATATTTTCACATTGGAAAAATACTTTTTTATATTTTGTATACAAAGAAGACAAAATATTTAAATTAGTCCCTGCAAACTTCTCATTGGACAAAGTAGTCCCTCCAGAATAAAAAATTCAAAATACATCCCTTCAAAATTACAACGTTGAACAAATTGATCCTAAAAAAAAAATTAGACAAATTGACCCTTGATCAAGATTCATGGAAATAGTTAAATTAGTCCTTACTAATTAAAGATTTTGGACAAATTAACCCCATTATAGGGACCAATTTCACAATTTTCATAAATCTTGAGGGACTAATTTGTCTAATTTTTTCTTGGAGAACCATTTATCCGATATTTTAATTTTGAAGAGATGTATTTTGATTTTTTAATTATGGAGGGATTACTTTGTTCGATGAAAAGTTTTACAGGGACTAATTTGAATGTTTTGTCTAAAACAAATTCGTTGAAAATAATTTTAAGGTGCTTATAATGGTCAAGTGGAGCAATCTTACTTGTGGTAAAGTAGGTAAAGGACCTAATGACATCCACACATTTAGCTCACCGAAGGTCAATTTTGACTAGCTCAATGAAAGAACTCCACTGTTACCAACAGTGAAACTTCTTTATTCACTAACGCGGGTGCCCACTAAAAGCATTAAGATGCTTTTTATGAAAGAAAAAAAATATAACGGATCAAAATTAATTTGTATATTTTATTATTTTAAACTTGTATTTAATAATTATATTGAATAATGGTTTGCACATAATTACACACACAAAGAATTCTAATGTGTAATATTAAATAACAGTGTAAATCATTTTTTCAAGAGGATAAATCATAATGTTATTTTATCAACTTACATAAAATATATCATTGTTATATCTACTGTTTATAATTTTATTATTATTTAGTGTTATTATTCATTGCTTATTGCTAACATTATATTAAGCTATTTTTTATTTTTCAATAAATTTATAAAATGAAAACTTAATATCATTATCTTTATTAATCTTTTTATTTATCTTGTGCATTTGCACGGAAAAAAATAATTTTTGAAAATTCAAAACTGCACTTGATGTTACTAGGTGAATTAAAGGAGTAATGCTCCATGTACTCTAAGAATATTTACTCCCATGTACTTTTCTTCTCTCTCTTTTTTTTCCTCCTCTTTTTCTTTCCTTTTTCTTATTTTATTCCTTCTTTTTTTTTTTCTTTTTTTTTGTGCTATTCTTCTTTTTTTCTTTTTCCTACTCTTTTTTTTATTTTTTGCATTTCTGCTTCTTCTTATTCTTTTAAATTATTTTATATTATTTAATTTTTATAAATAAATATGTAATTTTTTATTGATTTTTTTTATAGAAATCTTTGATTCTTTTTTATTTCATCCTAATTTTCTTAATTCCCTTAAAAAAAATAGGAAAAAAAACATTTTACCTCCCTGGATGTTTGGGTCGTTGCAATTTAGCCCCTAAACTTTCAAAACGGGCAATACGATTCCCTATATGTTTTAAAACGTGCATTCTGCCCATTCATCACAACTCCATCCATTTCTCCATTAAATAAGCACATGCATTGCACATGTCGTTTATTAAATGATTAAAATACCCTTTTTACGAGGAAAAAAGCACACAATATGTTTTTTTCCCATAAAAATAAATGACATATGCACTACATGTGGTTATTTAACGGAAAAATGGATATAGTTGTGACGGATGGGGCAAAATGCACGTTTTAAAACATACAGGGAATCGTATTGCCCGTTTTGAAAGTTCAGAGGCTAAATTGCAACGACCCAAACATCCAAGGAGGTAAAATATTTTTTTCCCAAAAAAATATGAGTAACTGTTTCAATGATTGTATCAATAAATTTCTTTGATCACCATCTCCCACTATCGATGTCTCTATAAATTTTAATGGTTATGATGATGATGTTGTTAAAACACAAAATAATAAATTACTCACAATATAACCAGTGGTGGATCTAGAAAATTTTAGTAGTGGGAACAAAAATATTTATATCATTAGTACTTATAAGTACAATATGATATTTCTTAACATTTTTATAGTGTCGTGCAAGTAAAATAATAGAATGAGGCAATATATATATACTAGACAAATATTAGAATGTGACAATATATCTACATATTTCTAAACAAATATTGAAATTTAAGTGGGGCATAAGCTCCACTACTACTAGAGAAATGCTTGGTGTACATCACAAAATCAGTCATCCATGTATAATAATCCAACATTTTGAAACTAATAATCAAACTATAAAAAATGTTGAATTAATGGATAATAATAAAAGTTGGATTACTAATTTTAAAATGTTGGATTATTGCATATAGTGGCTGATTTTATGATGTACATGTAGCATTACTCTTACTACTAACATAGATCCACTCCTAAATATAATACAAAAAATTGCTCACATAGTTTACACAAATTGTTCACGATTTTACAATTTAATTTTTATTTTATCATAACCTAAGTGAATCGTGATTTTGTGATTTTACAATGTTAGATTTCAATTTTGAGCACAATGACACACAAAAAAAAAAAAAACATTTTATTATGCTCTTATTATTCCAGATGCTACAAAAGAGTCATTTTTTTAACTTGTATAAGGTGCTTATAAATCATGAATCATGGATGTATATATGGATGTCGTATATTTTATTTTTTATTGATGTAAAATTAAATATGATTTATATGTCATTTTAATCATCTAATTTATTCGAGTTATAGTTACATCTATTTTTATTTTTTATTTTGATGAGAAATTTAACATACTTAATGTAAGAGTATCTCTATTTGTTTTAAGTCTGAAAGCTTGCAATCACAAGAAAATAAAACAAGAATTTGTATGGTACTAAATTTGATATAAATACTCATACCACAAAATATGAATGAAAATCTTACAAAAGAGCCTGAATTAATGCAAAGGGACAAAATCACACCCAAGAAACATGTGATTTTTTTTCGGATAAAATCCTTCTATCTCCACCTCTTACTCCATAATATATTAATTTTAATAATAAATAAATCTATGAGAAACTATAGGAAAATTCTATGATGGAGATGTTTGGATTTTGGACTTAGATGGTCCTTCGGTACTTTTTATATTATCAGAACATTTAAGGGCAAATGATTTAATAATATGAAAATTTTGTGAGCAAACTTCCATTATACTATGAGCAATATTTGTAAAATATGTGAGCAAATTTGTATTATTTTATGAGCAAGTTATATAAAATGTGTGAGCAAACACGTCAGTTATGGTGACCAACTTTTGTAAAGCGTGTGAGCAAATCTGCAATTAAAGGTGAGCGGCTTGTTAAAAACATGTGAGCAAACATACATTATATTGTGAGCAATTTGTGTACACTTTAGGGTGTGATTGGTTTATTTTCTGTTTTCATTTTCTATTTTCATTTTTTCAATGAAATAAAACCAAATATTTTCACTTGTGTTTTCTAATTACAATGAAAATGAAATTGAAAATAAGAAAATGTCAAATTCTATGTTTTATATGTTTTCAGCCAAAAGTGTGAAAATAAAAAATGAGTTGAATGAAATTACCATGACTATTACCTACTATAACAAGTAAACAACCTCTATACCTATATAAAAATAGAAAATGAAAACAAAAAATGAAAATAGAAACCAATCACACCATATATTTCAAAAATTGTTAAATTGTTTTGTTAATTTATTTAATAATTTATTAAACAATTTATTAACTAATATAAATCTATTTAAAATAAGTAAAAATGTCCACAAATTGAATGGAATATTAAATTGATGAAAATATATATTTTTAATAAAAAATAAATTTAAATAATAAAAAAAGAATAATAAAATTATGTGGGAAAAATGTGTTAATGTGTGATTGATGTTGTGAATAAAATTTTGTAACATTTTCCAATTGAATTAATAGTTTCCTCCATTGAAATAACAATATTGACTAGTTTTCTCTTTTTTCCTTATTTTAGACAAATAAATGAGCAATAACTTGATGAACATATGAATGCGTGAGGTGAAAAAATAAATATTGTTCAACTATAAAAAAAGAAATGAATGAGTGAGATAAAAATTGAAAAGAGAAAGATCATAAAAAAAATTCTGGTTGAAAAAAGAAAAAAAAAATGCTATGTTGCAAAAACAGTTATGAAGAAAATGGGTAAAGACACGTTCTTTTTATCCGCACCTTATGTAACTAACCACTGTACATACGGAGTACATACGGGAGTATGTATTTTCGATGTACAGTGGGCTTTCTTGGAATTAAAGTGAATTAAATTTTCTATTTTGTAATATTATATTTTATATTATTTTTCATGTAATTTATAAAATATATTTTGAATTGATTTCCCATGTTTTTTGTAATCAGATTGATTTTTATGATCAATCTATTCTTTTTTATTTACTTTTTTTTAAACGATTTTTAATTATTAGGAATTAAAATTTATTTGATCTATTACTTATATAAGAGAATTCACCGAAAATTGTATTATAAATAGGTATACATATATAAAATAAATTTTTATTTTTTATATAATAAGGTTATATCCTAATAAATTATTTTAGACATATAAATTAAATAAATATTTTTAATGCAGTAAAGTCATATCATCCTTAACAATTATGTTATTATATGATTTATATCTACATGATAATTTACTATTTACTTAAAAACTCTTAAAACACTATTTTATTTCTAAGTTGCCTTTATTGAATTCATATTGTTCATATATTTTGATTTTTAATTTTAATCATATTATAGTTATGATATTTGTTGTTATGTATTTTTAGGTTTTGGATTTTAAAGTATTTTCACTCTTTATTAGAATTTGTATATTTTTTAATAAATTTATGGATACCTATATGTATTTAAAGTTTCATTAGAATATCTTTTTTTTTTATTAGAATAATGTGATTGAGTTGAAAAAAGAATTATTTAAATTTTGGACATGCATATGTTAGCTATTCAATATTTTTTAATCTTAAAATTCATATACATGACTATTTATATTTTTTTTATTTTACGAATGACCGAAAATGTTGGTACCAATAAATACATGTGATGGTCATTTTATACCATATAATTTATAATCTTCTCCATTTTATTAATAAAAACTATGTATCTTGAATTTCATTGGTATTCACTATTAATTTAATAACAATAACATATTTTACTTAATTTATTTTTTTTATAAAAATATTTTTATTTCATTCTTTTTTGTAATATCTTAATAAAAGTATGATTCAGTGTGATCATGTGGGGCGTTTCGCACATTACCGTGGAAGATTACCGGTAATCTAGACTACTTTGCAGATAGATTACCTCCAATTAAATTACCGGTAATGCACATTACCTTGTTTGGTATACACAAATAAGATTACCAGTGATCCACATTACCTTGTTTGGTATACACAAATAAGATTACCGGTGATCCACATTACCTTGTTTGGTATATTATCCACATTACAAGGTAATCTATATATATTACTATAATACCCTCTAAATAATTATAAAATGAATTAATCAAATATAATTATATTACATATATTATACCTAAAATACATATAAAATGAATTAATCAAATATAATTATATTTTGAATTTAATATCAATATTTTTCAGTTTTGACATTAATATAATTATTTACTAAAAATAAAAATCCATTAAAATAACTATAATATTATTGCAAAAAGTGCAACATAGAAAAACAAATATAACACAATAAATTAAAAAAAAACACCAACAAGAAATATTCTTCCAAATAGGATTTGTGTTATAAATTAGGAATAGTAGTGTAATTAGTTAAAGAGTAATCGTGTAATAAAATAAATTAGAAGATTACCTAGGGGTGGTAATCTAGATTGCCACATGATATGGGAGTAATCCACATTACCACTTTGGAGGTAATGTGGATTACCGGGTAATCGACATTACGTCTATCTTTGTCAAAACAAACGAATCAATCTGGATTACCAGGTAATTTAATTGCAAGATTACCGGTAATCTATCCAGATTACCTCGTACCAAACACCCACCGATGATTTTATAATGGACAAGTTTTTTAATTAAAAATTAATAAAAACTAAAATATGAAAAACATAAATATATACCCTTACGAAAAATTTGAATAAATTGTTGTATAATAAAAGTGGCCTTGTGTGGCCACAATTGTATAAAATTAAAGAAAAAAAATATCATAAGCAAAAATATACTAATTACTTCTTTAAACAGTAAACAGTAAAAAATGACATTTAAGGAGAAGAAAATATCATATTCCAGAATTTCTCTAACACACTTTTATTTATTTATTTTTTTAGTATTGCTAGAAGTATAACAAAAAACCAGCTAAAACAGTCAACAAGTTGTGCACAACAGTATAATATAAATTGCACAATGAATATTACATGATGTGCACACCATATATCACATGATGTGTACAACATACATCACATGCTGTAAAGAAAGATATTGTTACAACATGTGATATATATTGTGTACAATAAGTAATATATATTGTGCACCACATATAATATATATTGTGCATTTTATATTATATATGTTGTGCATAATTTGTTAACTGTTTTAACTATTTTTTTTTTGTGCTCCAAGTAATTTTATTTTCTTCCTTCGAACTATTTTTGTGTACTAAAAATATCAGTTTTGCTCCATGTACTCCGCATGTACGGAGTATGGGCTTACTCCCGTAATAATACACACTCAAGTCCAGCCTCATTACCCATATCAGCCCAATACCAAAATACCACTTACAAAAACGCGCGGCCCAATTCATATTCGCATTCCATCGCGCGTGGAGTTCACCTTCTGACTTAACTCTCAAGCGTAAATGAGGCGGTTACCAAGAGACCACTTTCAGTAAGCATTTTCTTTCAAACGTTCCTCACCAAAGACGAACTCGATTTTCATCCACCATTTTCATCGCACGAACTCCATTTTACTCACTCATTTTCATCGCCGAAATTCCACCTTCTTCATCGCCGGTAAGTTCATCACTCATTTTGCTCACTCTCTTCACTTTCTTCACTTTCTCTGAACTAATTTTTGTGATATTCAAGTGTTAGGTTTTTGTTTCATTTTTCGGAAAAAATGACATCAAAGAAATATATAAGCATAATCGCATTATACAGTGAGTATAAACCTTGAAATTGTGTGGATAATTGCATTTGTATGTTTGAGAAGATAATGTTAGATTGTTCAAAAATTGTAATGAAAAGAAATTCTTAAAAACAGTGAGTAATATTCTGAAAAAAATGATTTCTATGTGCATTTTTGTTACTGTTTTTGTACCTCAAAACACTGTATATATGTGATTAAATCATGTGTAAATTACTTCTTGTAGATAATGACAAAGTCACAAAAAAAAACTACCCTCTTCTGATGCTGATCTTCAAAGTGATAAAAAGAAGACAACTAAAGAGGCTGCAAAGGTAAGCACAAAAGTTCTATACTGTGAGAATTTTTCTGAGAATGTGTCAGTTATTTTGTGTAAAAGTATGAGCAAATATGTTTTATACCAAGAGTTTTTAGTATAAATGTGTTAGTTGATGTATTTAAAACTGTGAGCGATAAGGTTTAAAACTGTGAGCGATAAGATTTAAAACTGTGAGCAAAATGGTTTAAAAATGTGAACAATAAGGTTTAAAACTGTGAGCAAAAATGTTTAAAACTGTGAGTAAAAAGGTTTAAAACTGTAAGCATTTGTGTAGAAATCAACTCTTTTACTACTGTTTAAGCATTTGTGTAGAAATCAACTCTTTTACTACTGTTTTTTTTTTGTTGAAATAAATATGCTTCAAAGGTGAGACCAGAGATAAAACCCCTTGCCTTGCAATTTGCTGCTGATATGAGTTTGTTCTTCTCCAAACTGGCGACAACAGACCCCCTTGTACCCTCTCTGCCACATGTATATGTTTTTTCTTTAACGGTTCCATCAACATCTTTCTTGGAGGAACGTATTCTTGAATAAAATCCAACTTTCTTTGCATAGTTTGAATAAAATAAATTTGCATCATCATCTGAAATGAATCGCATTCCCTTCTGTGGATACTCTCCCTTCTAAATTGAACAGGTATTATGGACCTGTGCAGAAAATATTTTGTGAGCAAAAACGGTCGTTTATGTGAGCAAAAACGTCAGTAGTTTGTGTGAGCAAAAACGTTAGTTTATGTGAGCAAGCGTAACGTTGTGTAGGAGTATGAGAAACCAATCTACAACACGAAACTGATAAAAACAAAAAACAAAATCGAGTACTTCAATCATTTTTTCGCTAACAATCCGATCAAAGAAATCAACATTTTCATCCATTAAAGTTTCCCCAATTGAAGTTTCATCCATTGCAGCAAAAATGGAGTTTGTGAAAAAAAAAGAATAGGAAATAAGAACTTAAATGAAATGAAATAAAGAAAGAAATTAATCGTGAAATCAGAAATGAAAAATGAAGAAATCAAGAATAGGGAATTTGTGCGTGTGGAGAAATCAAAGAACGAACCAAAAGCTGTGAAAGTTGTGAAACCAAAACTGATATGAGTTGAAGATGAAAGCTTAGGGAATTTGTGGATGGATGGACTGGACGCGTGTCTATTGCAGTTGATTGACAAATTTTGATGGGCTGAACGCGTGTCTCCATGATTAGTGGGCTGAGAGACAAATAAATTGAGCTGTAGCGCGTGGGTATTTACGGAGTACAATACTTACTCCATATTTATGGAGTACACCGCGATTTACTGTAAAAATATTGAGGTTAGAGAGTTAAGCGCGTGCATAACATTCACCATAGTATAACATTAGTGCCCTAGTCAAAAACCACCCCCAAGTAAGCTTAACATGTGGCTGTCAATGTTTCCTTTACTATACTTGACCACAAGCAAGCAAAGACTGCTCCACTTTACCATAATAAGCACCTAATTTTAAACGTGAGTATAGAAATTCCACATGGATTAAATTGGGAACAAGGTGTGAATAGTATCATCACACTATGGTTTGATGATTGCTGGTCCGACTGTGATGGTTGCAGGCTGTGCACTATGCTTTGGTATCTGCAGGTCCGAATGTGATGTCCACAGGTTGGATAGAAGGAGGAAGTCCTTAGCTTGGCTTTAAGGTTTAGGACTATGACGTAACATCCTACCTACTTGTGTGGTGCTTATTTGGTCGGTTTATGATATTTCTTCAGATGTTGTGCTCTCGTTCTCCTATCTAACACAATTCACAATAATATTTTAATTAATATAATTTACTATTTTAAAAATTTAAATCCTTCAAATACAAATGACATGTTATCTAATTAAAGTTTTTGTCACAATAGAGCATGTACATACATTTTTTTTTTGATTGACTAGCATGTACATACATGTGAGAAGCAAAAAACGGTATTGATATTAAATTGATAATACGTTTTGATATAGCAAGAACTATTGACAATTTGACACTTGCTAACCGCCCCGTTGGAAAACATATGATTTCAATTCTCATGGGAATTGATTTATTTTCTTAAGTTTAGAATTTAATGGAACTCAATAAAAAATATAAATTCAATTCTTAAGAGAATTCTAATTCTCATTTTTAAGTCATTTATAAATTAGACCAAAATAGATATGATTTTAAATCAATTCTCACTCAAATTTCATTTAAAGAGTGTATTGTCTAAAATATCCCTACTCTAATTATAATGCTCTATTAGATATGATGTTATATTAATAAAGGATAAACTTATCCATCAAAAGAATTCAATTCGTTTTATAAACATACCAAGGATTGAAACAATTCTATAATTTTATTAATTTATTCCAAATGCTAAAATTGAATTCAATTCTAATTCTATTACTTTATAGTTTCCAAACATGCTGTTAAACAAAGACATGGATGAAAAATAAGAAGTAAAATCTAATTAAAATTATTGCAATAATGAAAAATAAAAAATATATGACATACAACAATATTGTCGTATAACAGAGTATCCAACATGTGCTATACATAATACATAATATGTGTTATATGTATAGTACACGTACGTGTAACACATATTCTATATCATACATAGTACATGTTAGATATTATAGTTGGGCGTATTTCTGTACGACGACAATCATTATTGTATGACATACATGAATAAAGATGACAAATATAAAAGACTAATGATGGATGAAAAAAAATAATATTTGTCGTATAACAGAAATACATCCAACTAATATCCAACGTGTGCTATATATAATACGAAATGTGTGCTATACACAAGGACGGATCCAGGAAATGAGGGGGCCAAAACTATATATATATATATATATATATATATTTGTTGATTTACTATTACTATATATTATTTATAATTTTTATATTTTGTTTGCAATAAATATATTAAGTAAAATAGTTTTTACCTCCAACACCTATCAAAGTACCATTTTATTTAAGTAAAACTAAAATAGTAATTCACTAAGACACGAACAAGCTGAAATACAAAATAAAATAAAATAAAGTTCTAACTTACTAGAATATAATTAACACCATAAAGAGATTTATGACACATATCATGTAAAAAATAATTTATATTTCTCTAACAAAATATATATTATTTAGATGATTAATAATAAATCACTTTCCACCACTAATAATTTTTTTGCTTGCAATGTTATTATACAAATATTTCATTAAATTATAATTAATCTATTAAACTTTAGTACGTATTATATAATATAAATTAAAAATTATGTATAATATAGTAGGGTTGAGAGGTGGGGGGCCTTGGCACCTATTGCCCCTGCCCCCTTGTATCCGTCCCTGGTTATATGTGCATGTGTTATACATATAGCACACATTACATATTATGTATAACACACGTTGAGTACTAGTTGAACGTATTTTTGTTGTACGTTAAGTATATTGGAAAAATAAAAAAGAACGAAGACAAATGTTAGAGAAGAAAAAAGAGTGTAAATTTGCGCAAAAAAAATGAGAATTAATTAAGAGAGATAAAATGAATTTACATATGATAATATATTGGGCTAAAATATTCAATTTATAATACATTGACTATGAGTAAAAATGAATTTAAAATTTGAATTTTACAATTCATCAGATAAATTGTAAATGCATGGTTCAGATGTGCCAAAAAAATAAATTAACCTTAAGAAAAAATAAATTAAAAAATTTGATAGAGTTTTCATATATTTTGTTTCATTTTTTAATTTTTAAATCGTTAAAGTCTAATTTTTTAGAAAGAAACAAAAATAAAATTTTAAAATAACAATTTTTCCTATTATAAAAACAAATACATGTGTTTCCTTGAAAAAAAGAATATATTATAATCTGGGGCCATGAATCTCTCCTCTAATTTATTTCTTATTTATCTAGGTATTAGACATTTTGCAACTGAATATAACTCTTACCTCTTAACTATTTTTTCATTGAAACGCATCTATTAATTGTGCATCAATTAATTATTACTAGCTAATTTTATGAAATTACATACATTATTGCAATCACAATTACAATTATAATTGTGACCCAATTGTCAATTATTAAATAATAAATATATACTCTCTCCGTAATAGATAAGATCAAATTTTAAATCTAAAATTCTAATGTTATGTTATGAATTAATTTTTTCAGAAAAAAAAAAACTTTAATCATTGAGCTAAGAAATATTACTTCTTATTTTATTTTTTTTGTCGAGTATCAGTTTTATTTCCCATGTGTCTAGTGGGCAAGTGGTTGTTGAACTTGCCTGCTTCCTCATCTTTCTCGCCTCTTGTTAGGTTAGAGTGGTAGCTGGTTCTTCACAACTTGAGAAATTGCATGAAAATTATTAATACGGCATATTTATCTCACTTATTAAATATTTTCACATCATGAAAAAATTTAGAAGTAAAACTAGACTTTACCAACTAGGGTTACAACTTAATTAATACTAGGTAAAAAAAAATCACCAAATAAATCATGATTTAATGCTATTTGTAATAAATCTTTGATTTTATTTATGATATTGCTAAAACTATAGCACCTACATCACGTTGTTTTATGCATGTTGGTTATATGTCTTTTTGTCCATCGACTAGCGTCCACTATTGCGATTAAAAATGCGATTGAAAAATGTGTTTTGAGTTGATAAATCAGGTAAATCTCAACTATGTGTCATGTTCGGGTCATATTTTTTCAATTGAGCCAAACTCAATATTTTCAAGAAGATCTTTAATACTTGCAATATGAAATCTCTAAATGAGATATGTAATATGTATGTGTAGTAAGTTTCACGTAATTCATTTAAATTATATGTAGTATGATGTATAAGATATGTGTAATAAATTTTATAAGGTATATGCATTATGTTTTATTATAATGTTAATGTGTAATAGATTCTACAAGGTATGTGTAATATATTATAATATTATGTTAAATTTTGTTAGGTTTGTGAAATTTAATATAATGTTTTTGTGTAATAAACATTGTTACAAGATATGTCTAATATATATATATATGTCTCATATGTGTAACAATTGAAATTGTAATATGATGTGTTAAGTATATATAATCTTATTAGAATGTTACGTGAAATATCCCTTAATGTTATATATGTGTAATTTTTATAAAGTACTATGCCTATAATAAGTTTAAGTTTTACAAGATATATGTAATATATATATATACACACGTGTGTGTGAGAGATATATGTAAACTATGTGCAATGTCATGTGTAAATTGTTTTGTTTTATATATATATATATATATATATATATATATATATATATATAATTAATAATACTTGACGTACAACAAAAAATACGTCCAATTTGTATCCAATATGTGTTATTCATGTTACAGGATGTGTGCTATACGTATATCACTTTTGTTGTACGTCAAACATTGCTGTATATATAATTGTTGTGTACTTGTTCTATTCAATGGGCATAATTATATTGGTTTCTTATAACGTAATATTATTGTATTATAATATTGTTAATGAGATTTGAACATTGATATTATATTATTTATGAGAGTTGAGTAGCGTATATTATATCATTAATTACGCTGACTTAATTCTTATCATTTTTAGAGCATTTGACTACTAATAGCTAGGTTGATACATATGTATGTTGTACATTTAGTATTACCTAAGATGAATATTCATATCATCAAGTTCAGACTCTTCACAAGATTAACAAACCATCAGTTAATTAAGTTTGTTAATTCTCTTTTTTGTTTTCTGTTGAAATTGTATTCGCCAGTTAGTTTTTCTCTATGTTTCTAAACTCTTGTAATCATTCAAGTTAGAATAGAATACACAATTCATATTTTTTCCCAAGAGCCATTTTGAGCATTGATCTCTCTTTTTCTCCTTAAAGCTCGTAGGGTTAGAGATTTGACAATTCATAAAACAATATCTTTCTTTTAACATTTACAATAATACTAAATAATACTAGATACACAATGAAAAATCAGTTAATATAAACAATGAGCTCAATTTGTCTTTGATTTGATCCCAAATAATTATTGAAATTATAATGTATTGAATAATTGTGGTAAAAAATCTTATTTATTGGCTAATTTAACAAATTTTTTATTGTGCATTTAACATCACTATATTCTTCATTTCCATCCTCAAATATTCCAACTATTGTGGTCCTTAGAAACATGAAGCATAGGGAGAATGAGAGTCAAGAACATCTATAAATTCTTCTTCCCACATTTCAAATCTCAACAACACAAAACAAGTTAAACTCTCCATAGCATATACATTTTGCCATGACATCCCTCAAGCTTGAAATTAAAGATGTTGCGTTTGTGAAACCATCAAAACCAACTCCTCCTCCTTTCTCTATTATCTCTCTTTCTACAATTGATAATAGACCTGAACTTAATACCCTATGCCAAACCATTCATGTGTACCAATCACCAAAAAGCCACGATTTCCCTAATAGCCAACTAGACCCTGCACTTGTGATCAAAGAAGCACTTTCAAAGGCTTTGTCTTTCTACCACCCTCTTGCAGGTAATCAAGTGGCACATATATGCCTCCACCAAATTTTGAGCAATTTGTTGTGTGAGAGTGATAGAGATAAATATTTTGTATTCCGTGCCAACATTCATTCTATCATAAATATCTTTAAATTTTACATGAAAGATCATCTTTTAATATTATTTCCTTTGGTATATTTGCTGTTGGAACGTAACGTACTTATTTATTTATTTATTTTTTTGACATGATACATATAATTGCTTCTCTGTGTGGGCTCTCTAGTAAAATTTTTCTAGCTCTAATACTACAAAATATCAAGTATGTTGTTGGAGAATATAATTGTAATTAGAATTACTTAGAATAATAATGCTAGATACACAATTAAAAATTAGCCAATGTAAATAATGAATTCATTTTGACTTTGGTTTGAGCCCAAATAATCATTGAAATTGTAATGGGTTGAGTAATTGTGACAAAAAATCTCATTTATTGGCTGGTTTAACTGGTTTTTTATTGTGCATTTAGCATCACTCTGTTTATATGTTAGTTACTCTCATATACAATAATGTTGGTTGTACAACATAAATACGTCCAATAAGTATCCAACGTGTGCTATACATGTTAATGGATGTGTGATATACGTACGTTTGCTATACAAATAGCACACATGCATCCCATAACATTATAGCACACGTTGAATACTTGTTGGACGTATTTCTGTTTTACGAGAATCATTATTACTTCCATATATATGTCTTCATAATACGTGTTTCACTTGTATCATTGTCAACTTTTCCATTCAATACATTTCACTTTAATTTCTTTATCAAAGGAACCAATAAATTAATCTTTGTGATTAGTTAACTAGAGTAACTGTTTTCAGTTAGTTAGCTAGTAACTATTTTCAGTTAGTTAGCTTCTGTATTGTTTCTCTTTTTTCTTTAGCTTTTCCTCATTTTTCTCTTTATTTTAGTCTGTATATAAAAATCATTTTTAAGTTGAATGAAATCAGAATGCATTTCATGCCAAATAGCTCCAGTGTTGAGAGCAAACTTTTCTCTCAGGCTTCTTTTTAGTTTTTAGCATTCTCTAATATTCATAATTTTCTTTGTTTATTTTCCGAACCTTGGCCTGATATTATGAATTTTAAAACATTTTAGACTGAATATTAAATATAGTAATCCTAAAATAAACTGAGGGACAAATTAATTTTTCAAAATTTGAAAATTTAAATTATTAGGCGTGCATTTACATTTTAAAAAAGAGGATAAATTGATCCCTTCATAGATATTTATACGTTAATTTTTTGGTTATATAAATATATATGGAAGAATGAGTTTGGGTCATTTCCTAAAATATGAAAAACAAATATTGAATTTTCAAATTTTAAGCTACTAATTTGTTTCTCGATATATTTCTAAAAGACTAAAAAATCATTGTATTGACATGTATATAGGAATCAATTTGTCAATTTTTTAAAATGTAAATAACTAATAATATAAAACTTTTAAATTCTAAAAAATTTAATGTGTTCCTGATATATGTCTGAATTCTGAAAGTCTAAAATGACTATTTAGTCTTATAAGCTATCATGTTCAAACAATTTTTAATTTCAACTATTTATATACAACTATATTGTCATTTGACGTTCTTAATAAGTTGTTTAAACTGTTGAATAGAAGCTGGCATATGGTGCATTTGTTTCAATCTTTTAAGATAAAAATATTATGAAACTTCAATTTTTGTAGTATTATTAGTATCGTCTTTTAAAAACAATGACGACGAAACTTAAAATTTTATATACAATTGGAAAATCTGAAAACAAAACCTTGACATTAGAGTGCATTTGTTACAATTTTTAAAGAAAAATCAGGTTTAATTAACTCACATATCCTTGTGGTTTTATAAATTTTTAATTAAATCTTAATAGAATATTCTTATAATATTCTAAAATTATTTTGTTAATTCTAATTATTATTTTCTTAGAACATTCTATTGAATCTGGCTGTTTTTGTAATAGTTAATAGGTTCAAGAATCTTAATTGAATTTTTTTAAAGTATCATATATGATTCAATTAAAAAATTTTAAATTATAGGGTCTAAATTAAAGTTTAGTAAAAATATAGGGATTTATAAATTAATTGAACCGATTTTTTTTAGAGTGATGCTAAATGCACAATAAAAAACCAGCTTAACCAGCCAATAAATGAAATTTTGGGCCACAATTACTCAGCTCATTACAATTTCAATGCTTATTTGGGCTCAAACCAAAGTTAAAATGGGTCCGTTGTTTACATGAGCTGATTTTTCATTGTGCATCTAGCATTATTCATTTTTTTTAATATAAAACTTGCCAACTGAGGTTGGCACAAATAGTGGGGGTCATGGTTTGAAAAGCATAGCCTCCCAAGGGATGCAGGTTCGAATCCCCCTCCATCCAAAATCCTCAATTGGTGGGCATCCCTTCGTAGGGAGATCCCCTACCGCTCAGGGGTAACGTCAATGAGTCCTCTGAGTGGCCTTGACCGGCCCAGTTTGGAGAGGTGAATGTGTCTGACATGGGCCAAACCCCGTAAGTCCCCATCACCCTATCTGGCTGGATCCCCGGATCGGGGCACTAGCGCCCTGCCCGCTGGTAATGGGGTTGCCTCCCCTTACTGGCATTTTCATTAAAAATATATATATATATAAAACTTCACTTTTTAGTGTATTTGTATAATCTTTTGCTAACCGCTAGCAATTATGAATCTTAAATTTTATATACAACTAGAAAAAAAAATAATAATGTTTGACGTATAACAGAAATACGTCTAACTTCTATCTAATGTGTGCTATCTATGTCACATGATGTGTTCTATATATATATGTGTGTGTGATATACGTATAACATACATCCTGTAACATGGATAGAACACGTTGGATACAAATTAGACGTATTTCTGTTGTATTGAAAAATTTAAAAACAAAATATTGAGATTTCTCATTTATTTTTATTTTTTATTTTATGGATCCGTTACTGTAGGTAAGCTAGTAAAACATGCAGATGGGAAGCTTAGAGTCCATTGTAATGGAGATGGAGTTCCATTCGTAGAGGCCATTGCTAATTGCAACCTTTCTTCTCTTCATTACCTTGATGGTAATGACATAGAGATTGCAAAACTCTTAGCCTTTGATCTTCCTAATTCACTAGTAGATGATGAAAATGGTCACCAATACCCTTTGGGGTTCAAGCTGACCAAATTTCAATGTGGTGGTTTCACAGTTGGAATTGGGGCTTCACATGCTGTTTTTGATGGGAGTGGAGCTTCACAATTTTTCAGAGCTATTTCTGAACTTGCAAGTGGCAAAACAGAGCCCTCTTTGAAGCCTGTTTGGGAAAGAGAGAAGCTAGTTGGGTCAATCACCAAACAGCCCTTGCAATTTCCAATAGATGAGGACTCAGCTGCAATTTCACCTTTTTTGCCCACCAAAGCTCTCATTCATGAATACTTTGAGGTAGACAATAAGAGCATAGAAAGACTCAAATTGAGTTTAATGAATGAAATAATCAATAATGATACTACTATTATGAAGGAAGAGATTAGATTCACAAATTTTGAATGCCTTGGTGCATATGTTTGGAGGTCAAGATCAAGAGCATTGAAGCTAAACCATGATGGAAAAACTTCATTGGGTATTGTAATTGGGATTAAAAGGCACTTATTGGAACCTCCTTTGCCTGAAGGGTATTATAGGAATTCTTTTATTGATCCAAAAATTGTGCTAGAAGTGAGAGAACTCAATGAAGGACCACTCTCAAATGTGGTGAAGATCATAAAAGAGACAAAAAAGAATGCTTCTACAAGGGACTACATTAGAAAATCCATAGACACATTGGAGACAAAATTGGACAATAAAGTTGGTTATTTTCAAGGTATTGGTGCATCTATGGTTTTGAGCAATTGGATACATTTGGGTATGTTGGAAAACTCGGATTTTGGATGTGCTAAACCGGTTAATGTTGTGCCTGTACCATCTAACATGTTTGGAAGTGTTGGTATGTGCATTTTCTCACCACCTAGTAACTTGGATCCATCAATGAATGGAGGTGTTAGGATCCTTGTCTCACTTCCTAGTGAAGCCATGCCCAACTTCAGGGAGGAGATGGAAGCTCTTAAGCTTATTGCACCATTGGAAGATAAATCAAATGGAGCATGAAATGTCGACACTAGAAGTCTAAAATTGTCTCTAAACGTGCTAGTATTGGAAGATGTTTTTTAGTTTTGATATTAATTAATGGGAAATAATTGGGCACAACAAAAAAAATCAGTCAAAACAGTCAATAAGTTGTGCGCAATATATATAATATAAAATGCACAACGTATATCACATGTAGTGCACAATATATATCACCTATTGTGCACAACATATATCACATGTTGCATCATTATCTTTCTTTTTAACATGTGATATATGTTGTGCACATTATGTGATATATGGTGTGCACAACATGTAATATTCGTTGTGCAATTTATATTATATATATTATGCACAATTTATTGGCTATTTTGACTGATTTTTTTTGTTATACTTCTAGCGAGGCTCTTAATTAATAATTACTAGAAGTTATAAGATATTAAATAAAAACAATACACTAGCTTGAAAACTCTATTATATTGCTGCAAGTTGGAGGTGTTAACCGACATTGTAGCCTATAAATAGAATTAGCTAGTTTATGTTATGTGTGCCACAAATAAGAGTGAATTTAAGTGTAGTGTATAAAATAAAATTGAGTGTGATAGTCTTCAGAGTGTGTAAAATAAGTGTGTAAAATAATTACATGAAGGCACAAAAGAAAAGAAAAGCATAATATCAAAAGTTATGTTATGAAAAGAAAAAATTGTGCCGAGAGTTTAATTCTGAACAAAATTAAAAGATTCTATTTCTGATCCATATGTAATTCCAGAAAAGATTACAAGCGAAAAGTCGGTGTGTGGTCACAACAAAAGTCTCGAGAAAGTAGTTTCTTGGAGTAAAAGTCTTTAGAAAAAGAGTTTCTTGAAGCAAGGCAATGTTCTTGAAGAGGGGACATATTCAGAAGGATTTCTTGGAATAAAAGTCTCGAGAAAAATGTGTTTTTCTTGGAGCAAGGATCTATGAATGTTGGTTCATAGTCAGTGATAATGTTCATTATAAATGAACACCTAGAAAGGTTGAAAATATATCTAGCTTGTAAAGATTTTAAGGAGATTGCATAGTAAAACTCAATCGAAAGATTGAAGAACTGGATGTAGGCTCTTCAAAGCCAAATCAATATATAGTTAATTGTTTTTAAAGTATTATTTTTTATATTTTAAAGTATTAATTTGATAATTCTATAAGTTAATTGTTTACCTCCCCTTTACTTCACTTTTAAATATGTTCCTGTAAATAGTTATAACAATTATATAACATAAATCTTTATCTTTCAATTTTATAAATAGATTCTATCTTTACATTTAAATAAGTAAAACTTAAGGGGCATACTCTTATAGAGACAAAAAATTTTGTCTATGTGGTATAGACATATGGGATCAATGGATAGGATTGATACACATGTATTTTGAAGTTTTAAAATTTTTAATGGGATCACTTTAAGGAATAGGTTTTACTGATGGTTAGGAAGAGAGAATGTTTTAAAAAAATAATAAAGTAAAAAGTTAGATAGTGAAAGGGCAAAATCACCCCTATAAAGATTTAAGACTTTATAAATTTTTTTCAAATTAAGTCGAGTGTGGATTATCGCATAGTACTTTTGTTTTTTAATTTATGTGAACAAAATTATTAAATACTATGAAATTAAGAGAAATATTTTTTTACATTACAAAATCAGTCATCATGTATAATTATTTCACTTTTAATATTATACATTAATTTAATATTTTAAAAGTTGAATTAATAATTTTAAAAAGTTAAATTATTATATAAAGTAGTTAATTTTACAATATACATATAATATTACTCTTTAATTAAATATACCTTTGACAATATATATCTTTCTTAGTTGACTAAAGTACATGTGACACGTGTAAAAAAATTGTCATTACATTTCTTTCATTTATTCCTATTATTCACTACATTCAAGCCTATAAAATTAATAGTTTTACTTTTAGAAAATTTTAAATATAGTTGATTTTATTAATTGTTTATTCAATTACTGCAACATATCACAATTGTTTATTTTATCAATGCAAGCGCTTCACAGTTTTATCTTTTTTTTATTCTATTTTTAAACATATCTTACATATACTAGTAATGATTTGGATCATATTGTAAGCATATCTTAATTCATATTTTTGAATATGTTTTAGTTTTAATATAGATAAAAAAATTATTACTCTAGAGAAATTTTATATAATATTTGATTCTATATTATATTAACAAATATATATATATATATATATATATATATATATATATATATATATATATTTATCATCATCCTTACTCATGCATGAGTTTTTTTTTAAAATACATTTTCATTTTTTTTTTCATTTGCATGCTGAAAGGAGCGTTTAAATATGTTGATAAGTTTAATTTTTTCTGCTTTTTCTTGTAATTTTATTTATGCTTAAAAATGTCACCCAAACATATAAAAAAATTTAATAAAATTTTTTAATTAAAATTTATATAATGACATCACAAACAAGCACTATAATTTGGCAAATTAAACATATCTTATTTCAGTATGTTGGATTATTTTAGTATAGTGTCAAATTAAACATAATTTGACACTATAATTTTAAGAGTTGGATTAATAATTTTAAAATGTTAGATTATTATATATAAAATTGTGACTGATTTTTTGTTTCAAAATAATATTTCTCATAAAAAATATGTATTAGCATCATGTGAATAAGAGCTATCAATAAAATAGTATTGATTAAAAACAAAAAATGAAAATATATTTTGAAAAAAACTCATGGATGAGTGTGGATGATGATAAAGGAGCAATAATATTTAATAAAAAATTCATAATTATTAGTAAGCATATCTTCCAAATCAAATGACTAAATAAATGCAAATCAATGGTGCAAATTAATTAGTGATTGCAATTATCATATGTATAGATTTGATCTGTGATTACTTTTATTTAGTGGTATAAATTAATTGAATAATATCATTAATTTTATTCCACAAATATTTCAATTATAATTTATTTCTCATTTTTATCCATGTAATTAAATTAGTTGTTGGCATTTATTTCTATTAAATAATAGATGATATGATTTTGAATTTAAAGTATAATTTTTGGAAAAAAAAAATTCATACTTATAATATGATGTATAATTAAAAATGTTACACACAAAAATACATTAATAGCAGACCAATTATATATATATATATATATTGTTCACACATCGGATTGTGGCCCAATCCGGCGGCCCGGCATGAGATTTCAACGGTTAGCCCAAAAAGGGCCCAAGAGAATAAGCCCAAATAAGGCCCAAGGTCGGACCTCGGACCCCACGATGGGCGAGTCCAGATCGAGGCCCATTAAACCTTCAAGGCCCAATAACCGCCAGTGGCCCAAAGGACTTGGATCCGGAGCAGGACGCGGGGACCGGCCCATGACCCGACCCGAGGTCGGATAAGATTAGGCCCCCGATTAGGGCGGCGACTAGAAGCGAGCGGATAGCGACGCCGAGAAACCTGGAGCCACGATCGACACTACGCGGGGCGGCTCTGTACGCCGCAGAATGCGGGAAGGCCGTTATCCCGAGTCGTGCGGCGTGAGCGGCACGGAAATGGCTCTAATCCCCCTCTATAAATAGGGTGTCCCATCACAGTATCATGTACGCTTTCAGTTGAGTTCTCACACTTACACTTATATTGACTTAAGCTTCGGAGTCCTTTCAGGGAAAACACCCCCAACACTTTGGAGAGTAGCTGTGTGAGGAGTCAGATTCCGGCGACAGTTCATACCTCGGTCAAAGGTACGGAACATTGACGCCGTTGCCGGGGACCCACCACAGCACTTTTCCGAGGTCGGTTTACCTTTTAAGGGACCGAAGCAAAAGCAAGAAACTGGCTAGAACAAAGACTACCGTCCGCCTCGTCCACCCAGGAGAACCAGGAAACCGAATGGAAGGTACGCAGGACGGACACTGTGAAACGATCCACGAGACCGAGCAGTCTCAACCTCAGCCCCCCCCCCCGCGAATCAGAATGAACTGAACCTCGGAGGAACGGAGGGAGCAGAAGCTGAACGACAACCCAACACTGTTGCTGGGAACAATGAGGTCGGACCCTCTGTTGATCCCGATGTGCGCCAGACAATGCAGCTCATCCAGGAGAGGCTCCGACTGCTGGAGCAAGAAATGGTAAAGCGACTTCCTTTGGAGGATCAACTCCGGAGGGAGGAACGCCGAAACGAGAAGGTGGAAGAAAAGCTCCTCTACGAACGAGAAAAGGTCAAGGATCTAGCTCAGCGCCTCCGAAGGCTTGAGCTGGAGCAAAAAGACCCGGCTAGGAATGGTCGGAACAGGCACTCTCGGGAGAAAAAGCAGGAGCGACCGAGATCCGATGAGCAACGTCGGTCTCGGGAACGCGATGATCGCCAAGAAAGATCAAGAAGATCCCGAGAAAAGGAAAGGGACAAGCAGTCCCAGAATTACCATGAAGAGCGGGAACGCTCCTTTACCTACACCGAGTATCGAAGTACAGGCGGTGGAAAGGGGGGAGGGTTCCCGTTCAAAGCTGAAGGGCCGCTGGCCCCACATATCTTGAAGTACAAGATGCCCCAAGGTCGGACCCCACCGGTACTCAAATATGATGGGACCACTGACCCCGAGGAGCATCTGGAGGCTTTTAAATCCAGAATGGATTATGAAGGAGCGGAGGATGAGGAACGGTGCCCAGCGTTCTCGATTACCTTGCTGAAGACGGCATTGAAATGGTATAACTGTCTTCCACCAAGGTCAATCCATTGCTTCGCGGACCTCGCCGCTCAATTCCTGGCTCATTTCACAACCAGGAAAACAAAGCCGAGGTCCGCAGTGAGCCTCATGAATATCAAGCAGAAGCAGGGAGAGACGCTGAGAGCCTATTTTGAAAGGTTCAATGCTGAAGCGCTCCTGGTGAGGGATTTGCATGTCTCCAATGCAATTACCCTCTTGATTAACGGACTCCGCTGGTTTCCTTTTGCCGAGTCCCTCTCCAGGTCGGAGCCAACGACCATGGAGGAAATCCAGGACAGAGCGGCCGAATTCATCAGAGCCGAGGAGGCCATGATGGCCAAAATGGAAAGGGAATCAGCAGAAGATAAAAACGAGGAGAGAAGAGCTGAAAAATCCCGACCTCAGAAGCCTAGGGAGGACAGGCAGAGGTCGGAGAAGCATGATCGGGCCCCTACAAGGGGAAAATTCTCCAACTACACCCCCTTGTCACGATCGATTGGGGAGGTGTACAAAGAGATACAACAGACCGAACGGTTGCCAGGCCCAGGCTAGTAAGAACAAGGGCCAACACAAACCGAGGTCTATACTGCAGCTACCATGAACAACATGGGCATCAGACGGAGGACTGCTACGACCTCCGAGATGCAATTAAGGAATTAATCCGAGCTGGCAAGCTCGCGAAATATGTGGCTGAGCAGAGGGGCCCGAAGAGGAAGAGGGAGAGAAGCCCTGAGGATGAAGGGCGTAACCCGAGAAGTAAGAGAAACAAGCCGGAAGAGGAGGCTGAGCCCGAAAACAGCTCCGAGGTGGTGAAGACAATTCACACCATCGCGGGGGGTTTTGCAGGAGGTGGAGCAAGCGCGGCGGCAAGGAAGAGGGTGCTCAAAGAAATAATGAGCGTGGATAAGAAGGAAATTGCATCGAAGGCGCAGAAGAAAGCCCCGGTGCCAATTACCTTCTCCAACCTCGATAATCCCGAAGTGGTTGCCGACTATGCGGATCCCTTGGTTGTGTCGGTGATAGCCCGTAACATGGAGATCAGAAAGGTTTTAATCGATACGGGGAGCTCTGCCGAGTTGTTGACAAGAAAAGCCTTTGACGAGATGGGCCTAAAGGACTCCGACCTAAAGGCCTACGATGAAGACCTTGTAGGGTTTTCAGGGTATGATGTAATCAAGCCGGACGGTTACATCACCCTATACCTCACTTTAGGCACCAAGCCGCTAATGAAGACAGTAGAAGTGGACTTCATAGTGGCGAGGATTAATTCTGCCTATAATATGATCATGGGAAGGCCCACGCTGTGTAAGCTCGGAGCAGTGGTGTTGGTCCCCCACCTGGTCATGAAATTCCCTACAGAAGATGGTAAGGTCATCACAGTGAAGGGGTGTCAGGTGACAGCTCGAAAATGCTATATTAATAGCCTGAAGGTCAGTGAAAGGACCAAGGGTGACGGTGGAGAGAAAAAAGAAAAAGAAAAAGAAAAAATTGAAAAAGAAAGCAAGGAACAAGAAAAGAAAAGGCCGAGAGTCAAGGTCAACAATGTTGAACTCGATGTGAGATCTCGGAACCAAGTTCGGCTGGAGCCAGAGGGCCAGCTGGAAGAAGTGCAGATCGGGGAAAGCCCCGAGAAGATTACCCGGATCAGCGCTAACCTAAGTCCTATAGGTAAAGGGGCACTGATCCAATTCTTCAAGAAAAACGCCGACCTCTTCGCCTGGGAAGCAAAGGACATGCCTGGGATTGATCCCGAGGTAATGAGCCACCACTTATCTGTGTACCCCAGAACCAAGCCGGTACAACAGAAGAAAAGGAGGATGTCGGAAGAGAAGGCCCAAGCAGTGATTGAGCAAGTTGAAGCACTGCTCAAGGCCGGTTTCATGAGAGAGGTCCATTATCCGACATGGCTCTCCAATGTCGTGTTGGTACCAAAGACAAATGGGAAGCTCAGGATATGTGTAGATTACACCAACCTGAACAAGGCTTGCCCCAAGGACCCCTTCCCACTACCGAGCATTGACAACCTAGTGGATGCCGCGTCGGGTTTCCACTTCTTGTCTTTTATGGACGCATACTCGGGATACAATCAGATCCCGATGAACCCCGACGACGAGGAAAAAACACCGTTTATCACACCCAGGGCAAACTATTGCTACAAAGTTATGCCTTTTGGTTTGAAGAACGCCGGGTCCACTTACCAGCGGCTCATGAATAGAGTCTTCAAGACGGAGATCGGGACCAGAATGGAAGTGTATATAGATGACATGCTGGTGAAAACAAGGAAGGAAGAGGACACGATCTCCGACCTAGAAATCGTGTTCGGAAAGCTAAGAAGCCACAGAATGAGGTTGAACCCTCTGAAGTGTGCTTTCGCTGTCGAGGTCGGGAAGTTCCTGGGCTTCATGTTAACCCAGAGAGGTATCGAAGCGAACCCAAAAAAGTGCAAAGCCATTCTGGACATGAAGAGCCCGACCTCCGTGAAAGAAGTTCAGAGGTTAACGGGTCGGTTAGCTTCGTTATCAAGGTTCCTACCGCTGTCGGCTTGGAAATCCTTGCCGCTTTTTGAACTGTTGAAGAAAAAAAAGGATTTTAGTTGGACCTCGGATTGCGAGGAAGCTTTTCAAGGTTTCAAGCTATATCTGACGGCTCCTCCGATCCTATCTTAACCGGAGGTCGGAGAGGTGTTATATCTTTACCTCTCGGTAGGAGAACTGGCGGTAGGGGCCGTGCTGGTAAGGGAGGAAGACAGAGTACAGAAACCTATCTACTTCGTGAGTAAAGCACTACAGGGTCCCGAGATCCGATACCCGAAGTTAAAGAAGGTTGCATTCGCACTAATCACAACTGCGAGAAGGTTGAGGCAGTACTTCCAGGCCTATACGGTGGTAGTAAGAACGAACCACCTTATGAGGCAAATTCTACAGAAGCCCGACCTAGCAGGACGGATGGTGTCATGGGCAGTAGAACTTTCTGAGTTCGACCTGATGTTCGAACCTCGGAATGCAGTTAAGTCGCAAGCCTTAGCCGACTTCGTCAGAGAAATGGTAGATGAAGAAGAAGAAGAGGTCCAATGGACCCTATTTGTTGATGGATCGTCGAACCTAAAAGGCAGCGGAGCTGGCATCATCCTAGAAAATAATCTAGGAATCCAAGTGGAGATGTCGGTAAAGTTTGAATTCCGAGCTTCCAACAATCAAGCGGAGTATGAAGCCCTGATTGCTGGATTGAAGTTAGCAAAGGACCTCGGAGCTCAAGAGCTCACTATCTGTAGCGATTCGCAGATTGTGGTTTCTCAGATCGGGGGCGAGTACCAGGCCCGAGATGAACAGCTAAAGAAGTACCTGCAGATAGTGACTGAGTTACTAAAACCGCTGCAAAAAGCCGAGGTAAAATATATACCTCGAGAAGAAAATGCCCGGGCTGACGTGCTGTCAAAGCTCGCAAGCACTAGGCCTACGGGGACGAGCAAACACTGATTCAAGAAACCCTGGAAAGGCCATCAATTGCAGAAACACAAGAAGTCACGGCTATAATAACGTCGCCGAGTTGGATTTCCGAGCTCCTCCAGTACCTCAGGCTCGGAATTCTTCCAGATGACGAGAAGGCCGCGACGGTGGTGAAAAGAAGAGCCCCATACTACACAGAAGTAGAGGGGAAGTTGTACAAGAGAGGATTCAACCAACCACTACTGAAGTGCCTAAATGAATATCAAGCCAAGTACGTCATCGAGGAAATCCACGAAGGGGCAGGGGGCAGCCACCTTGGAGGCCAAACCCTAGCACTGAAAGTTGTCTGAGCCGGATACTTTTGGCCAACGCTCAAGAAGGACGCGGCAGAGTATGTCAAGAAGTGCGTGAAGTGTCAAGAACACAGTCACCACTACAATGCGCCTCCCGAGGAGATGACCCCGATCTTGGCATCATGGCCCTTTGATAAATGGGACATCGACTTACTCGGGTCATTTCCAACGGCCTCGGGTATGGTGAAGTACTTAGTAGTAGCTATTGATTACTTTACAAAGTGGATTGAGGCAGAACCTCTCGGCACAATAACAACGGCTCAATGTCGGAAGTTCGTCTGGAGGAACATCATAACTCGTTTCGGGGTCCCAAAGGTTATAATCTCGGACAACGGAACGCAGTTCACGGACAAGAAGTTTCGAGATTTCCTACAGGGATGGAACATTGAGCAAAGGTTCACTAGCGTGGAGCACCCCCAAGCTAATGGGCAGTGCGAAGCCGCTAATAAAGTGATCCTAAGGGGGCTGAAGAAAAGGCTCGACGAGGCAAAAGGATCTTGGGCAGAAGAGCTCGGGAGTGTCCTATGGGCCTACAGAACGACGCCGCACTCTACCACGGGAGAAAGTCCTTTCAAACTCTCCTATGGTAGTGATGCTATGATCCCAGTCGAGCTCGGAGAGCCAAGTTTCCGAGTTATTAGCTACAAGAAGCTCGCAACTCGGAGGCAAGAGAGGCAGAGCTCGACACAGTCGAAGAAGATCGGGACACAGCCAAGATCCGAGAAGAAGCCCTCAAGCAGAGAGTGGCAAGAAGATACAACCAGGGAGTTATCCCGAGAAGGTTCAAGAAGGGCGACTTCGTCCTGCGAAGAGCTAACATCGGAGCCCCAAACCCAGGAGAAGGGAAGCTGGCCGCCAATTGGGAAGGGCCATATAGAGTGAAAGAATCCCTAGGAAAAGGAGCCTACAAGCTAGAAACCCTAGAGGTAAAGGAAATTCCAAGGTCGTGGAATGCCACGAACCTCAGGAAATTTTATGTTTAATTTTCTTAATGTAATCTGTGATACCTCAGTTCATACTCTTTCCTACCATGGGATTTTGCCCTAAGGAGGGTTTTGCCCGGGAGGTTTTAACGAGGCGAGCTTGAGAAGACATTAATAAAGTATTCCTTTCGATATTTACTTTGTTGTTTTTTATCTGAAAGATCGAAGTATTTACCTAGCAGTAAAGTGAAAACCCAAGTTGGTTAAGACCCTGAGATGGTCGAAAACCCGAGCTGGTTATATTGATTAAAGTAAAAACCCAAGTTGGTAAAGACCCCGAGATGGTCGAAAACCCGAGCTGGTTATTAATTGATTAAATGAAAAACCCAAGTTGGTTAAGACCCCGAGATGGTAAAAAACCTGAGATGGTTATAATTAAAGTAAAAACCCAAGTTGGTTAAAGACCCCGAGATGGTCGACAACCCGAGCTGGTTATTAATTAAATAAAAAACCAAGTTGGTTAAGACCCTGAGATGGTCAAAAACCCGAGCTGGTTAATAAAATTGATTGAGACAAAAGATCCAGGACGGTTAAGACCCCGAGAGGGTCAAGACCCGAGTTGGTTAACAATCGATTAAGTTAAAGGACCGAAAACGGTTGAATAAAATAAGAGCGAGCCCGAAGTGGTTACCGCAATTAAAAGGCGATTGCTAGTGCAAAGCTAAGTTAAAACGAGCAAAAGACACGAGCACAAGTAAATAAAGCCATATTGCGAACAAAAAGCCTATATATATTAACATCCAAGTATAGAAAGCCGGCACAAACCCCAAGAAGGGGAACCCGGAAAATATACAAAGTACAAAGACCGGCACGAACCCAGAAAGGGAACCCGAATATAATGATAAAAAGCAAGTATAAAGTATAAAGATCAGACATCGGGAACATCAACAGCGTCGGTGTTTGGAATGTTGGCTTCGGAGGAAATCTCGACAGCAGGGACCTTGGAGTCGACAGGGGGGATTGGTTGTGCTTCCTCTGGGGAGTTCGGATCAACGACGACCAGCTTCCCGTCCTCAATCTTTGTGTACATGCCAACCTGTCCAAGATCGAGGTCGGGAGCGATGATCCGAACTTGATCCTTGATGAACTCCGCCACAGCTAAGGAGGAGTCCACCAAGGTAGCCTGCAACCCCTCCACCTCACTCTCGAGTTTGGAGACGTTCTGAGTTGAAGAAAGGCGAAGGTCGTCCAGCTCGCCTGTTAGCTCGTCGATCCTTCTCTGCTCTTTATCGAGCTCCAAGGCTAGATTCCCCCGACCTTCCTCTGAAGCCCTCAGCTCACCCTGAGTGAAGGAAAGCTCTTCCTCAGTTGCCTTCAGCTTCTCCTCTGCCTCCTTGAGGCGAGCTTCCAGGTCCTCCATCTTCCTATTGCTTGTGTCCTCGGCCTCACGGAGGGCGTAGAGCTCTTCTTGAACGCCCTGACCAAGGACGGCTAGGGGCTCCATATGGCGAAGGACGGAGACGGTCTTCACCAGAGCCCTTTCGCTCCATTGAAGGAAGGTACGGATATCTTCCGCCCCCCAGCTCAGCAGCAGCAGCCGGGTTGTAAATTTCCCGGTCTATCATGGCCGGAAAATTATAATCTTTGTCAAAAGGGGAGGGGACGGAAGTACCGCCCTGGTCGTATTTCTTCTTCTTCCGAACCTCTAAGGGCCCGGACTGACCAAGATTGGAACCCTCGTCAAGCGTCATGTCCTTGCGCTTGGCACCAGGAGGAGGAGGAGCAGCGGTAGCCAACACAACGGGCCCCGAGGCAGGGTTAGCCGAGGTGGCAGCTGACAGAGCACCGGAGCGTCGTTATTTCTCCGGTACTCTGGAGCAATTTAGAAAAGGGTTTTGAAAAAGGGGTTTTGTTGCTGAATTAATCTCGATACAAGCTTGGTAGCAAGTAGTAAGACTGACTCAGGTCGTCTCTCAAGGAATCTGTGTGGCAATCGTTGATTCAAACTTAGCAATAAATAAAAAGGGGGGGTTTTTTATTGTTGGGTTGCAAAGAAATTAAATTTGAGAAAGTAAAGACAATTGAAATAAATGATTTAAACGCAATTGCAAAATATATAAATTGGCATAAATTAAAAGAGACAATAATGTAAAGAAGAACGGAAATAAAAGCTTGAATTGAAATAGACAAGAATGAAATCGATAAAAATAAATAACAATGGTAATTAATAAGAACGAAGGGGAGCTTCAAAGAGAGCTCCTCAAAAACGAGGATTGAATGGAAATTGCAATAATGAGAAATAAACAAAGTAGAAAATACGATAACGAGAAATAAATGAAATACCAGAACAATGAAATAACACTGAGATAGATGAAAAGGTGTCACCAGAACAAGCCGTAAAAATAACTATCCTAATTTGCCAAAAACGGCGTTGCAGTCTGCGTGAAAAGCAAAACCTAAAACTAATCCTAATTCCTAGGTGTGCGCCTCTGATCTCTAAAACGTGAATGGACCTCATATATATAAACATTCAACCCCCTGGGACCCACGTGAATGTGTGCTTCCCATTTAATAATTCTTTCCAGCCCTGATTGAAGCAAGTGCGCGCGGAAATTGTTCATGCAAGGACCGCCTGGGCAGACCTCACCACCGCCTGGGCGGTCAGTCATCATGTTGTATTTTACGTGTTCCCGTTTAACTTGTGTACGACCGCTTGGGTAGTCGTATGACCGCCTGGGCGGTTCCACTGCTGCTGAATTTTCAAAATCTTGTTTTCCCTTTGTTTCTAGTGTGAATCCAATACATTATTTAATTACCTGTCCCTGAAAATAGCCACAACACTGAAACAAAACACATCAAACGCACTAGTGGCATCAAAAAGAGTAATTAATACACAAATTGGTACTAATGCTCTAAGAGACAATGTAAATTAAATCCAGCTTTAGAAACCAAGTTATATACAATTAGGAACACGAAATTGCTGAAATTATGGGTGAAAATATGTATGAAAATGCGGTTTATCAGCAGCAGAGGAGGAGGCCTTCGTGTCTGACCCACTTGCAGTTGTCTTCTTCTTCTTTTGAGACAACCAGAGGGCTCGGATGGTGTCGAGGTTGGCAGCGCCCGACATGGTGCCTGAAAGAAGCAAGAGGAAGAGACATTAAAATAAGCATAAAAGCGAGAAGAAAATAAAATAGATGCGAAGAAGTGGGGTTACCGATCTCCTTTGAGAAGTCGGAGGCGCTACCCCGGATAAGCTTTTTCAGGACAAGATTTTTGTCCCGATGACAATCAAGGAAGAGCCGGGCGAGGCCAAACTCTGCGGGGGTTAGGTCATCGTCCTGTTAGCTCCAAGAACCCTTTACCTCATCATTGAAGGTTTTGAATGATAAAATTCTTAATTAAAATAAAAGTTTTAATTTGATTGGACTAATGGTTTGTTAAGTGTGTTTTAGGATTTAATTTATTTGATAAAATAAAAAGACACATCTTGACCACCATGGACCATTAAAAGTGGCGCAACATACAAGACTTGGAAGACAAACAATTCTAATTTTTAAAGATCAAGTCAAAGCTTTTCTTATTAAGGAAAGTTTTGTTGGAAGACTCTATGATTTTCCAAAAATCTATTTATGGAAAGTGCATGGATTTAAATAGAAAATCTCTATTTAATCATTCATGTATCTTAATATATATAATATATATATTTTCGAAATATAAGAATTAAAATAGGGAATCAAAATCAAATCTCTATTTTACATTCTCTCTCCTAATAAATTCGAAAATTATTATTATATATATATATATATATTTCGAAAATTAAATTAAAATAGAGAATCAAAATCAAATCTCTATTTTACATATTATCTTTCAAGATTTCGAAATTATTTATATATGGGGGAAATCTAGAAAGATCTTGTATGGAGAATTAAATGCAAAAGATTTAAAAATAATTATCTAGAATTTATTCTAAAATATATTTTGCATTTAAGTAACAAAATATTTTTTAGGACACTTTAAAAAGATTCTGTGAGCCTCCTAAAGATTTTATATGAATCTACAAGATTGCCGGAAGATTCCATGCGGGACCAGAAGATTCTGTTGAAGATTCTACACGAAGTTAGAAGACCTTAGAAGATTCTGTCAAGTATTTCAAGTCTAGAAGATTCCCGAAGATTCTATGAAGATTCCAGAAGATTCCCGAAGATTCTATCAAGATCCCGAAGAATCTCAAGATTCTAGAAGAATCCCAAGCCTCAAGATACAAGATTCAAGAATTTTCAAAATTCAAGAATCAACCTTCAGAAGATTCCCTGGAAGACCATGTTTGGTGTTTTAGGATTTTCAAAAAATGAGAAATTGTGAAATCCTAATTCGTACCAACATGGAGGCACACTTGTGGAGCAAGAAAAGCTAAAAATCCTAGCATTTCTCTCTCCAAAAGTGGCACATACAACTTGCTTGATTTAGCAAGATTGTGTGAAAAAATGTTGAAGCAATGCACACCACAAGATCAAGGCACAATTCAAATTCAAGGGCCAAGATGAAGTTTCCTCTTTTCTAATTCTTGGTTACAAAGTTTCCATATTTAAGATCAAATAATAACCTTTGGATTAAAGGGAATTATTTGAATCAATGGCCAAGATGAAACTTCCTCTTATTTGATTTTTCTATTTTTGGAAGATCAAATTTCAAATCATATCAAGGAATTCTCACCATTGGATCAAGAGATTACAAATTCAAATTAAGGGTGGAGATAGAGCCTATGATTTTCGAAATTGAGGCTCTCTTTTCTCTATAAATAGAAGACCTCAATGCCCAAGAATTCAAGAGACTACCCAAGCTTACAAGTGCCAAAACGCTGTCGAATTGAATCCTTATTTTCTCTTCATCTTCAACCTCTAAACCTCAAGTTTTTATTTTTATTTGGGAAAAGGTTGTAATTCTTAAAAGAGTGAGCTTTTGTTGTTTATCCTAGCTTTGCTAGTTATTCTTTGAGAGAAAAATCCATCAAGGTTCCAACTTAGTTGCATATAAGTTCTTGATTGGTAAAAACCACATCTTTTATACAAAGTCCTTATTTTTGTAAGGCAAGAAGTTCTTAGAGGGTCTAAGGCAAGGGTAGAATGTCCTTCGGTGTTGAAGGCAAGGATTGAAGTCCTTTGGAGTTGCCAGAGGCAGTTAGTCACCTAGTTGTGGTGCAAGTGAAGTCCTTTGTGGTTTTCAAAGGCAATGAGTCACCTTGGTGAAGGTGCAGGTTGAAGTCCTTTGTGGTGTTGCAGAGGCAAGAAAGTCCACCTAGTTGTGGTGGTGATAGTGAACTCTCAGGTGAATCCTGGGGACTGGAGTAGACACGTTGCCGAACCAGTATAAAATTTCTGTGTGTGCTTTCTCTCTTCCCTTACTCTTTATTTAATTGTTTTAATATTTATCATTGCATACACATCATATAGCATATTGCGAAATCATCATCATCTTTTGTCTAAGTGTTGAAGGTTAAAGTTTTAACCTTTATCATTTAGAAGATCTTGAAAGTAAATATATTTTCAAGATCTATTATAGCCTTGTCTATAGGCTAAGTTTCTGTTTATTTACTAACAATTGTTTCTGCTGTGCAAGACAAGTTTATACTTGATCTTTATTTTTAAATAATTTTCAGAAACAGGATTTATAGTTGGAACGTGATTCAACCCCTCTTCTCACGTTTCACTACCTTCAATTGGTATCAGAGCTCGACCTTGGGGTTGAGCACTTAACAGTGTCAAGGAAAGATTCAAGGGACCATGGCAGCAAACAACAACGCGTATATTGCTGATGGAGCCTCCACAAATAGACCACCTATGTTCAACGGTGATGACTACGCATATTGGAGAGATCGAATGACATTGTTCATTCAATTCACAAGTCTCGATCTTTGGGACATCGTTGAAGTCGGTGACAATCCTACACCCTTCGGCCCAAAGAAACTATGGACTGAAGAACAAAAGGCTCAAGTGCAACAAAACAAGAAAGCTAAGTATAGTCTTTTGTTCGTTTTACCTAAAGCTGAATATGATAAAATTGTCTCATGTGAAACTGCAAAGCAAATATGGGATCGCTTAGCGACCCTGCATGAAGGCACAGATCAAGTCAAAGAAACGAAGATCTCCATGCTTGTACATAAGTACGAGTCATTCAAGATGAATCAAGACGAAGACATTGATACTCTTGCTACAAGATTCTTACATATTGTTAATCAATTGAAAGTTCTTGGCAAGACGTATTCAAACGCCGAAATGGTAAGGAAGATCCTTCGAAGCCTTACTGCAAAGTGGAGACCTAAGGTCACCGCTATTCAAGAAGCCATAGGACCTAACTAAGTTAGGTCTAGACGAATTGATTGGGTCTCTCAAGACTCATGAAATTGAACTAGAAGCACAAGAAGACTCTACAACTTCAAGATCAAGACCTTTAGCGCTCAAGACATCTACAACCAAGAAGACTTTGAAGACTAAGAAGAAAGCGCTAAAGGTTGAAGAAGATGAAGACGAAGAAACAGATGAAGAATCAGAAGACGAAGACCTTGACGAAGAAAACATGAGCATGCTCGTGCGTAAAATGTCAAGGGCTTGGAAGAACAGATCTAAGAAGAATAAAGAAGCCTTCTTTAAGAAGGATAAGAAGAACAAGACGAAGACCGATAACACGTGTTTCGGATGTGGCGAAAAAGGCCACTTCAAGACCGATTGTCCTAAAAATAGGCAGTCGAAGAAGAAGTTCTTCAAGAAGAAAAAGGCTCTTGCAGCCACATGGAGTGACAACTCCGATTCTGATGAATCTGAAACCGAAGACACAGAAGAAGAAGCAAACGTCTGCTTCATGGCAGATGCTTAATATGATACAGACTCAGAATCTGATAAAGATGAATCTGAAGTATGTATTGAAAACTCGGCACCATCGTATGAGGAACTCTCGGACCTCTATGATGAACTGTTAGAGGATTCAAAGAATCTGACGACTCATTTTCTGATGAATAAAAAAGCTTTGAAAAACCTTGAATCAGAAAATAAGTCATTAAGATCTCAAAAGGAGGATCTAGAGAGAGAATGTCAAGAACTCAAGGACAGTAAAGATAAACTGTATGAGGGCTGGCAATCTCTAGAGACAGAAGCTTCTGTACTTGTGGAGAAGGCTGAGGAAGCCATGTACCATGCATAGAAGACTAATGCGCTTCTCCTAAAAGATCTTGAAAGAATGGTCAACGGATCTAAGATGCTCGATCTATTGTTAGGAGGTCAAAAACCTTAGAAGGATCATACAGGTCTTGGATATGTTCCAGTCTTTCATGAGGATACTTTGATACCCCCAACAGACAGAGAGCCAATTCCTACTTGTCTTTTCTGTTTTAAACATGGACACGACAGAGAGAAATGTCCACTTCTTAAAAGGGAACTACCTCCAAAGCCAAGGGTGGCACGTGGAAGGGAAAACCTAAAAAGACGTGGAAGTCTCAAAAGCCGAAACCAGATGCTGGGAAGGCTAACAAGAAAGGACCCAAGAAGGTATGGGTACCTAAAAATCCTTCATCTGTGAATGCAGGAACTTCAAGCGCAGATCAACCATCAAGAGCCACAACACCAGTGGCTGGATGAAAAGTGGTACCTGGATAGCGGGTGCTCAAGGCACATGACCGGAAGCAAACACTGGTTCAGGGATGTTAAACCAAAGAAGAAAGGAACAATGTGTTTCGGTGATGGAGCTAAGGGCAAGATCGTCGGCAAGGGAAATGTTGGTAAGTCCGATGATCATCAAATATCCGAGGTATTGCTTGTTGATGGTTTGACTCACAATCTTTTAAGCATTAGTCAGTTTTGTGACAAAGGCTTAAAGGTTGAGTTTCTAGCCAAATATTGTAGCGTCATTGATCTAAAGATAGGTAAAGTTGTTCTCGAGGGAAGAAGACTAGGCAACACCTATGTCATCTATCTTGAGGACCTTTTGGATCAAGATGTTAAATGCTTAGCATCCTTTGAGGATGAAAAGTGGCTTTGACACAAGAAGTTGGGTCATGCCCACATGAAGTTACTTTCCGAGTTATCTCAGAAAGGTTTGGTCAAGGGGCTTCCCAAGATCCGCTATGACAGGGATACAATCTGTGATTTCTGTGAGAAGGGAAAGCAGACCAAAGCTTCTTTCCAAAGTAAGAAAGTAGTCTCTACTACTAGACCACTTGAGCTAATTCACATGGATCTCTTTGGTCCTACAAGATAGGCTTCTCTTGCGGGCAAATATTATTGCCTTGTCATAGTTGACGACTACAGTAGATACACCTGGGTAATTTTCTTAGCTTCTAAGGATGAGACATTTTCAAAATTTAAAACATTTGCGAAAATGGTTTCTAACGAAAAAGGTTCTCACATCACCACCATTCGTTCTGATCATGGAGGTGAGTTTGAAAATCATGCTTTTGAAAATCTTTGTGAGGATCTTGGTATTGTTCACGAATTTTCCTCTCCTAGAACTCCACAGCAAAATGGAGTAGCTGAGAGAAAGAATCGAAGCCTCATTGAGATGGCTAGAACAATGCTTTTGGAAAGCGGTTTATCAAAAAGTTTCTGGGCAGAAGCTGTCAACACAGCTTGCTACATTCAAAATCGTGTTTTCTTAAGACAAAGTCTCAACAAAACTCCTTATGAGCTTTGGAAAGGAAGAATACCCAATATATCATATTTCCATATCTTTGGTTCACCTTGCTTTATCCTGAACACAAGGGACAAGCTGTCAAAGTTTGATTCCAAATCCGATGATGGAGTGTTTCTAGGATATTCTGTTGTTTCTAAAGCTTACAGGGTTTACAACAAGCGAAGGAAGACAGTTGAAGAAACCATCCATATCAAGTTTAAGGAACTAAAGCAAGACATCCAACATAATCTAGATGACATCGAAGAAAGATTGAAGGATCTAACTATCTCAACCAAAGGTTGCGAAAGTCATGATCAAGTACCTATTGAAGAGGATGATCATCAAGTTAAGAAGGAATCACCCGATTTAGGGGGAGATGAATCAAGAGTTATTGTAGCTCAAGAACCTTCTACTCCTCAAGGGGTTGAGTCTATTGAAGTTCAAGAACCCGTTCTAAGAAGAAAAATCGGAATAAACGATCTCAAAGCTGTTAGAGATAACGAAGTTCTTGGCGATCCATCTCATGGGGTAAGAACAAGAAGATCCCTAAGATTTCAATCTGATGCTGCACTTGTTTCAGAAATCGAACCTGAGACATTTTAAGAAGCATTGGATGAACCCAGTTGGGTGGAAGCCATGGAAGAAGAACTCGAACAGTTTGAGAAGAATGAAGTCTGGAAGCTTGTTCAGAAACCCAAGGGCAAAACGATTATTGGCACAAAGTGGGTGTTCCGCAACAAGTTGGACGAATCCGGAAAGGTTACGAGAAACAAAGCTAGACTCATGGCACAAGGATACAACCAGCAAGAAGGAATAGACTACGACGAAACCTTCGCGCCAGTTGCAAGACTAGAAGCCATAAGGATTCTACTTGCATTCGCTACACACAAAGGAATAAAGCTATATCAAATGGATGTGAAATCCGCATTCCTTAATGGTGTCCTCAGTGAGGAAGTCTACGTCAAGCAACCTCCAGGTTTTATCAGTGAAACCTATCCCGAGCACGTCTATCGTTTGTCTAAAGCGTTATACGGTCTTAAACAAGCTCCTAGAGCTTGGTATGATAGACTTAGTAGCTTCTTGACTACGAATGGATTCACTCGTGGAAAAGTGGACACAACTCTTTTCACTCTAACTGATAACTCTGATTTATTAATTGTGCAAATTTATGTTGATGATATAGTATTCGGTGCTACTAACGAATCTCTATGTAGAAAGTTTGCAGATCTAATGCAGGGGGAGTTCGAAATGAGTATGATGGGAGAATTGAAGTTCTTCCTAGGACTTCAAATCAAGCAACAAGCTGATGGAACCTTCATACATCAAGAAAAGTACACCAAAGAACTTCTCAAAAGATTCTTAATGGACAAGTGTAGTCCCATGAAAACTCCGATGCATCCATCACAAGTCATTGACAAGGATGAAGAAGGAGAAAAGGTGTCTGAAAGCACCTACAGAGGTATGATCGGGTCCCTGCTTTATTTAACTACATCTAGGCCTGACATACAGTTAAGTGTTGGCATTTGTGCAAGATTTCAATCTTGTCCAAAACAGTCTCACCTAACTGCAGTCAAGCGTATTCTTAGATACTTGGCAGGTACTACTAATCTTGGCCTTTGGTACAAGAAAGGTATCTCCTCTGTGGTTACAGGTTTCTGTGATGCTGATTACGCCGGAGACCGGGTTGACAGAAAAAGCACCAGTGGATGTTGTGTGTTCTTTGGGGATGCACTCATCACATGGAGTTGCAGAAAACAAAATACCATTGCATTATCAACCGCAGAAGCAGAATACGTGTCTGCTGCTGGATGTGTTACACAAATTTTATGGGTAAGAAATCAACTACTTGACTACAATCTCAGGTATGATAAAATTCCCGTTATGTGTGATAATACAAGTGCAATAGCTTTGGCTAAGAATCCCATTCAGCACTCTAGGTCCAAGCATATTGATGTTAAACATCATTTCATAAGAGACCATGTGCAGAAAGACGATATTGAGTTAAAGTTTGTGAGTACGGAAGACCAAGTGTCTGACATATTTACAAAACCTTTAGCTGAAGATCGTTTTAGCACGCTGAAAGGTTTACTTAACCTAAAGAGCTTTTAAAAACTGTTTTTCGAAAATCTTTTTGAAAATTAAAAAGCTTTAAGTATTCCCCAAAAGTTGGTAAGTATTCTAGAAGATGAAGAAAAATCAACATGCCAACAATCAAAAGTCAACAGAAAAGTCAACCACTACAGAAGTCAACAAAAAGTCAACTAAAGACCTATGAAGATTAATTTGCGCCCCTCTCTTCTCATTAGGCTAAATTTTAAGACTTTTTGAAGACCTTGGGCTTGTCTCAAGTGTTTGAAGACCTTGGGATTGTCTCAAGTTTTTGAAGACTTTTTGAAGACTTTGAGCCTGTCTCAAGTGTTTGAAGACTTTTTGAAGACCTTGAGCTTGTCTCAAGTGTTTGAAGACTTTTTGAAGGCCTTGAGTTTTGTCTCAAGAGTTTGAAGATTTTTCTTGAAAACTATTTTTGAAGACATATGAGCTTCGGAAAATTTTTCTGAACCTCATTTGAATACCTTCTGAAGATCTTTTGAAGAAACCGGGTGTACAGTATTGTTAATTGCTGCATGAAGACCACCTGTAACGAAGAAAAGTTGATGGGCTTTTGTATGGGCCTTGGGCCTCATACAGGTTTTGGGCCTTGATTGGGCCTCAAACTACTGATGGGATTTGGGCCTCAAGCAAGCTGTAAAGGCTTGTATCAAAATCAATGGGCCTCTCATGTCTCTACATGAGCCTTATGGAAGAAAAATTAAAATCCAAGAAGACCCATAAAGCATCAATTTGCGCCCCACATGCATCTTGCATTAATGGTGAATATATTTTAATTTTTCAAATATTGTTATTTATTATTTAAATAATGATATTGAAAATTAAGATTATTCTTTTTTGGATTTAAATGGATATTATCTAGAGTAAATCTAGATTTAGTGGAAGAGATCTTTTATGGAAAATCATTACATATCCTTATTTTTCACATCATATCTTTTTTATTTACCCTCATTATTACCTACATATATATGATTCGAATTTCTCTCTCTCTCTCTTGAAAAATAAATTTTATTTTCTTAAATTATTATCATTTAAATTAAATGATGATATTGAGAAATATTGTTTATTCTTTCTTGATATACAATGCTTATTTCTAAGAGTATTTTGAGAGATATTCACATGGAAAATCCTTGCAAATTTTTTTGAGATTTTCCCTCCATTTTCCCTTCATATTTTCGAAACCCTAGCCCCCTCCATACACCATCTATACATTCTTTCATCCCTTAACCATCAAACACAACAAGAATTTCTTTTCTACCCCTACCGCTCTCTCACCTTGCACTAAACATACACACATACATACCCCTATACACAACCTGAAACACATCCTTTTAATCTTCAATCAACCATGAAGAAAGTACTTCTCAGGGGGAGCCTATGCTACTTGATCAAGATACTCTTCAAAAGATTCTTCTTCATGTATTTCAAGTTGAAGAGAATTTAATTCCTACAGAAATCTTGAAGAGGATGCTCAAGTTCTTCAAACTTGAAGAGTCTCATATTCTATCTCAAGAGAACGTGACTATTGAAGAGTACCGTTATATTCTTCAAATTCTCAATAAGTAAGCTTTGAAGCCTTTTTGATGTAACAAAGGGGGAGAAGTAATTGAAGATAAAGGTTCACAAGATTGAAGATATTGAAGACTCAAGTTCAAGACTTTTTCAAGAACACATTCACTTGCTCTTAGGGGAGCTTAAAATTTTTTGTTTTTAAAACTTTGTTTTTAGTTTTTAAAGTTCTTTTTAAAGTTCTTGCACTTTGTTATTTCTTTGTTATTTTCTAACTTTATATTTTTTTTATAGAAAATAATTTCCTAAGGCTTCATGTCTTAAGAAAATATTTTCATCTTTAATCAAATCAAAACCTTTATTTCAATTGGAATTGTTATCATCAAAAAGGGGGAGATTGTTAGCTCCAAGAACCCTTTACCTCATCATTGAAGGTTTTGAATGATAAAATTCGTAATTAAAATAAAAGTTTTAATTTGATTGGACTAATGGTTTGTTAAGTGTGTTTTAGGATTTAATTTATTTGATAAAATAAAAAGACACATCTTGACCACCATGGACCATTAAAAGTGGCGCAACATACAAGACTTGGAAGACAAGCAATTCTAATTTTTAAAAACCAAGTCAAAGCTTTTCTAATTAAGGAAAGTTTTGTTGGAAGACTCTATGATTTTCCAAAAATCTATTTATGGAAAGTGCATGGATTTAAATAGAAAATCTCTATTTAATCATTCATGTATCTTAATATATATAATATATATTTTCGAAATATAAGAATTAAAATAGGGAATCAAAATCAAATCTCTATTTTACATTCTCTCTCCTAATAAATTCAAAAATTATTATTATATATATATATATATTTCGAAAATTAAATTAAAATAGAGAATCAAAATCAAATCTCTATTTTACATATTATCTTTCAAGATTTCGAAATTATTTATATATGGGGGAAATCTAGAAAGATCTTGTATGGAGAATTAAATGCAAAAGATTTAAAAATAATTATCTAGAATTTATTCTAAAATATATTTTGCATTTAAGTAACAGAATATTTTTTAGGACACTTTAAAAAGATTCTATGAGCCTCCTAAAGATTCTATATGAATCTACAAGATTGCCGGAAGATTCCATGCGGGACCAGAAGATTCTGTTGAAGATTCTACACGAAGTTAGAAGACCTCAGAAGATTCTGTCAAGTATTTCAAGTCTAGAAGATTCCCGAAGATTCTGTGAAGATTCCAGAAGATTCTCGAAGATTCTATCAAGATCCCGAAGAATCTCAAGATTCCAGAAGAATCCCAAGCCTCAAGATACAAGATTCAAGAATTTTCAAAATTCAAGAATCAACCTTCAGAAGATTCCCTGGAAGACCATGTTTGGTGTTTTAGGATTTTCAAAAAATGAGAAATTGTGAAATCCTAATTCGTACCAACATGGAGGCACACTTGTGGAGCAAGAAAAGCTAAAAATCCTAGCCTTTCTCTCTCCAAAAGTGGCACATACAACTTGCTTGATTTAGCAAGATTGTGTGAAAAAATGTTGAAGCAATGCACACTACAAGATCAAGGCACAATTCAAATTCAAGAGCCAAGATGAAGTTTCCTCTTTTCTAATTCTTGGTTACAAAGTTTCCATATTTAAGATCAAATAATAACCTTTGGATTAAAGGGAATTATTTGAATCAATGGCCAAGATGAAACTTCATCTTATTTGATTTTTCTATTTTTGGAAGATCAAATTTCAAATCATATCAAGTAATTCTCACCATTGGATCAAGAGATTACAAATTCAAATCAAGGGTGGAGATCAAGCCTATGATTTTCGAAATTGAGGCTATCTTTTCTCTATAAATAGAAGACCTCAATGCCCAAGAATTCAAGAGACTACCCAAGCTTACAAGTGCCAAAACGCTGTCGAATTGAATCCTTATTTTCTCTTCATCTTCAACCTCTAAACCTCAAGTTTTTATTTTTATTTGGGAAAAGGTTGTAATTCTTAAAAGAGTGAGCTTTTGTTGTTTATCCTAGCTTTGCTAGTTATTCTTTGAGAGAAAAATCCATCAAGGTTCCAACTTAGTTGCATCTAAGTTCTTGATTGGTAAAAACCACATCTTTTATACAAAGTCCTTATTTTTGTAAGGCAAGAAGTCCTTAGAGGGTCTAAGGCAAGGGTAGAAAGTCCTTCGGTGTTGAAGGCAAGGATTGAAGTCCTTTGGAGTTTCCAGAGGCAGTTAGTCACCTAGTTGTGGTGCAAGTGAAGTCCTTTGTGGTTTTCAAAGGCAGTGAGTCACCTTGGTGAAGGTGCAGGTTGAAGTCCTTTGTGGTGTTGTAGAGGCAAGAAAGTCCACCTAGTTGTGGTGGTGATAGTGAACTCTCAGGTGAATCCTGGGGACTGGAGTAGGCACGTTGCCGAACCAGTATAAAATTTCTGTGTGTGCTTTCTCTCTTCCCTTACTCTTTATTTAATTGTTTTACAATTTATCATTGCATACACATCATATAGCTGTTGGTATATGCCCTAGAGGGCCAATCATAGTTGCATTTTATTATGATATTGTGACATTTTATTTTATATATATATATATATATATATATATATATATATATATATATATATGAGGCATTGTTTTCATTAACTGTTTATTTATTTATTTTAATAAACATTATGATGTCCTTAGAATGGAATAAAGATTAGGTACATAACCTAATAGTGAGACTCCATTCTTAAATGTCCCTAGTCAAGTATTACTGTAAACAACAGGACAACAGTAATACGTAGAGACTAGTATGTGTATGGATTGATAACCTTTTCTCACAGGTTATGGATATGTGATATCAAGTCTGCACATAGGTATATATGGTGATATATATTGGACTGACCCGCCATGAGAACACCACATGGATAGTAATGTGAATGTCATAAGTGATTCTCATAGTGATGATGGTACATGTAGTCCTTTGACTTGAAGTTACTGCGATCCGCTACATGAGGAGTTATGTGCTTTGATACCGTCAAACGTTATCCGTAACAGGGTAATTATAAAGTCGGTCATTAGGTATATCGCGAATCATGTGGGCGGTGCGAGTAACTTAGATAGAATTTGTCCCTCTCACATTACGAGAGATATATCTGTGGGCCCCTTGATGAGTAGGACTGGGTAAATGTATGGCCATACTGAAATGAATTAATGTGTGACATTAATGTCATTTATTTTATCAGTCTACTCGGAGATCAAGAAACTAATGATTTAACTATACAAGATGACTAATTCCATGCTTGTGTTAAATCTGGATATTTGGACAAAGGGACTGAAATGTACGGTAACGTCAATCACGGAAAGGTTATGTCAAACCGTTGACTTTCTTATAACTTGGGTAGCAGTGATGTGTTGCTAGATACCGCTCACTGTTTATATTATTTAAATGAGATTTAATAATATTACCAACGTTGTAAGAACCTATAGGGTCGCACACTAAAGCAGTTTTATATTGATGCTAAATTAGAATAAATTAGTGTGACTAATTTAATTGGGCTTCATGAGATGGGCCTAATAAAGAATAAGATTAAATTAGTGTGACTAATTTAATTAGGCCTCCATGAGATGGAACTAATAAGGATTAGGGTAAAAATTAGTGTGACTAATTTTAAATGGGCTTCCATAAGATGGGCCCAACAAGGCTTAGGTTTAGGTCAAGTGTTGGCTATAAATAACACACCTAAGGAGCCTTTTGTGTGGTTTTTTCATACACTTTAGCCTTCCTCTCTAGAAATCCTTATTTCTCTGTTTCTCGCTACTAGCATAGTGAGTTTCAGAAAAGCATCAAGGTGGGTGTTTGACATCCACAACTGCTGTGTGGATATCTCTAGGCCGTTGCTACACTTGCGACGGAAGAGTTTGACATAGCTCTTTTGAAGATTTGAAGAATTCAAAATTCAAGAATTGAAGAGTTCAAGATTTTGAAGACTTCAAGAATCGAAGAGTTCAAGAATTCAAGATTTCAAGAGTTGAAGAATTCAAGAACAAGAACTTTTGAAGAACTCAAGAACAAGTGTTGTTCGCAAATTGTATTGCGATAACGCTTCAACAGGTAATTCATAGATGAATCATGTTCATTCACATGGGTCCTTGGGTGGGAATTGCATAAAATTTTTGTTTTCCGCTGCACCTTTATGTGTGATTTCCCAACAATAGCATATTGCGAAATCATCATCATCTTTTGTCTAAGTGTTGAAGGTTAAAGTTTTAACCTTTATCATTTAGAAGACCTTGAAAGTAAATATATTTTCAAGATCTATTATAGCCTTGTCTATAAGCTAAGTTTCTGTTTATTTACTAATAATTGTTTCCGCTGTGCAAGACAAGTTTATACTTGATCTTTATTTTTAAGTAATTTTCAGAAACAGGATTTATAGTTGGAACGTGATTCAACCCCCCTTCTCACGTTTCACTACCTTCACGTCCTTGAGGTCAACCGTGTAGAGGTCACGGTGCCAGTATAGGGGAAATCGGGGGGTACCCTTCTTCATCAGCCAAAAGGGGTAGGTGTTCTCCATGGCAGAAACCCGGAAGTACACCTCATTGAAGTTATGAACCGAATCCTCAAAGAGGGTAAAAACTTTCCTACCAGCACGGGCTCGGAAAGAAACTCATCCTTCACATCCATGAGGAAGAGTGGACTCGAAGAGGTAGTAGAAGGTCTTGATGAGAGGAGGGATTCCGAGATGGTCGCATATCCTCTCGTAACCTCAAACCCTCGCCCAAGAATTGGGATGAAGTTTAGAGGGAGCAACCCCAGAAGTCTTGAGGATCCTCATCTAAAAGTCGGAGAACGGGATGCGAATCCCGATCAGAGTAAGGAGAATGTCGTGTATGTAGAAGAAATCTTTGGGCCCTTGACTGTTGTTGAAGGGAACTCTCTCGTCAGCGGAGGGGGCCTCAATCAAATACTGGTCCTGTGCTCCCTCGGCGAAGAATCGGTCTTGAGACTGGACGGCTGTGGCATAAGTCGTATTCGTCGTTTAGCAGAAGGGGGCGTTGGAGTTCGGGCTTCGGACGTTTACCCATTACCTACAAAGGAAACCATTTAAAACAGTTTAGAAACTGTTCTCGAAAATCGGGGTTTGACGTTTTAAATGGTTTCCAATGAAAGGAAAAAGGGGGCAAATCGGATCCCGGTTAAGAGAAGCCGAGCTCTGACGTCACCGCTCCGAACAAAGAAAAAGCGAAAATAAAACCCCTAGGTTGGACCCAGGACGGAGCCCTGTAGAGGGGCATCCAAGGTCACAGATCCGACCCTAGGTTGGACCCGAAACGGAGCCCGGAGAGGAGCAACCGAGACCCGAGGTCCGAGATTACACATCCAGATATTTCAGTAGCAAAACATGGCAAACATAAGGTCGAAAAAAAGCGAAGGCACCCTGTCGTGACCCATGCAGAAGCAACAAGATGGGAAAGAAGAAATGTATGTGTGACCTATACAGACCTAAAAGAGGGTCCCAAACCCAGGAAATGGGTTGACGCAAAAGCATGGAAGAAGGCGAGAAAACGCCATAACTACAGTTTCGAAGGAAAAGTAAGACATGCAAGAAAATGTGAAAAAGGAAAGAACTTACTTAGTTCAAAGAAAAGAAAACGACCAATGATGGTAGAAAGGGAAGGCGGCGAACTCTGAAACTCCTGACGGTGGCGCGCTTCTGAACAAGGGGCGGTGCACGGTGGAGAGCAAGAAGAGAAATCGCAAAGGAAACGGTTGCCGAGAAGAAGAGAAAGGAAGTTGAAATGAGGAAGACAAGGAACAGTGTCCCTAGGCGGGATTTATAGGCGCCAAGGGCAGGGGCAGTTCCGCCATTTCACGTCCCCGAGCAGGGGCATTTTCGACATTTCCCGAACAAAAGCAGGGGCAGTTTTGGAAAACGCAAAGCTCATCTCAGAAACGTTTCGTCTCCAGTCGACACGTTTCGTCTCTAGTCGACATGTGTCACGCATCAAGCGGCACGATGCGATGTGAAGAGACAGGCGTCAGAGATAGGTTGGCGGGGATTTCAAGGCGCCTCTTGGTGTTTCAGCTCGAACCTCGGGCTACGCCCGAGCTCCGAGCTGGGGGCAATGTTCACACCTCGGATTGTGGCCCAATCCGGCGGCCCGGCTTGAGATTTCAACGATTAGCCTAAAAAGGGCCCAAGAGAATGAGCCCAAATAAGGCCCAAGGTCGGACCTCGGACCCCACGATGGGCGAGTCCAGATCGAGGCCCATTAAACCTTCAAGGCCCAATAAACGTCAGTGGCCCAAAGGACTTGGATCCGGAGCATGACCCGGGGACCGGCCCATGACCCGACCCGAGGTCGGATAAGATCAGGCCCCCGATTAGGGCGGCGACTAGAAGCGAGCGGATAGCGACACCGAGAAACCCGGAGCCACGATCGACACTATGCGGGGCGGCTCTGTATGTCGCAGAATGCGGGGCGGCACGGAAATGGCTCCAATCCCCCTCTATAAATAGGGTGTCCCATCACAGTATCAGGTACACTTTCAGTTGAGTTCTCACACTTACACTGATATTGACTTAAGCTTCGGAGTCCTTTCAGGGAAAACACCCCCAGCGCTTTGGAGAGTAGCTGTGCGAGGAGTCAGATTCTGGCGACAGTTCATACCTCGGTCAAAGGTACGGAACATATATAAAGTGGATACCAAAATAAAACTGCTATTTTGGTGTCCACACTCACTTAACTCCTCCTATTTTAACTTACGTGGCCTAATCTAAAGCACACAATTAGATCAGCAACTTCCCACTCACTTAACTCCTCTCAAATACACGGTCTAGATGATTCAAATGAAAACCAACTTCCCCCACTCTTTTTCACGCTAACCATGGAAAAACTGTCCTCAAATGTCGCGAGGGGAGAGAGAGAGAGATCCGACGAGGGAAGAGAGAGAGAGGGACTGAGAGGGAGAAAGGATCCGCAAGTCCCGCGTCCGATGCTACTAGGTGTGCCTCGCTTCGCCGCTGTCGGTGCTGGTATCGCCGGCAGTGGTGGTGAAGGTAATCCTCTCTGTGTCTCTTGCTCTTCTGCTTCTTTTTTTGTTTTTGTTTTTGGTAAACTTATTCTTTTTTTTTTGTGTATGATGATGTTGTAGGATGAACATGCTTCTTGCTTCCTCTGCTCTTGCTCAATGAATTTTCCTGAATGTGGGATGTATGTGTTATGTATTGTAGTTCTGTGTAAATGATAAAAATCTGTGTATTTTTTTTTTCTGAATGATCATTTCTCTCCTCCATTTACAGTTTTCAATTTCTTTGAGGGAGTGTTGTAAAATTGGTTGCAATTTTTTGGTGGTTGAAAAATTGGTCCTCCATTTACAGTTTTCAATTTTTTCCATTTAAAATTTTTCTGCTCAACAAGGTCACTGGTGAGGCCATCAAACATTCCATTGGTGAAACTCATCCCGTAATATCTTCTTCAGAAGTTTGTTACTGTGTTTGCAATTTGCATCTTTATCATAAATTCATATTTGTAAATGGAATACTTATGGGTGCATTGCTTATTATTAAATTCAATTGGAATTTTGGATTTGGGAATAAGAAAATGTTCATGCTTGAATAATTGTAAATAAATCTTTTGTAATAATAAATCGTGAACACAATATAACCCAAAGTTGATTATTGAGAGGAAACACATGGTACTTTGTTGACCCTGGTCAATGGATTTTCTTCAGATGGTTATATTTTCTTCCTACCAGTATTTATACTCTGTTGCTGAAATATGATAGAATTGGAATAAAAAGTCAATCAATCTAGCATTGTCAAGTGCGGTGAGACCATTCAAAGATCTGAAAAAAAATTTTCGCTCCCAACTTCACGGCCATCAGATATCGTTAGGATGAGGTATGACCGGTTGAGGAGCATTGCAGGGAAGTTACAAACTGTTTTAGGTGACTTGGCTACACAAGGAGAAAGGTTTGAAAGTTTACTGAGTTGGACAGATCCAAGGCTACAACATTGTTTGTGACATTCATATCTTTTTGCTGCAATTGTTCTTTATTTTACTCCATTTCAGGTTGTGTCTCTTCTTACTGGATTCTATGTTCTGAGGCACCCAAGATTCAGACACAAACTTCCATCAGTGCCAATCAATTTCTTTAGGAGTGTGCCAGCAAGATCAGATAGCATGCAGTGAGGAATGAATTATTATGGACTATGGATTGTTGCTTTATCGCTTATTTGGACAATGTTGAGGAAAAAAAAAACTATGTAAATTTTGTCCACAATCGAAAAGCGACTGTGTCGTTAGTATATATATATATATATATATATGGGATGTATCAAGTGAGAGGTATGAGAGTGAGAGGAACAAAATTGAACCATTTAATTTTATTTGAATGGTCAAGATTAGAACATAGAATCATGTAACTTTTTTAATCTTGACCATTCAAGTAAGATCCAATGGTCCAAGTTTATTCCTCTCACTCTCATCCCTCTCACTTGGTATGTCCCCTATATATATATATATATGAGTTTAATTTTAATGCACTGACAGTATAAAACTATTTTACATTGTCATCTAATAAAAAAATGTTCCATTTGTATGCCTTTTCAGGTTGTGGGAAAGAGAAAATACAATCATGGCTGGCGTGACAGTACATGATTGGATGACTGTGTAAAAAATAGTACACTGTTTGTGGATAAAAATTAATATATATATATATATATATATATATATATTGAAGAAAAATTACTATTTTTATCATTTTCGTAGGTTGATGATAAATTATTTATGGATATTATTATTATAGGTTAATGATAAATTAATTATAGATATTTCTTTTGTAGAAATTATAAATAAGTTAATCAATTATCAAAATTTTTATTTAAAAAAATTAATTTGTGAATGCAAGAAAAATTAAATAATTATCTTAGTTACTTTAGTGAAGTATGGAAAAAATATTAAAAAATTGGTTAGTTAATTTAACATTTTTCTTTAAATCGGGCAAACCCGACCTATAAAATAAAAAGTTAAACTTCAAATTGGTCCTTCATTTTGCATGAGTGAATCAAATTAATCATTCTCTTTAATTTTTGTTCAAAATAGTCCCCCACTTTGTAATATATGAATCAAGGTAGTCCTTTTGACATTTTTTTGTTATAACTTTGTTAACTTCTGCTGTTGTCGACGGTTTATTACTAACCTGACAAGTGACATGTAATCCTGAAAATACATATAACTCATATTAGTCCCCCACTTTACTTATTTTGAATAAAAATAGTCATTTCACCATTGTTTAAAGAGAACTATTTTGATTCAAAACAAGTAAATTAGAGGACTTAAAGGAGTTATGAATTTATAGGGTTATATGTTACTTACCAAGTTAGCAAAAAATAGTTCATATCAGCAAAAATTAACAACGTTGTAGCATAAAAAATAAATGAAGGACCAACTTGATTTACGAATTGCAAAGTGAATGACTATTTTGAGTGAAAACTAAAGTGGAGGACTAATTTGATTCACACATTCCATTTTAAGGTTTAACTATAAAACAAACAAACCAAAATTGAATATATATATATATATATATATGTTAATATTCTATAGAATAAAATATTATATAAAATTTCTCTAGAGTAATACCTTTTTTATCTATATTAAAACTAAAACATATTCAAAATATGAACTAATAAGATATGCTTAAGATATGATCCATATCATTACTAATATAAGTAAGATGTGTTTAAAAATAGAGTAAAAAAGATAAAACTGTGAAGCATGAATTGATAAAATAAACAATTGACAAAATCAACTATATTTGAAAATTTCTAAAAATAAAACTATGTTGCAGTAATTGAAAAAAAAATTAACAAAATCAACTATATTTAGAATTTTCTAAAAGTAAAACTATTAATTTTATAAACTTGAATGTAGTGAATAATAGGGGTAAATGAAAGAAATATAATGACAATTTTTTTACATGTGTCACTTGTACTTTACTCAAGGAAGAAAGATATATATTGTCAAAGGTATCTAAATATCTTACATTCATTAAGAGAAAATTGGAAATCAATGTCAAATGACAATCATACATCAATTGGGGACCCACATCCTATACTAATTAATTTCTATTTTGGGAAACAAATTACACTATCTAAACTATGTTGAAAATTAAACTATATTCTATAAAATTTGGATTCCTTACGATATTCTAAAAAATAAAAAATAATTCTTTTCTTATAATATGCTTTCATTCCCAAGGAGGAACTAATTCTTTTCTCAACCTATTCTACGGTAGTCTACAGTTACCCTCACAAATTTAAGGAATTTAATTTTAATTATTCTTTTTAAAATTTTACCTTCCCAATGAAGTACTATAGGGTGGGTTTGGATAATGTCTATTAAACACAAAATAGTAGGACACGATGGGTGTGTTTCACGTTTGGTTTGTGAGACAATAAAAATAGCTGGACAAAGACACTAAAATAGTGGGACACGGTGTCTCATTATTGTGGCACACTACTGTCCATCTGAGAAGATGGAACAGAAATGGTGGGACACGGTGTCTAATTAGACACAAGTTAAAATGACACTAATACCCTTTAAAATTTTTAAAATTACAAACCAACCAAACCCTAATATTTAATTATTATTATTATTATTATTTTACTATTATTATTATTATCATCATTATTATAATTATTTTTAACATTAATTTAATTATAATAATTATTGTAATAATTATTATAATAATAATTAATTTGTTATTATAATAATAATTATTATTTTACTATTATTATTATGATCATCATTATTATTATAATTATTTTTAACATTAATTTAATTATAATAATATCAATAATAATAATTAATTAATTATATAATAATAATAATAATTAAATTAATTATAATAATATCAATAATTATTATTATTTTATTATTATCATTTTTTAATTATAATCATTATTATACATTAAAATAAAAATTAAATATATTATTATTATATCAATAAAACTAATAATTGCAATAATTGTTATGGTAATTAACATAATTAAAATAATAATTATAATTACTATTATTATTATAATATTAAATTTACTTTACTATTATAATTATAATAATAATAATAAATTTAATAATATTTATTATAATAATTGTAATAGTAATGATTATTAAAATAAGTATTATTATTATAATAATTAAAATAATAATAATAATAATAATTGTAATAGTTTTTATTTAATAATAGTAATAAATAATTATTATACTAATGTTAATAACTACAGTTTAGAGATAAAAATATCTTTTGTACTATTTTTTAGTTTTGTCTCACTAATCCAAACACTATATTAGTTTTATGTCTCCTACATCCAAACACAATATATGAATACTGATACACAGTGTCCATGTCCATCATTGTCCATGTATTGTGTCCATCAATCTGTGTCTCATCTACACCATCCAAAGACAGCCATAATGAACCAACCCCTTCATCTACCTCACTCCAAACAGCCGCTCACAAATGGAAATCAAGCGTCGACTTCTGCATTCAAAATTTGTTCTTGGAAATTTCATTCATTGATATTGAGGTTGTATTCTCGCTTCTTGGTGAGTATTAAATGCCCTACCCATTCAATTTTACTTCCTCTATATGAATCCTGATTTTTGTGTTGGTTCATGTTTATTTACCCAATCTCGCATTTGAAATCCTCAGAAAGAGAAAGAATTCGACGAAAATGCCAAAGCTTTCGTAGTTCGATCTCCAACTTCAAGCTCTAATCAAGGAAGTTCGAGATCTAAGGGTAAGAATCTTTGTCTCTGAACCCAATCGCTATGTCCATTCCCTCTGTTTTCTTCAACTAACTCGAACATTTTCAGGACATGGAACTCTCTGCAACCGAACAACCCCACCAACAAATCCAGGTATTCCATTTTCTTTTCTTTTCAATCAAGTTTTTTTTTCAATATGATTTTTTCTCCATCATTTTTGTTGTATTGATGTTGATGTTTTATCTCAGATTGTTGCTTCTTATCTTCATGCATGTTCTGATCACCCGTCCTTTTTCTTTTTCCCTTTTCCATGTTGAATTATATTAAAATAAATTAATGTGAATGTGTTTATTTTTATTTAAATTCTAATCTTATGATTAATTCTCAATTATTATATCTTTATTTTAGAAACCTATCTCCTTCCTCCCTCGATGGTGATTGTGAGATGATGATGAAGATGATGACTATGATGAAAATGTTCAATGAAGATGATGCTAATGGTGTGATGCATAAGATGAGATTTCTAACTCTCTTCCATCTCTTTCTCTTTCATTTCCTTTTTTTTTGTGTTTTGAAGGTTCAATTTGTATACCCTTCTAACCATTTCAGCTCTAACTTTTGGAATTTCAAGTTAGGGTAAGTTGTATCCTCCATTCATAGTTAGTTGCTATCTATATTTTTAAGATTTGTAGTCCTTAATGTGGTAGTGTGGATGTAAAATGTGTTAATATACTCTATAGGTTTGGCTTCATTGTGGTTTACATGATTGGTGGTCTCATGTAATTTAATAGCTTAGCAAAGGAGAATGTGATTTTAATGGAATAGTTTGATGAGTGTTGCATTGAATGAGAGCTGGAAATTATTAGTTATTACATACTGAAATATTTTTCTTATGTACTAGGCTTCTAATCTTCTTTTTCCTTTGAAAGTTATTTCAAATCTTTCTTAAAACTTCCTTCATTAACATTAATTTTATTGTAACTGATAAATGGTACTCATGTTTTTGCTTTGAGAGTTGTATTCTTTTCTAAAATTTAAGCATGTTTAGTTTTAGAGAAATGTATCATTTTCTTCTCTTTATCTTAATTCTTTATTGTTTCCTAACTCTTAATCCACTATTCATATACAAAGTTTGTTTCCTATGTGTTCCAGCAAGTAACCATGGGTGATAAAACAATAAATGAGCTTAAGGTTTATTCTTTGTGACAATGCACAGAAGCATTTCTTCAAGAAGCTCAATGATTTGGAAAAGGTTTCTCCAACAACATCATCTTAGGTGAACTTCCTTAACTCATCTTGATCCCCTGTTCTATAGATTGAATTGTTAAAATTTGAATCACCTTTTTGAATTTTTATAACTTCTTATGTCCTTTCAATTGGTGCAAGCAATTTTTGTCTTTAAAATATAAAATGAATAATACACACTCTACATGATTTTCTGAATGCTTAATCCTATTTAATATGCTACTGGTCATATATACAATCTCTTTTCATGTATCGTTCACTTTATTTCCATGGTCTAATTACTCTCTTAATTTATCAAGTATAAAAAAGGTAATCTTTTGTAGCCCTTAATCATGTCTCAATTTTTCTGGAATAATCTAAGGGTGGAGTCTGAATTTTGGTGATTATGTGTAATGCTTCTGAGATAGGCTGAGGATTAACAAGGTTGAATGAGTGTTTTTCTTAGATTGCTATTTGGGGTGGATTCTTTGGTCTCTATAATCTATAGCTTTTTCTGATTTTATTTACCTTCTCAGATATCATTTTGCTTGGCATTTCATTGAAACATGATAAAAAATTAGTGGACTATTATTTATTGCAATGATAGTTCATGTAGTTCTGATCTATTGCTTAATAGACAAGACCAATCATATGAATACATGTAAATGATGATGAAAGGTGAAAAGTGATCTACAACAAATAACCAAAAATTGTCATCTTAATCTTTCTTCTTTTTGATAATGTATATATATTTTGCTGTAATGCATGATTATGAGAACCAAATATTTAATTTTACTGATATTTTTACCTACATCTGATATCAATCCAAATTTTTTTATGCTAGATCTACTCTTTAGTTTATATATCTTTTAACTTTATAAAATTCATTCATTTCCAAAGATTAATAGCTAAGTATTTGTAGCTTTAATAACAATTGGAGGGTTATAAAACTAAGCCTCTACTGTAAGAATGAATGTAGGAAAATCTACCTAGGTAGTGGGAACTTAGAGTTAAGGAAAGAAGTAGTGAATGTCAACACTTAACATTAGTATTTGTTAAAGGAATAGTTATACCTTTGAATAGTATAACATTCATAAATCCTAGGATTTATAATTTTTAATTGTTATTGTGGGTTACTTGCTATACTTAATCATGTTTCTAATAATTTGTCTTATATAATGAGATTATTTTGATTTAGCTTTGTTTTTTTGTTGCCTCATGAAAGAACTATTTCTTGGATTTTAAAGGACAAGTTATATTTGTTCTTGAATATGAATGACCAGGTTCTATAAACATTGCAGACAATATTTCCAAGTTGGAGAATGATCTAGAAGATTTAGCTTGGCTGGTTTGTGACCTGAGGCTATTTGTGGACATCTACTAACCTTGAGGAATAGATAAAGATTGTTTAATTGTTATGCTTTATCTTATTATTTGTTTAATATTTTTATTTAGCTGCATTGGTTCATTTCAATGTAAAATAGTGGTTATAATGCTGAAATCTAAATATACATTTTAATATTTTGAATTAATTGTCATGTATGGTAAGTACCGCTATTTTTTAATTAAAATTACTTCATTACTTTATTTGCTACCAACTTATTGAATGCGTTATATAAAATTGTGACTAATTGAATACCTGATTCGTATTAATCTTTGCAATCTATATGTAGAAATATATTAGATGTATGATGAATAAGTTGAGATTGTATAAAGTTCATTGCAAACTTTTTACTACTAATAAAATTCAATAATTCATATGTAGCAAGTATATACAATTTAACTATACGTAATGAAAACTTTTTTGGTTAAAAGGAACTCAATGAATCTATAGTTATTAAATTTATAGTTATTGTTATTATTAAGTTGTCAAGGATGTTGTGGTCGAGAAATTATGCTAATTCTTGGAATTGTACACAGGTTTTTAAGTAATAATTCCATGAAATTTATAACTATTGTATGATAGTTGTCATCTGCACATGTAAAGTTGTCATATGCAAATGGAGCAAATAGAAAATAATTATATTTAAATCTTCGTAATTTATATTATATAGCCATTGAGATATTTTGGATATTTTTATATTTTAATATAATGAGGTGATAAATATTAATTTTTATGATGGAGTGATATATTATTCTTAAATATTTTAATATAACAGGGTGATATATATCAAATTTCATGAGATCACTATAATTATATAACATAATTTATAGTGTATTTGTAAATATATATATCCTACAATTATACATAGTGTTTCATTGATTGTATTGATTGAGTTATCATTATGTAATTGTATTGCAATTTACCTACAAGTTTTTCGTTCTGTGTATTGCCCCATGCATCGCAACGGGATCATATGCTCAAATATTTTTATGGTAAAATATTTTTAATGCATCGGAATCTCATCCTCAAATATTTTTAATTCAACAAGGTCATATAATCAAATTTTTTTAATGCAATAGGGTCATCCTTAAAATTTTTTAATGATATGGAGTCATATTCTCAAATATTTTTGATATAACAGGATCATATAAAATTTTATAAGGTTACTACAATTATATATCACAATTTATATAGTATAGAATCAAATTTTAGTCCACAAGTAGTTGTTACACTGGGGGGTCAGGGTAGATCCAAACGAGATGAATGATTGATTGATGTGTGTTGTGTCGAGGTTGTGCGATTAAAATGATAGATAATGTGAATCAAGATAAAAAAAATAAATGAATAGATTTTTAATTATAATAAATTATCACTTACTTTTCTTTAATTAAATTTTTTATTCTCATTATTATATTAGAAATATATTTAATTAAAAGAGATATGTCCCGTGCATCGCACATGTTAAATGTACTAGTATTTAATTAAAGAGTAATGTTACATGTATATTGTAAAATTAATTACTTTATATAAATTTAATATTTTAAAGCTATTAATTCAACTTTTAAAATATTAATGTATAATATTAAAAGTAGAATTATTATACATGATGACTGATTTGGTGGTGTAAAAAAAATATTTCTCTTAATTTCATAGCATTTAATAATTTTGTTCACATAAATTAAAAAACAAAAGTAGTATTCAATAATCCACACTCGACTTGATTTGGAAAAAATTTATAAAATAAAGTCTTCAATCTTCATAGGGGTGATTTTGCCCTTTCACTATCTAATTTTTTACTTTATTAATTTTTTAAAAACTTCTCTCTTCCTAACCATTAGTAAAACCCATTCCTTGAAGTGACTCCATTAAAAATTTTAAAACTTCAAAACAAATCCTATCCATTGATCCCATGTCTACACCACATAGGCAAATTTCCTTGTCTCTATCAGAACATGCACCAAAATTTAATGATAAAAATTAGAGTTCGACTGGATGTACATCACTAGTACACCTCCTCCTTATATCGATAGTACAAAAGACTGAGGTGACACAGAACTTAAAACATGTATATTGTTAATGTGGAAATCATTTTCGCATGTTTGGTGTATGTATTTTTGTATTTTTGGTATGCGCAATTGTGTGTTTGGTGTGTACATTTGTGTATATTTGGTGTGTATATTCGTGTATATTTGATTAGTGCATTTCTGAATGTTTTGTATGTGACACTGATATGTTTGATGTCAGTATTTTTTTACATTTTGATGTGTGTAATTGGATCATTTAAGTAAAAAATTTAAAATTATTATCTTTGATTCTAATTCATAAGTTTTTTATAACCCACCATTTTTTTCTATTTAATTTGATTTTATTATATATATTTTAATACATTTTCTCTTTATGATATTAATAAATACTTCAAAATTAAAAAAAAATATTTGAAAGATTAATAATTAGTTATCTCTTTGATTAGAAAAAATTATAGTTTTGTACACACCAAACATAACAAATTGAACACACCAAATATACATAATTGCACACACAAAAACATACCGAATACACACTAAATATTCATAATTGCACACACGAAAACATATAGAAATGCACATATTAAAACTGTTAAAGTGCATAATGTACCGTGTTTTCGCGTTAAAAGTACATACATTAATTTTCGTATCACGTCAGTTTTTTATACGAAGAATATACGGACAATGATATTAGTGATGTGCAGGTAATTTTATTGTAAAAGTTAATACTATGCAACTGTTATAAATTTTTATGTTATATATAAAATATTTTTCATAATGATATTTATCCATATTTTCTATAAGTATAATTATTATATTAACATGATTTCATTTTAGGACTTAAACTTTTACTTCCGATCTTCCAATCTTCCAATCATAATACTATTTTTAACGTCGCACAAATAACATTTCTGTAAATGAAATCAATATTTTTTGAGATTGAAAATGAATTCTATAAAAATGAGTGATGTAACATTAAAGGGTTTTTTTTACGTAAAGAGATACTTTAAAATAGTTAAATATGTATATAGGTAGTTGCAGAATTAGTTACGTGAATAGGTAGTGCGTTTTACTGAATAAAAGTCGATTTGAATCGACTTTACTCTGCAAAATTGCAATTTTTATTGAGCTAAAGTCGATTCAAATCCACTTTAGCAAAAAAAAATTACAAGTTTGCATGCAAAGTCGATTTGAATCGACTTATGCATGGTTCAAATATATATATTTATATGCATGTATGTATGTCCATGTATATATGCATGTCCATATGAGTTTATATATATATATATATATATATATATTAATTTTTTAATATATATAATTATTAAATTATATTTAATAGACCGGTTCAACTATCGACCAGTTGAACCATTGACCCACTGGTTGAATCATTGCACTACTAGAAACACGGAGATTTCCAACGGGCATTTCCGACGGCTTTTGAACCGTCGGAATATTCCGAGGGGTTTCCGATGCCATCATCCGCTGACCACAAAGCAACATCAGATTTAAGACAATCCGTCGGAAAAACCTCGCAAAATAGCGCGGGAATGCACGACATCTTTCCCGTCATAATATACCGATGGACTTTCGAGCGCAGGCCTAACCGCAGTCGGAAGCCCCCCGGAGGTAGTAATATGTTCCGGCGGTCTTCCGAGGGTCCTCGACAGGGTTAAAGTTAGGGTATGAGGTTTGTAGCAACCGTCGGAAGACCCTCATAGGTAATAATATTTTCCAGCGGTCTTCCGTGGGTTTTGCACAAGGTTAGGATTAGGGTATGGGTTTCTGGAAACCGTCGGAAGACCCCCGGAAAATCATATAATGTTCCGGCGGTCTTCCGAGGGTCCCCGACAGGGTTAGGGTTAGGGTATGGGGTTTGTAGCAACCGTCGGAAGACCCTCGGAAGTAATAATATTTTCCGGCGGTCTTCCGTGGGTTTTGCACAAGGTTAAGATTAGGGTATGGGTTTCTGGAAACCGTCGGAAGACCCCCGGAAAATCATATCATGTTCCGGCGGTCTTCCGAGGGTCCCCGACAGGGTTAGGGTTAGGGTATGGGGTTTGTAGCAACCGTCGGAAGACCCTCGAAGGTAATAATATTTTCCGGCGGTCTTCCGAGGGTTTTGTACAGGGTTAGGGTTAGGGTATGGGGTTTCTGCAAACCGTCGGAAGCCCCCCGGAAAATCGTATAATGTTCCCGCGGCCTTCCGATGGTCCTCGGAGGTAATAGTGATTTCCGGCGAAAACCCTCGGAAGGCCGCGGGAACATTATACGATTTTCCGGGGGGCTTCCGACGGTTTGCAGAAACCCCATACCCTAACCCTAACCCTGTACAAAACCCTCGGAAGACCGCCGGAAAATATTATTAACTCCGAGGGTCTTCCGACGGTTACTACAAACCCCATACCCTAACCCTAACTCTGTCAGGGACCCTCGGAAGACCGTCGGAACATGATATGATTTTCCGGGGGTCTTTCGACGGTTTCTAGAAACCCATACCCTAATCCTAACCTTGTACAAAACCCACGGAAGACCGCCGGAAAATATTATTACCTCCGAGGGTCTTCCTACGGTTGCTACAAACCCCATACCCTAACCCTAACCCTTTCGGGGACCCTCGGAAGACCGCCGGAACATTATATGATTTTTCGGGGGTCTTCCGACGGTTTCCAGAAACCCATACCCTAATCCTAACCTTGTGCAAAACCCACGGAAGACCGCCGGAAAATATTATTACCTCCGAGGGTCTTCCGACGGTTGCTACAAATCCCATACCCTAACCCTAACCCTGTCGGGGACCCTCGGAAGACCGCCGGAACATGATATGATTTTTCGGGGGTCTTCCGACGGTTTCCAGAAACCCATACCCTAATTCTAACCTTGTGCAAAACCCACGGAAGACCGCCGGGAAATATTATTACCTCCGAGGGTCTTCCGACGGTTGCTACAAATCCCATACCCTAACCCTAACCCTGTCGGGGACCCTCGGAAGACCGCTGGAACATTATATGATTTTTCGGGGGTCTTCCGACGGTTTCCAGAAACCCATACCCTAATCCTAACCTTGTGCAAAACCCACGGAAGACCGCTGGAAAATATTATTATCTCCGAGGGTCTTCCGACGGTTGCTACAAACCCCATACCCTAACTTTAACCCTGTCGAGGACCCTCGGAAGACCGCCAGAACATATTACTACCTCCGGGGGGCTTCCGACGGCGGTTAGGCCTGCGCTCGAAAGTTCATCGGTATATTATGACGGGAAAGATGTCGCGCATTCCCGCGCTATTTTGCGAGGGTTTTCCAACGGATTGTCTTAAATCTGATGTTGCTTTGTGGTCAGCGGATGATGCCATCGGAAACCCCTCGGAATATTCCGACGGTTCAAAAGCCGTCGGAAATGCCCGTTGGAAATCATCCGTGTTTCTAGTAGTGCAATGATTCAACCAGTGGATCAATGGTTCAACTGGTCGATAGTTGAACCGGTCTATTAAATATAATTTAATAATTATATATATTAAAAAATTTATATATATATATATATATATATATAAACTCATATGGACATGCATACATACATGCATATAAATATATATATTTGAACCATGCATAAGTCCATTCAAATCGACTTTAAATGCAAACTTGCAATTTTTTTTCTAAAGTCGATTTGAATCGACTTTAGCTCAATAAAAATTGCAATTTTGCAGAGTAAAGTCGATTCAAATCGACTTTTATTCAGTAAAACGCACTACCTATTCACGTAATTAATTCTGCAACTACCTATATACATATTTAACTATTTTAAAGTACCTCTTTACGTAAAAAAACCACATTAAAGCCCTTTATTTAATTCTCTAGAAAATGACCTGACACAACACAGTACCGTAGAGGATGCAGAGACTTTGTCAGTTTTCACTATTTGGTGGCAAAACTCGCCGCTACTGGCAGCACCACCACCGTTTCTGCTTCTCCACCACCGTAGCTAGAAGTAGCAATGAAGATGATGATAATGGTGTTAGCCGTCCCCTTCTTCCTCAAATGCCACACTTTACTCACACCCCATCACCCTATGATGGCCCTTCAGCTTCTGATCTCTTGAAGAGGCGCAAAAAGTACCTCCCGACATGCCTTGGCCCCTATTACACTCACCCAGTAAGCATTTTTCAGTGTTCTACCTCATTTGAAATGTTTTTGAATAAAAAGGCTGTTTTTTAAAATCTTTTTATTCGGGAGTTAGTTAATTAGTTAGTTGAATTGATGATTACTGTTAGTTATGAACAGTAGTTCAGAGATTTTTAAGGGTTTGGCAAGATTTAGAAAACATTAACAATGCAAATAACACACAAAAAATTAGTTTGTGTTGACGAATTGTTTTTTATTTTATGCAGGGTGAAGTATCAAAAAAGGAACACTAGATTTTTTCGCTGACAAATCCATGAAATAACCCATGAAAGATTGTTTAAGTCGGACAAACTACACCAACTGTATGATCGAGTCAAAGGGCATTTTGTTACATGACTGGTGCATTTTGTTAGAGTTAAACAATCTTCCATAGGTTATTTTGTCAAAAACATCTTTGGTGGTTGAATTTGTCAGCAACAAAATCTTTCGTGTTCCATTTTGGTACTTCACCCTTTATGCAATAATATTTATGAGAAGTGAATGAGAGATTATATATAAGGGTAAAATTGGAAAAAAGTTCTTAAAAATTTTCAATGACAAGTGATATTGGACATTAAAATTGGACTAAGGGGGTAGTTACTTCATTGTAACTGTGTGTGAACTCTAAATTTGTTCATTGAAATGCAAGTTGGAAATTTTCATTTCACTTTTTTATGGTCAAAATTTCATTTCCCCTCACTATGATATTGGTGGCAGTTGAATCTAGTGGAGGGTAAAATGCAGTACCTGTATGATGAAAATGGTCGCAGATACCTTGATGCATTTGGTGGAATTGCCACTGTTTCATGTGGGCATTGCCACCCTGATGTGGTTGAAGCAACTGTTAACCAGACAAAGCTCTTGCAGCATACCACTGTTCTATATTTGAACCGTGTTGTTGTGGAATTTGCAGAGGCTCTTGCTAATAACTTTCCTGGGGAACTCAAGGTTTTGTTTTCCTTTTCTCTTTCATTTGGGTTTTTAATTTTGTGCTGCTTAATGATTCTAGCTGTGTGTGGTGCTATGTTGTGTTCGAATTTCCAATGTTGGTGATTGTTATGAACTAAGAAGCACATAAATGGGACACAACATAAAAACACGCGACACAGACACAAAGACTCGTCAAATTGAAAAATTATAACTATAAGACACAAACAGGACATATATATATATATATATATATATATATATATATATATATATGTATGTATGTATATAAATTAATATTTTTTTTTAATAAAATTCATTTTATTTTAGGTCAAGAATACATATCTGATTTGAGTTTTCATAGGTCTATAGGTAAATTTGGTTGCGTTTGGTTTTAAATTTCTCCATAAAAAAAAGTTGTCGTGTCCATCTTGTGTCACAGAACATGTCAAGGTTATCCCGTGTGTGTCACGCCGTGTCCATTGTGTTAGGATATGGGCGGACCTACAAAAGTAAAAAATAGCACCCGAAAAACATTGTGGAAGTGTAAGAACAAAGAGACACAAGCAAATTTACATAGTTCGACAAAATAGCCTTCATCCACGAACAAATATGATAAATCAAATATTTCATTGTGGAAATATTACAAAGGTACAAAAGTGGTCAAACTCCACTCAAATCTCAAGCTATAAATACACCTAAAATATTTCACAATATTTTCTCAACCGAGTATGCACAACACACTTTCCAAATTACAAATAGAGCAAATTAAACCAAATGCTCTCTGAAGGAAGGAAGTGTTGTGGCTTCAATGATCCAACAAGCAAGAATTGCTTCTATTTATAGCCGAGCCAAACCACCTCCGCTTCATTTTTTAAATGAATTTTTCTTCTTCGGTTCTTCCTCGTGTACAATGATGGTTGCATGATCCACGTTAATGGTTAGTTAATTCTTTGTCATGCACCATGCTTGGCTTCTAGAGCATGTTCTGCTGGAACCATCACAGTGCGTGTCCGGGGTCAAAAATAAAAATACGTACGGTCATGTGTCGGACAAGTGTCCACCAGGCGTCGTTTGTGTGTCAGACACGGATACTCCTTAGTATAGGTGTGTTTGGGCTTATCAATCACCTATCCCAAAAGCTTAAGTTGTTAGATAGAGATAGCGGAAAGTCTTTTATTTTAGACATGCCCTCTCACGAATAAGCTGATGATTAATTAGGCTTGCAACTTGAACTTGAAATATAGCTTTTATTTAGATGAATTGGGAGAAACAAGAGTCAAACTTTAGAGTACTTTGTGATAGAAGTGTTGAAACCATTTTATGGACCATGTACCCCAAAAGTTAAAACTGCTTAGCTGAGACACAAATAATTTTCATATCTAACAGTGATGAAATCCCATTGGTTTGGATTAGGAGTGAACTTAACAAACACCATATGTTGTAAGTTGGAAAAGCAAAAAAATCATTGATTCAAGATTTGGGGTCAAGATGTGGTGTTAGTCTCATGATCAAGCTTTCGTGCCCTTTCATGGACTTATGCTCAAGCCTAGATATTTTGGGATTCCCTAGTTGCTCCAACATATTGACAAAGAATTTTTCTCCTTTTCAGGCTGTGTTCTTCACAAATTCAGGGACAGAAGCAAATGAGCTGGCTTTGATGATTGCTAGGTTGTATACTGGCTGCCATGATATAATTTCCATTAGAAATGCTTACCATGGGAATGCAACCTCTGCAATGGGTGCAACTGCTCAATTTTTTCACAAGTTTAATATTGTACAGGTGCCCTTTTTTGTCTTTGCAACTAAAATGATTGTTCTCTCTTTCAAACCATTGCTTGTTATAGTGTATAGTCTATTATAGCATCATCAACTAAAGCTACAACTTCATTGTCACTGCATATATGCATTTAGACTGGAGTTCACCATGTCCTTAATCCGGACCCCTATCGAGGTGTCTTCGGTTCGGACGGACTAAAATACGCAAATGATGTTCAAGACATAATTGATTACGGAACTTGTGGTCGTGTAGCTGGATTTATTGCTGAGGCCATTCAGGTAATACTATCTATTGAAACTTTGTTCTTGATCATAAAGGATGCAGAAGTTTGGTTTGAGTGGAAAGTGGAGAAAAAAAGGAAAAGAAAGAATTCTAAACCACTGGATTGAAAATCACACACAATTACAGAATTGTTTTTCTTCTTAATGCGTAGAGGAGAATATCCAAACCTCTATATATATACTACTTTACATCCAGCAATATAAAAAATAAGAGAGTTAGTTAACCAATAACAGAATTAGTTAACTAATAGTACAGATTAATAAACTACAGAATAATATATCAATCAACACCCCCCCTCAAACTTGGTGTATGAACATTGAATAGACCAAGTTTGCAGTAACAACTATCAAACATTGTTGGGGAAAGAGCTTTAGTTAGAATGTCTGCAGGTTGATCCTTTGAAGAGATGGGCAAAAGCTTGATAAAACCTGATTGAGCCTTCTCCCTAACAGTGTGGCAATCAATCTCAATGTGCTTAGTTCTTTTGTGGAATACAGGGTTAGCTCCTATATGTAAAGCAGCATCATTATCACAATAGAGAGGAATTGGTTTTGTTAGAGGAAAACCAAAATCTTTCATGAGGTAGCTAAGCCATTGAGCCTCTCTGACCCCCACAGCCATGGCTCTGTACTCAGATTCAGCCGAAGAGTTTGAAACAACTGTTTGCTTCTTGCTCTTCCAGGAGATCAAAGAGCCTCCTAAATAGAAAAGATAACCGGTAACTGATATCCTTGAACTAGAGCAAGAAGCCCAATCTGCATCTGTGAATCCTGCAAGAAATAAATCTGAAGAAGATGAGAACAAAAGACCTGCTGCTGGAGATTGTTTAATATATTGAAGCACTCTCAAAGCTGCCTTATAATGAGCAATGGTTGGTGAATCCAGACATTGACTAAGCTTCCCAATGGTAAAAGCAATGTCTGGTCTGGTATTTGTCAAGTAAATCAGTCTTCCTATGAGTCTTCTATATAAAGCTATGTCTGAAAATAAAGGAGCACAATCTTTGCTGAGTTTAGTTGCATAATCGATAGGTGTAATGATGGGTTTCGCATTCAGCATCCCATACTCTTTAAGGATATCTAGCACATACTTTCTCTGATGAACCACAATCCCTTTTTCATTCCTCATCACCTCAAAACCTATGAAATATTTGAGGTCTCCAATATCCTTAATTCTGAAAGCTGCATTCAAAGTTTGTTTAATAGATTCAATCTCGTTCAAATCATTCCCTGCTAAGATCAGATCATCCACATAGACCAGAATAATGGTAGTGCTTTCATTGTTGATTTTAGTGAACAAAGAGTAATCACTTTTTGATTGCTCATATCCTGAACTTATAAGAGTTGAACTGAGTTTGTTGTGCCACTGCCTACTTGCCTGCTTCAACCCATAAAGAGATTTTTGAAGCTTACAAACTAGATCAGGTTCTGGACTGTTGAATCCATCTGGCAGCTTCATGTAAACTTCCTCATCTAGATCACCATGAAGAAAAGCTGTGTCCACATCCAATTGCTTCAAATGCCAATGATGAACTGCAGCTAATGATAGAAGAATCCTTACTGTAGGCATCTTCACAACCGGACTGAAGGTGTCAAAATAATCAAATCCAGGCTTTTGTGTGAACCCCTTTGCAACCAGCCTTGCCTTGTACCTCTCAATTGTTCCATTTGGCTGAAACTTGATCTTGAATACCCATTTACATCCAATAGCCTTCTTTCCCTTAGGTAGCTTAGTTAGAATCCATGTGGTGTTCTGCTCAAGAAACTGTAATTCTGCATTTATGGCTTGTCTCCAATGAGGATTCTCTATAGGCTCTTGGTAAGTGGTTGGTTCCTGCATAGAAGAAACAGCCAAAGAAAAGATAGTTTGTGTTGGAGACAAATTTTCATAACTGATATAATCAGAAATTGGGTACCTATGATTCTGTTCTTCCTTCAAATTAGTCTCCATTTGCATGCACTCATAGTCTTGTAGTCGAATGGGAGGTTTTCTAATCCTTGTAGATCTTCTAGGTAGGTTATGTTCTGTGTCTTGAATGTCCTCAATATTTTCTGCAATATCAGCAGGTTGTTCTTGATCTCTCTCATTGCTCGGAATAGCTTCTGTCTCAGCTGGATTGAAGGGAGAAGTATATGGTATGAAAGGATCCAGGTCTGTGATGATATCAGTGTTGGGTGATTTTTGTTTATCACAATGAACACCTACAGATTTTTCTAAAGATCCAAAAGGCATAATATTTTCATAAAAGACTGCATCTCTAGATACTACCAATTCTCTTGATTTCAAATCTAAGAAAACAAAACCTTTAACTCCTTGCTTGTATCCTAAGAAGACACACCTTTTTGCTCTTGGATCAAGTTTGTTTCTATGTGATTTAAGAGTAGATATATAAGCAAGACATCCAAATACTTTCAAATTTTCAAAATTTGGATTCTTGTCATTTAAGATCCTATAACGACAGTCATTAGACAACAAAGTGCTTGGTATTCTGTTTATAATATGAATTGCATAAGCTGCAGCAAAATTCCGATAATACCTAGGTATGCAAGAATGAAACATAATGGCTCTAGTTACTTCTAGAATATGTTGGTGCTTTCTTTCTACAATCTCATTCTGCAGGGGGGTTTCAACACAAGAGGTTTGATGTAAAATACCTTTTGAGTTATAAAAGACACCAAGTTGAAACTCCTTTCCATTATCAGATCTAATGTTTTTTTATAGTTTTATTGAATTGAGTTTCAATCATTTGCACAAAGTTCTTGATTAACACACCCGTTTCAGATTTGAGTTTCATGAAATAAACCCATGTAAACCTGCTATGATCATCAACAACAGTGAGAAAATACCTATGGCCATTATTAGAGGGATGAGCTAAGGGTCCCCATATGTCCATCTGAATTAAATCAAAACAATTAGCTGATTTAGAAGTGCTGTCAGGAAAAGAAATTCTTTTTGGTTTAGCATAATGGCAAGAATTACATGGGGAAAAAGAAGCACTTTCACTTTTATTTATATCCTTGAAGATGGGATACAATTCTCTCATTATTTGAAGGTGAAGCCTATGATAGGGTATATGTCTAGCCTAAAGTGCCATATTTCTGTTAAAGCTAAAACAGAATCTGTATTTTCTACATTATCAGCAGTGTCATGTTTAGAAGAATAAAGACTTTGGCAATAGGTATATAGACCATCATTTGTTTCAGCTGCACCAATCTTCTTGTGAGTTTGATAGTCCTGTATCTAACAACTAGTTTTGTTAAACACAAATTGACAATCTATAGTTTTAATAAGGAATGAGACAGACATGATATTAAAGGTAAATTGAGGAAGATATAGAACATTTGTGAGGTAAAGAGTTTTCGAAAGAACAAGAACTACAATACCAGAAATTTTAGCAACAACAATTTGCTCATTAGGTAATTTAACTTTTATAGGTTTTATGTGCTTAAAAGATTGAAAGTATTGAAGAGTGTGTGTCACATGTGTTGTGGCTCCAGTGTCAATGATCCATGTGTTACCTTTAGATGTTAGAGTGCCTAGCACAGTATTTTTACCTGGATTAGGTGATAGTGAGTTGACATGCTTTACTGCCTGTACAGTTTGCTCCCCCTGCTGCTGTAGAAGTGCCAGTAAAGTCTGCTTCTGTTCTTGTGTGAACGAAGCTTCAGAGCTTTCACTATCTTCTTTGTACAAAGAAATGGTGTTACCCTCTTGATCATCTTCTTGGTTACAAGTGACATTATTGACAGATTTTTGCTTCAAATATGGTGGCCAGCCATGCTTTTTATAGCATGTATCAACCAAATGGCCTGCCTTATTGCTGCGAGAACACAACATCTTGGGTTTTCCCCTTCCATAGCTACCTCCACGACCTCTTCCTCTGGTAGTTCCTCGGCCTCTTCCTCTTGAAGGATTTGCGAAATTTTCTGCTTCATTAGCTGAGGATAGCAGAGTTCTTGATTCAGTGGCATCAAGTACAAGAAATTGTCTCTCGTTGTAACAATAATGAGACAGCATCCTCTACATCTGGCATAGGCTTCATCAACATAATTTGGGACCTAACAGCTGTATATTGCTCATCAAGACCCCTAAGGAACCTAACTACATAGGTGTCTTTTCTGTAACACCTAATTTTCTTCAAACCACAGATACACTCAGGTGTGCAGATCGAATTGCATATAGGTATTGGCCTGAAGTTTTCTAATTCTTCCCAAATGCCTTTTAGTTTTGTAAAATATGCTGTCACACTTAATTCTCCTTGTTTCAAAGAGAACAATTCTTCTTCTAGCTCAGCTATTCTAAAAAGATCTCCTTGATAAAATCTTTTCTTTAGATCATTCCATAGATCTAGAGCTACGTTGTTCCAAAGAACACTTTGTGCAATCTCAGGATTTAAAGATTGCTTAATCCAAGATACCACAAAGGTATTGCATTTATCCCAAATGTGAAAATTAGGATTAGTTTCATCTGGCTTGGGCAATGAGCCATCAATAAAGCCAATTTTGTTTTTCGATTTAAGAGCAATCATCATACTTTGAGCCCAAGAATGATAATTTTGATTATCAAGAGTTTTTGATATGAGAGCAGTACCTGAACTCTCACTTGGATGAAGGTAATAAGGGCTCATTGGGTTCATAATTGGATTTAGGTTTGCTCTTGTAGTTGCAGCTTGCAAAGCATTAATTTGCGCCACTAAATGCGCCAAAGTTTGAAGATCAACTCCTGCAACTGCAGGTGACTGCACATCGGGCTGCTGATTGGAATCTTGACTTCCATTATTTGCCATTTCTTGAAAGAAAGATTAAGAAAAAAATCCTTGTGTGAAATATTAGATTTTTCTTTGCACCTTTGGAAGATCATCCACGCTCACCGCACCATGTTGAAACTTTGTTCTTGATCATAAAGGATGCAGAAGTTTGGTTTGAGTGGAAAGTGGAGAAAAAAGGAAAAGAAAGAATTCTAAACCACTGGATTGAAAATCACACACAATTACAGAATTGTTTTTCTTCTTAATGCATAGAGGAGAATATCCAAACCTCTAACCTCTATACATATACTACTTTACATCCAGTGATATAAAAAATAAGAGAGTTAGTTAACCAATAACAGAATTAGTTAACTAATAGTACAGATTAATAAACTACAGAATAATATATCAATCAACACTATCATTTATCAGTTAAAACTTAAAAGACATAGAGAAACACAAATGTGCTTTGCCTCTCACTATGACATGCATATATTAGTAAATGAAAGGTTTTTGCTTGACAGGGAGTTGGTGGAGTGATAGAATTGGCTCCAGGTTACTTGCCAGCAGTTTACAGCATCATAAAAAAAGTAGGAGGTCTCTTCATAGCAGATGAGGTCCAGGCCGGGTTTGGTCGAACCGGCAGTCACTTCTGGGGCTTTGAGGCACATGGCATTGTCCCTGATATAGTAACTTTGGCTAAGGTAGCACTTCTTTAGTCCTATATGGAATTGGTGATTGTATACACTGACCTTTCAGGTATCAATGGGACTTCTAGTAATGACTTGTCATATGCACACAGCATTCATGTATATTACATTGAGTATCATTTTCTTAGATTACAAGAATGGTAGTATGCATGTTGGAATGTTGATAGATGAAATTTTGAACTTTTCTGCTAGGGTTCATGCAGAAAATTATCAATGGCAAAAGGTTTGATCTTTCCACTCTTCTTTATTTATTTATTTATAATCTGAACATTGCATAATGCATATGACTATAGAGTGAATCGCCATTTTGGTCCCTATATTTACATACGTGAGTCAAATTAGTCCTTCTCTTTTAGAAATTGTCAAAATGATCCCTCACTTTTTAAACCGTGAGTCAAGTTAGTCCTTTACACGGTTTCCGGTTGCATTCCGTTATGACGGTGCTGAGGTGTCACGTTAACTGCCAACTAGGCTTGCTGACATGGCACATGTAATTTTCTTAACTCAAATAACTCCCTCTCTTTTTATAAAATGCCTCAAATTAGTCCTTCTTACTTTTTTAAAAAAATAAAATAAAATTAGAATCTCAAATTCTAATACTACTTCCATTTTTCTCATCTTTGTTTCCTTTTTCCTTCCCTCCATTACTTGAGGAATCATTTTGACAATTTCTAAAAGAGAAGGACTAATTTGACTCACGTATGTAAATATAGGGACCAAAATGACTATTCACTCTATGACTATAATACTACATTAGTTATTCAGTGAACAATTTGTTGAGCCAACCTTAAATTACAGAATGTAGAATGTAGTGTGCTAGCATTTTTGAACCATTGCAATAATGACACTATGTGGAGCACATGCCAATTGTCAAGCATTATTTTGAAACAGTGGCAATTCATACACCAGATCAAATAAGCTGTGTCACTTGATTACATGTCTCGGTATTTTGAGATTCATTTTCATGGTCCTCTCAGGGAATTGGTAATGGTGCACCTATCAGTGCAGTGGTTACAACTCCTGAGATTGCAAAGGTCTTGACTTACAGTAATTACTTTAGCACTTTCGGTGGAAATCCGGTTTGTACAGCCGCAGGACTAGCAGTTTTGAGAGTAATTGAGAAGGATAAACTCCAGGAAAATGCATATGTTGTTGGGTCATACTTAAAAGAGCGTCTTAATTCACTAATGGAGAAGCATGAAAGTAAGCTTCTTTTCTTGTTCAAAGTTTGGTCTGCTTCTTCAAGATACAGGAGTAGTACTAGTACTACCTATTAATGATGAAACACATGTTTTTAATTAGTTGACGTACCCGTATTGGATACATATCTTATAAAATACTTTATTGATACTTTTGTATACTCTTATCTATATTTTACATGTTTAATTTGATTTATATCATCTTCGTATCATACTTATGTTGTATTGAATACTCGTTCTACACAATGTGTTCATTATTAGTTGTAAGTCCTTCCATTACTTGAAACTGAAATGTCATTCTATCAGTAATCAAAACACAATCTTACATGATCCATTATGAGTATTTAATAATTTCTCCTTGAATATATATATAGATATTTGGATGCTCTTGACTAGCACTATATTTTATTGTCAGTAATTGGTGATGTGAGGGGAAGAGGAATGCTGCTTGGAGTAGAACTTGTCACGAATCGTCAATCGAAAACTCCGGCGAAGGATGAAATGCTGCAGATCCTTGAACAAATGAAAGGTTTATTTCAGAGTCCTATCTATGATACTGATACATACTTATTAACATATACTCAAATGAATATATGATATGATTTCTGTGTCTGGTTCAAACCTTGTGATACATAAACATATCTTGTTAATGTTAAAGCTTACAATTATTTTCAGATATGGGAGTCCTAGTTGGGAAAGGTGGCTTTCATGGAAATGTTTTAAGGATTACACCACCACTATGCTTCACTAAGGAAGATGCAGGTTTTGTTGTCCTCATTATCATAATTATTATTTTTCAATAATGCTAGTTGTACATCAGAAATACGTCCATCAAATATCTAACGTATGCTATACATGATATAGGATGTGTGCTATACGTGCATGTGCTATACAAATAGCACACATCTCATATAATGTATAGCACACGTTGGATACTTGATGGACGTATTTCTGATGTACGAATAACATTATTATTTTTCTTTCTCTTCCTATCTAGCCCTCATTTGTTTTTTCTTCTTTGCTAATTCAGGCTATTTTCGCTATATTATTGTAGATTTTCTGGTAGATGTGATGGACTACACAATGTCAAAGATGTGAAGCAATGTACCATGCACTAATCTTGGATGGAAGTTCATTTTCTAACTCTTATTACATTACTGTCGATTTTTAGTTTTTTTGGAACTGAATGGCACTTTGAATAAATCATGTTCTATGTCAGGTTTCCTGTCCAGATGAGTGAGCTTCCATTTTCTTTATATTGCAGTGATAGAACCTTTGATATCTCTAGGATGTGTTTATTGATTACCAATTCCCTAGAATGATACAAGGGGTGAGGAAGAGTAAGAACTCTCTACAAATCTAATATTCTTCGATTAATTCTCCAAAAACTCCTAAATTATGCTCAATTTGCCTTATTTATAGCTAATCAAATGCCTAACCAACTCCTCCAACTAACTAACTAATCTATTACTAATATGATCCTATCAATACTCTCTCCCTAAAAAATCTACCTTGTCCTCAAGGTGGGCTTATCAAAAAAAAAAAATTACATAAAAAATCCACTTGGATCCCATTGTCAAAAAACTAAAGAGCTGAAATTCCCTTCTATAATAAGGTTCTTCATAGTAAAATACAAAAAATTATTCTCTTGAAATGGAGTACAAAATAAGGGTCTTTTTTATTTTGAATGAAGGATATGGGCCAGAATACAAAAAGACCCAAAGACAAATTCTATTTGTTCTGCTGGATCTCCAAGTTGATGCTTCTCTCTTTTGAATTGGGCTTGGCCCATTAGGTCTGAAACAAATCTCCCCTGTTCATGGGTTACAACTATCATTGCCTTAGTTGCTCCCACCCTTTTGCCTGAGTTGCTACGAGGACAGCATGCTGCTAGAGTCACCGTCACCCGCGCCCGTACTAGGGTTGCCGTCATCGGAGCCCTCCTGGCTGCCGCCTGCGTTCTCGTTGCAATGGATGGCTCCTCATTTCCTTCCCGAGCGCCATCTTCTCTTTTGATTTTTCTTAGCTCTCTTTCGCATGATGATTCCAACCCGACCTCTCCTTGTGCCACAACTGTCTTCGCAAGTGCCGCCACCGCTTCCGCCTTCGCCAGCGCTGCTGCCTCCTCTACTTGCGTCGCTGCGGTAGTCTTGCGATCCCATGGAAACACCGCCGCCAAGAGTGGAGGTGGCTTGGCCACGGTCGGCAGGACCGTGTCGGAACCCAACGCTTCACAAATCGCTGCTGCCGCCTCTGCGCGCGTCGCCTCTGTGATAGAACTATGTTCTTCGGCAGAAACAAGGCACCGAGAGTTCTGGTATGTCAAACCACCATCCTTCTATAGACAATCTTCCACCTCTGATCTGTATTCCTTCATTTCCTTCATTATTTGGCATGTTTCTTACATGGGAGAAGACACAACAAGATCCTGATGCATTTCTTGGGCTCTTTTTCCAATTTCTTGCACCCTTTTTGCTTTCGATGTTGTAGATGTCTGGGCCTTTTGTTCTTGATATGGTCCTTGAACCCCAACCTCTGTTTCTTGAATTCTGCCTATTGATTCTGAAATTGCATCATTTGGTTGTTGCTAACCTAGATTTAGGCTTGCCTTAATTTCTTCCCATTCAATTTCCCTACCTGCAACGCTGTTCTAGACAATTTCAGGCAAGACCAGACGCAAATCAGGTTGAAAACGATGAAGAAATGCACTGTCGAATGTTTCCTTCAATTCGCGGTTGGATTGTGATGCCTCCATAGCTGAAACCATGTCAATGCTCTTCCTGTTAATAAGCCCTTCTTGGCCTCTTAACAATCTCTGATGTTTCTGGGTGCCTCTTGCATCCCAAAATCGTCTGGCACAATTGGCCCACCAATACCCGTAAATCCCATCGAACATGGGAAAATGCCTCCATGCTTATTGCAGTGATTAGAAGCCTTCCCCAGGATCCAAGATTTGTTGATACCAGTTGATAGAACCTTTGATATCTCTAGGATGTGTTTATTGATTAACAATGGGGATTCATGGTAACTCACCAAGAATCCCTAGAATTATACAAGGGGTGAGGATAGAGAAGATGCAAAGGAAGGTGATTTTCCAAAACATCATTTACACACATTTTATGCACAATCGACACACATTAACACACAACCTACGTACATTTATGTACAATCTATATACATTTATGCACATTCTTCTCACCTTTGTCCACATTCCTCACATTTATGTATTTTTTCTATACACATATCATGTATAATCTACACACATTTATGTACAGTCAATACACATATATAATTACACATATTTATGCGCAATCCATACGCATTTAGGAGATGAAGATGCCAGAAAGAAGAGGTGAAGACACTTACTCGATTTTTGTGTGTACCTTGTAACGAATTGTTGCTAATTTTTTAGGAGATTGGGTTCAATTTTTTTATGAGATTTGGTTTGATTTTTTTGGACAATATTTGATTCCATTTTTTTGGAGATATTGTTTGGTTTTTTTGGGAGTTTTGATTTGATTTTTTTGGTAAATGATCTACACACGCGGGTAGAAGAGAGTGAATGTGTTAAAAACCGATTTTCGTCACAAATTATGAATGTAGTGAATCATTCGTCTTTTATAGTGGGTGAATTGATTGATGAATATAAATATAATATAGGTCTAAATAAACGTAGTAGGATTGTAAATAACATGTAGATTTCATATTTGGCTCTTGCTTTGAAAACATATTCTCATCACCTCCCATATTAAATTGTTAGATTTTCATAAGAACTAAATGTTACAACTTCTTTAAACAACTAGAATTCACTGGTCCATCATTGAGGCACATTGACCCGTCAACCAGGTCTATTATCCCAATGTTGAGCCTCATCTAGCACAAATTTTTTTTGTTAAAAAAATATATTTCGAGAATGTTATTTCGAAGAACAAATACTTCATATTTTATTTTCGGAAATGTTAACAATATTATAGTTATGAAAAAATAAATACATTTCACTCAATAATATTCACACAAGGAAATATCATAGAAAAATAAGAGAAAGAAAAGTATCTGAAATATCTTTTCCTTTTTTCATTCTTTTGCTTATCAACATAATAGATAAACCATGACATAAAAAGTTTATGTAATTTCTTTGTGCTGCATTATAGTGGGTTATAAATCATATGATGAAAATTTAATATGTTTAATCACGAAATTAAAAATAAAAAGTATTATTCTGCACACAAAAAATTACTTTTTTTAAATTAATTGAAAGTTCAAAATTTCAAATTATTTGAGTTGTAACTTGTCGCCCCCAATATCATCAAAATATTTGTTTTTGTTTTTTTTTAAAGAGTTTAATTTTGATGACGGTGTAAAAGTATTTTTACACTGTCTTCCAATTAAAACACTCTTTTTGTATGATTTTTCAGACAGTGGGAGAGAGAAAACACAATCGTAATTGAACGTGACAACACATGATTAGATAACTGTCCAAAAAATAGTACATTGACAGTCAATAAAAACTAAATCCTTAAAAATAAAAGAGGATAAGTAATCATCTTTCTTTAGTCTAAACAGTTATAAAAATATGTTCGGACCAACCTGTTTAATTGATTCAACCGCGAACTAGTCATATGACTGAGCTGGTTCTCTAAGGGTCCGTTTGGTAGAGGAAAGAAGTGGGAAGGAAAGAAGTAGAGATGAAAGAAGTGGGATAGAAGTTCAACTTCTATTAGTTTGTTGGTGAATACTATGGTGAATTTGATTTTTCCTTGCATTCATTTTTCCTTACCTGCTAGGCTGACATGTGTATAGTACATTAAGTGATTAAAGTGGGTTACAAAAGGTAAGTGTTATCAATAATTTTTTATGTACATTAAAAATATTTACTTTTCATGTACTCCATACGTATAAAAATAATTAATTAATTATTTTATTTTTTTCTTATTCTCCTTATTCTCTCTTTTTTCCTTTACTTCTACATGTCTCCTCTTTTTTTTTTTTTGATTTTTTTCCTCTTTCTCCTACTTTTTTTCCTGATTTATTTTTCTCTTTCTCCTACTCTTTTTTTTTTCTATTTATCTTTTTTTTCTTGATTTTTTAATTGTTTTATTTTATTTTATTCTATAATTAAACCTAATTTTTTTTTATCGATCATCATCTGTTTCATATGTTTTTTTAATATTTTTAATTTTTTCAATTTTCTTTAAAAAAACACAAGTGATTGATTTAATAAACAAATTGATAAATTTTTTTCATTATTATCTATTGATATTTCTAAATTATCATTTTTTATAAGTTATAACATTTAATTAATAATTTAACAATGAAAGTTATAGACATTTCACTCAAGATATAATACATGTTCACATATTATATATTTTTTATTCTCAGTATGTTCTAATAATTGCTCATATTATATTACAGAGTTGCATGTTATAGAATTGCTCACTTTTTGTGTGAAATTTGTTAACTTGCAATAAAGAGTGAGCAACTATAAAATATGTCAACATACATGCATTAAATTGTGAACAAAAATATGATAATGTATGAGCAATGTTGTAAATGAAATTGTGTTGTACTATGATAAAATAAAAATTGAATTGTAAAATTGTGAGCAATTTGTACAAACTGTGTGAACAATTTGTGTTATATTCAGGGACGGATCTATATTTTTAACCTCCACTAAAATTTTAATGTTTGTTTAAAAATATATAGATGTGTATATATACTGTCCCCATTGTATTATATTTTACTCGTCCTCACACTATACAAATTTTTATAAACATCATATTGTACTTATAAGTACTAATGATGTAAATTTTCTAGATCTGTAACTCATAATATTGTGGGCAATTTATTATTTTGTGCTTCAACATCATCATCATCATAACCATTAAAATTTATAGAGCCACATGAGAAATTCTTGGGTGGTCATGGACCGCCACGTAGGATTATGGTCCAGCCGCCCAAGTAATGACATTTGTACAAAAGAAATGTCATATGTCTTAGTTAGGATCCACTTTTACTAATTTAACATAATTTTCAAAAGAAAAATAAAAAAAGACCCACTCTCGTATAAGTAAAATATATATTTAATATTTTTAAATTATTGAGAAGTGAATTTATTCTCTTTTTATTTTTTAAAAATAAAAAATAAAAAATAAAAAATAAAAGATAAATTATAATATATTTTTAATTATTAATAATAAGTCCTATGAAATACACAATATTATCTATTAATAAATGATAAATATTTAATTTTATCATTTTTAAATTATTTATGTGAAGAAGAAGAATTTTTTCATAAATTTATTTTTTATTATAAATAATCATTTTTATTTTTTTCTTGTGATTCTAATTAGTTAGTTTTTATAAATTAAAATAATTAAAATAATTAAAATATTAAAATTTAATATTTAATAACTAATATCTTAATAAGTAAAATAAATATTTATTTTAATATGGTTCTTTTGTTCATTTTTTATTTTTTTAAAATAATTATGCTAGAATAATAAAAATGAATTTTATGACCTGTGACATGTCCTATGTACATATGGCATCACTTGGGTGGCTGGACCATAATCCTACATGGCGGTCCATGACCACCCAAGAATTTCTCCACCGTTAGTAAGAGAAGGTGATAAAAGAAATCTATTGATAAATCTATTGAAACATTTATTCATATATTTTAAAAGAATTAAGATAATTTAGATGAATACAATAAAAAAAAGTTTGATTTTGATGCACTGACAATGTAAAGATTTTGTACATTGTCATCCAATCAAAACTCTTCATTTGTATGACTTTTAAGATAGTGAGAGAGAGAAGACACTATCATGACTTATGTGACAGCACATAATTGGATGAGTGTGTAAAAAATTTATATACTGTCAGTGGATGAAAATTAAATTCTTAAAAAATAAAATATTTTTATAAAAAAAATAATTTCAATGAAAAACATTACAAATTTAGTTAAAAAATAAAATAATATAAAACAATTAAAAAAAATTTAAGAAGAGAAAGAAGAATTAAAAATGAAAAAAAGAAATAAAGAAAGTAAGAGAAATTGGAAAAGAAGAAGAAAAAAAAATAAAAATGAGAGAAATAGAAGGAAAAGAAAAAAACGGGAGTTTAACAAAATGTTTTGCTTTTAAAAAATTATTATTTTCTTTTTATTTAATTTTTTTGAAAAAAAAAAGTGATCCCAAATTAGACGTCAACACTCCTAATAAATATTAGTGCAAAACAGTAAACTAATCCCATAACCGTGGGGCCCACAATTGACCTTCCTTAGGACATCTATCCATCACAAATCAGCTGCAAATAAATGTTGAAAAAAACAAATGCATATGAGTCTCGACCTGTTTGGTTGGAATGAAGTAGAAGAGAGAAATGTTAAAAATGAGTTAAATTTTTTTATTTAATTGAAAAGTAATTGAATAAAAAAATATTTATTAATATCAAATTATAATTTTAACTTTAAAAAATGATGTCTATATAATAAATTACTATATAATTATTAAAAATAAAAATAATTTTTTTACAATATAATTACTTTATTATAATAAAATATTTAATAAATTAAATATTATTTAAAATATTTTAATTTATATTAAATATTTTATTATAAGTTTACTAGTATATATTAATTTATTTTTAAATTATTATTTCATGTCTCAAGCAAAAAATATTGTAAAAATAAAAATTATATAAGAGGGAATAAGTGAGTTGGCAAATTTCTCTTCTATTTCACTCCACTTTTGGAGAGAAATTATTTTATATAGGTTTACACTTCTCTCCAATTTCTCTTTTACTTCTCTCCTATAATTCTCTTAATTCAAACAAGAGAAGTTCCACAACTTCATTCCCACTTCTTTCTCCCTCCCAACTTCCATCCCACTTCTCCTCAAACAATAGAAATGATATTTGAAGGCGACGAGTAGGGGACGGATGCCTCTTTTCTTGAGCATTTTTATTGTGTTCCGTAAGTGTTAGCCATAAGCAGCTATTTTATTAATAGTATTGCTAAAGGTACAACAAAAAGCAATCAAAACAGTCAACAAGTTATGTACAACATATATAATATAAATTGCTGAACGAATATTACATATTGTGCACACCATATATCACACGATGTGCACAACATATATAACATGTTGCAAAGAAAGATGATGTTGCAACATGTACTATATGTTGTGCACAATAGTGACATACATTGTGCACTACATGTGATAAACGTTGTGCATTTTATATTATATATGTTGTGCACAACTTGTTGGCTATTTTGACTGGTTTTTTTATTGTGCCCCAAGTATTTTCCTTTTATTAAATGATAAGTTAATTTAAAATTTTATTTTCCTATTTTCTTTCAAAGCTCATTCTCTTTCATATTTTTTTTACATTTTATAGTAAAGCTATTTAATTTATATCACAAGAAAATAAAAAGAAAAAAATAATTATTTTTAATTTAAAATAAATCAATTGAATAATTTTTTTCTTAAATATTTTAGAAATTTTAAAATTAAATATTTGTTTTCCTTGTTATAATGTAGGTTCTAATTTTTTTAATTTTTCAAAATAAAAAATTAAGTATGGTTGCATTTTTAATTAATAATAACTTGTAATCTTTATCCAACCACGAATAAGTAAATCTTATGAAAGCTTTAGCAAGGAATCAATGTCTCCAATACTAATACGACTTACCAGCTGTTTTATAACATTTTCAACGTTTTCTATATCTACTAACCAACAAAGAGAGACGAATTACCAACCACTTTATAATATATCAGTTTCATCAATATTTCTTTTTCCTTATGGATTTGACTATTGGAAATAATAAAAGATGATGTGGATCAACCAAAGGGTCACAAAAAACTATTACAATCATTTAAATACTATAATTATTCTCATTACTCATTCCAATAAATAGCAAAAACACTAAATCATACAACATCACTTTGAAAAGAAATCAATCAAATAATTTATTGTTCCTTAAATAATTTAGAAATATTAAATTAAATATTTATTTTCCTGGTTGTGGATTTCAATATTTTTTAATTTTTCATGATGAAAAATAAAAATTAAGTATGATTACATTTTTTAATTAATAATAATTTGTCATCTTTATGCAATCATGAATGAGTAAATCTTATCAAAGCTTTAGCAAATCAATGTCTACATTACAAACACACATAACACGATTTACGGGTCGTTTTACAAAATTACCAACGTTTTCTATATCTACTTACCAACAAATAGAGATAAATTATCAATCACTTTATAATATGTCAGTTTCATCACTATTTTTTTCATTATGGATCTGGTTATTGAAGATAATAAAAGATGATGTAGATCACCGAAAGGGTCACTAAAGACTACTACAATAATTTAATACTACCATTATTCTCATTACTCATTCCAATAAATATTAGATTTTGAAAGCAGTGTTAAGGAGTTGGAAGTGATTGGATTTTGTGGAGCAGCATGTGAAGCTGAAATAGTTCTACATATTCTTGCCAATTCAGATCAATTCAAGAAGATAACTATTGATACAGGTTTACCAGATAAACCAAAATTAGGGAATCATCCCAGGATTTGGGATATTGAGAAGAACAGAAAGTATGCTTTGGATTTGAAGCAGAAAATACCAACTTGTGTGAAAGTAATTTGTCTTTGAAATTCATATTGTTGGTATTGGAATTGGAAGCACAATAATCATAAAGTGCTATCATGCATAGTTATATTATATTGCCTCACTCCATTTCATATGATATATGCTTTTTTTTTTGCCTTTTCATATTATTTGTCCATTTATAATAATAATAATGCTATTTGTACACCAAATTTCAGGCACCATCAGCCACCCCTAGTAAATGTAAGCAAAATTGCATTTAATACTATAATGCACATTAACAAATAACACAATATTCCACACTTGCATGTGTATCAAGCGCGCCTTTTGGGTTTCCATTTTTCTCTCTCACATTTTTTATTACACACCGCTGTATTCATTTCGTGAGTTTAGCCACATTCGAACTGAACAGTAGCGCAAAACACATAGTACCATTCATCCCGTGGACCTTGATACCTAAACTCATTCAAAAAACAAAAAAGTCATTCAAAACACTAGAAAAACCCATTTAAAATAATAAAAAAAACTCATTCAAAATAAATAGAAAAAATTCATTCAAAACAAAAGTATTATTTTTCCTCTAAAAGTATAACCTTTATCCCCAAAAAAAAATCTCGTAACAAAAAAATGAAACATATAAAAAAACTCATTATAATAACAGAAAAAAATTCATTCAAATAATTAAAAAAACCCATTAAGCAAGAAATTTAAAATTATGTTCAAGATAATAAATCACTTTTAAAAAAAATACTCAAAAACGGAGAACAGAAATCCAACAAAATAAGGTTGAAAAAAATAAAAAATATAAAAAGAAGAAAACACAAAATACGAAAATAAAAAATATAAAATAATAAGGAGTAGTAGAAGAAAAAGAAAAAAACATGAGAAAAAAAAATACATACCTATGAATGGGTAAGATGAAAAAAAATAAAAAGAAGAAGAAGGATGGTGATGATATGATGTGTGAGTTGCTGAAAAAAAAAAGAGAAGAGAAGAGGAAGAAGAGAGAGAGAGAGAGAAGAGTGAAAGAAAAAAGAAAAAAGAGAGAGAAGAGTGAAAGAAGAAGAAGAAAGAGAGAGAATAATGAAAGAAGAAGAAGAAAGAGAGAGAATAATAAAAGAAGAAGAAAGAGAGAGAAGAGAGAGATGTACTCCTATATTTTTAATAAAAATTAATTTTTTATTGGAGTGACTTATAGTGGCTATTTTTTAGTGTAGAAGAAGCATTATTCATTTACGATATCTAGGTATTAGTTTTCTTCTTCTATTTGTACTCTTAGAAAGAGATTAAGTGGAAAACATTAATAATTTGAGAGTAATACTATATATATATATCATAAAATTAGTCATTATCAACCACTATATGTAATAATTCAGTTTTTTAAAACTATTAAACCAAACCAACTTTTAAAATGTTGGATTAATGTGTAATATTAAAATTTAAATTAATAATTTTAAAAAGTTGAATTAAAAGTAAGATTAATAATTTTAAAAAGTTAAATTATTCTATTTGGTGATTGATGACTGATTTTGTGATATACAAAAAAACATATGTCATGTAGAGAATAAATATGGGAGTCATATTTGGTTAACTATTATTAATGAAATATAATAAAATCACCAAGAAATTAGTTTTTTGTAAAATAGGAAATGTAAAAGTATAAATTATGATATATAATAATTAATAATAAGTTTAGTTTAATAATTGAAGCAACAACAAATTGTTAGTTAATTTAATTATTAATGGGATAGAATGGTAGTTTTGAACAATCACCTAAACCATCAATTAATAATAGGTAGTGGAAATAATCTCTCCAAATAAATATAACATTAACAGAAATTTACTTTTTGTTATACAAGACTAGTTTTATCAATTCATTCAATTTTATACATTTATTGAGATGTGTTTTTTTTAGTGGTGTTTAATTTTTGCCAGATATTGCAAAACAGAGGAAGTATAATGTATTGAAGTAGATATCACAGTAATGTGGTCAACTCTTTCTATTCAACTTAATTTTTTATATATTACCAAACCAAAAAATTATGACTTTTGACTTCTAAAAAATTAAAAAAGTTAAAAAAGATTATAATAATTGCTATTCAAACTTGCCCTAGGTCATAATCAAGTTGGTGCATAGGCATAACATTCAAAGAATAAAGAGAAACAAAAGCAATATAAATAGTGCAAAGACAAATCAAGTAGCTTTTTTGGTCATGGACATTTAGATTATGAATATTAGGATATTATTATCCATGTTATAAGGGTTCAGGTGATGAGGTACTGCCAATCCATATTTTATTAGAATCCCTACCTAGCTAGCTACTACAATCCACTTATTCTCAACAAGCAAATGGGCAATGAAAACCAGAAATTCAAGTAGTGACAAAATTTGCAAAGTGCAGCTAGATAGAGACCCTTTTAAAAATCAAGTACCAGTTGAAATGGAACACTTTTAGATGCCCTGCTCAAGCATTGCCCGGACCCTCATTGGAAGACCATAGAGCCTGATAAACCCGGCAGCATCGGCCTGATCGTATATCTTGCCACTCTCGAACGACGAAATGTCTTGCCTGTACAGGCTAAAGGGGCTCGTACGACCCGTCGCAGTCACAGAGCCTTTGTACAATTTCAGAGTCACCGAGCCTGTTGTGGTCTCCGTGATCTTCTGCATGAATGCATCCATCGACTCGCGAAGTGGATCGAACCATCTGCCGGCGTACACTAACTCTGCATACTTAAGGGCCAAAGAATCTTTGACTTGTATCGTTTCTCGATCAAGTGTCAGAGACTCCAGCTCACGTGCTGCAGTGAATAGGATGGTTCCACCAGGAGTTTCATAAACTCCACGGCTCTTCATGCCTACGAGCCGATTCTCAACCATGTCAATCCGGCCAATTCCGTGCCTTCCACCAATCTCATTTAGCTCGGCAAGTATAGTTGCGGGTGAAAGCCTCTTCCCATTGACTGAAACAGGAAGCCCTGACTCTATCCCAATTTCCAAATATCTGCAAGACATGAATGCATAATTTTAAACATGTAAAGTACAACAATTTCAAAAGCAAAGAAGAAACTTGAACCAATGTATATACTCAAACTACAAGTCAAGATTGTGGCTTACTCTGCTTGATTTGGAGCATCCTCTGGGTCTACCGACATCATGTACATATCCTTTTTCGGCTCATTCGCCGGATCTTCCAAAATATCGCCCTTCAGTGTCACAGATTGTGCATATCAGATAAACAGGAATATAGATTTTGGAGCTACACTACATTAAGCATAAACCCTAGTTTGAACTGATGATTTACACTTCAAGCAACTCCTCCTGAGATACAACATAGAAATTATGCTTTGCATTCAATTTGATGACTCACATGTTCTAGACTAGTGACCAAATAATTATTTTTCAAAAGAACTTCAGAAAGAAGCACACATAACTCTCCACAAAGTGTAAGATATGACCCAGGATTGATTATGCCAGTTGAGTTCATCAGTGAAACCAACCATGAACCGTCGAAAGATCATGTAATATTTCATGTGGTAACACGATACACCTCAGTTATCAATATACAGTAAACTACTGGCTTTCAAAATCTTAGACCTCCAAATAAGGAGAAACCATTAGACAAAGTTAACTTCACTGTAACAAAAGCTCGAACGAGGATAACCACAAGACGTACCTCGTGGCTAAGGTGCCAGAGGTTCCTATCCCTGCTATAAATGGACTTCTTTGTAACGGGAACAGGAACATTATGCTTTTTAGCATACTCGATGGCGTCTTCCCTCCCTGTAATATCCCACTCTCTCCATGGAGCCACAACATTCAGCTTGGGGTTCAGAGCAAAGAAAGTGAGCTCAAACCGAACCTAAATGATTGAATATAAATGAGTCAGAAGAAAATATATGACATGATGTAGTGCTGCTGTGAGCCTAATAGTCAGACATGCCTGATCATTTCCTTTCCCAGTACACCCATGGGAGACAGCATCAGCTCCAACTTCTTTGGCAACATCAACCATGGCCTATCAATAAGAAGGTAGCAACACGTGTTTATATAAGGAAACAAACGATAAATATATTCGACCGATCATCATTGTCTATGATTCTTTCAAGAATGAATACTTTACTGAGAGCTAGCAGAAGAAGTGATAGTATTACTATTAAGAGACATGAAACAACAAACTTGAAGCTGAAGTACCTTAGCAATAACAGGGCGAGCCATTGAGGTTCCAAGCAAATACTTTCTTTCATAAATAGCACCAGCTCGTAAGCAAGGGAATATATAATCTCTAACAAATTCCTCCTTCAAGTCCTTCACTACTAATTGAGAGGCCCCACTGGCTTTGGCTTTCTGTTCTAAACCATCAAGTTCTTTTATACCCTATCAAACAAAAAGTTGTTGCCAAACATGCAGTATATAAAAAAATATAAGTTATGCACAAAAAATTCATCTAGTCAAATTTTCACAATCATGAATGATAAACTTAATTGCAGAAAGTGTTATGTTAAAGTATTAACATACTTGACCAACATCAGCAGTGAAGCAAACAACATCACAACCATAGTTCTCTCTGCAAAGCAAAACTCATTAAATCATTAAAATACAGATTATAATAGAACAAAATTATACAGCAACACGTAAATGGACAGGGCAATCTACTGTAATAAGACATTCCCAGATTACATAGGGAAACCAAAAGAAAAACTTGTTTATAACTTTGAGTTTTTATCATTCATTCAAAATATATAGTATTCGAGAGGAATCCAATATAGCAATATTGCAAACTTGAGACAGAAGCATCTAAAACCCCAACAGAACAAAGCAACAAATATACCTCAGCCATGGGACAATGACTGATGTGTCTAAGCCACCACTGTATGCCAGAACAACCTTATCCAGTTTGCCGCGTAGCCCACTACCCTTCTTGTTTTCAGAAACTTCTATTGCTGTCTCAGTGTGTTGCACTGCTTTTATAGCTGCAAATTAAGAGAACATCATAAGCAAAGCAAACATAAAACTTAAATATCACACAGCTTCAAATTAATATGTCAAGTTATGACAAAAACAGAGCCTCTGATGAACTCAAGCATTTTAAAATTTAACGAAAAAACCATCCAATCCTATATAAAGCAACAGATAACCCCTTCAGAGACTTATTATTCTATTGCTGCCATGATATAGTTATGCTAGGAAGCACGGACACACCGATGCCAAGGCGTGTCCACGTGTCCGACACCCGGTGGACACCGACACTCGGTGGACACGTCTCCGACACGCATCCATACGTGTCCGAGAAAAAATAATTTTTTTTAGATTGGACACACGGTGGACGCTGTCTGACACATATCGGGCACGTCATGACACACTATAGATACAAGTCAGGTACACCGTGGAGATGACACATTTTTTTCTTTTTTGATTTTTTCATACTTTAAGAAAAAACTTAAAATCAAATCCAACCTAAACTTACTAGACTCAAAAAAACTTGAATTAAATATGTAAATATGTATTTTTAACAAAAAGTAAGAGAAGTTTTACTAAAAAATATTTATTATATATTCATATATATGTTGTGTCCGTGTCCTGTGATTTTTCAATTTGGTGTGTGTAAGGTACGTCCAGCCAATCTCAGAGAATATAGAGGAGAAGAACAGAAGAAAAGAGTGATAGAGAGAAGAGGGAGTTAGAGATTAGAGATGAAGAAGAGAAGAGCAGTGGAGGTAGAATCAGTGTAATTCACCTCACAACCCTGCCTGTGTATATTACTGTAGACGTATAACAGAATGAAAGAAATAACAGAAAAGATAGTGTGATTGGCTTTCGAGAGGCCAACTCTCTCCCCACCCAAGTTCACTTTCCACTAATTGCCTACCTCTGACAACTCACTATTCCACTATTTATAACATTCCCTCTAACTAACTTCTCTACCCTCATTACAAATTCATTCCCTTCCCACATTTTTCTTTCCCCTTCTTCTATAAGTGAACCTAAAAGGGCTAATTCCCTCTGGCTGCTCTTGCTCTATTTGGTTCATTACAATGTGTCTCCGTATCCATGTCCGTTTCGTGTCCCGTGTCCATGCTTCTTAGGTTATGCCAAATTTTCAATGAGTGCTTATTTTCCTAATCAAGTGAAAATGGATGTGTGGATTCCAACAGATAAAGAAATAAGAATCTTACACAATGTTAACAAGTAACAACCAATGTGGTCTTAATTGAACGGGTCAACTATCTAGAACAATAGCAAATACTGCATGTTAATAATTAATGAGGTCTTATTCTGATATTGTCTTAATTTAAAGATCAACCATTATTGATAATCTGTTACAAGAGGGTGGACCTGAAATTAAATAATCTCTCACCTTGAAGTTTACTGGCACCAAAACGTGTTATTGACCTTGACTGCACAAGTTACAAAAGTCCAACAAAAGACCATTGAAGAGTACACAGAAACACAAATATACTATCAATAAGTTGTTATAAAATGTAAGAGTATGTTTGGTTAGGGACATAGGGCATAAAAAATGGGGCAGAGAATTTCATGAAGCTCATCCATGAAAATGTCTACCCCATTTTTACCCCTAACCAACACAATATAAGGGCATATTTGATTAGAGGGTTAAATAACAAGGATGAGCTTGTGTTATCTTACACATGGAGCTCAATCATGTAATTTGGTTAGGGGTAGAAATGGGGGGTAAATTTTCATGGATGAGTCTCATGTGTAATTTTACACATGAAGGATTATGTGAAAAACTAACCCTCATTTTATCCCTTAACCAAACACATCCTAAGGAGTAAATTTTTTACATTAGAAAATCACCTGATTGAGCGATGATGGCCTTGCCTTCCAGAACTGGTGGTGGTGATGCAGTAACTGCTCTGCAAATAAGAAAACAAATAGCAAACAATTATTATACACAATAGAGTGCAATCACGTCGTTTGATTCATGTAGCCGACCCCACACAGTGGATAAGTCTTCTTGTTTTTGTTGTTGGGGTGTATTGTTCACAACTTGTTTGGAAAATTTTAATAAGATAGAATTGAAGAATTAATACTTGAATTGGATTCCAGTGTTTGAAATATATTAGTAAAATTATAGAATTGAATTGAATTCCAATGTTTGGAATGTTTCTAAAATGAATTAAATTTTTTTAATAGATAAATTTATCCAAAGACACTTTGGAATTTGAAGATAGTATTTTAAATAGGATCGTTTGAAGAGAATAATTTAGATATTTCATATTTTAAGTGAAATGCCAATTGAAATCAGAGTGAAATGACTTTGATTTGTTTTTGGACCAAAACTATGGAATTGAATTCAACAACAGCCTGTTTGGAAACTTTAAAATGATAGAAATAGAATTGAATTCTATCAGGAATTGAATTCCTACTAGAATTGAATTGAATTCTGTTGTTTGAAATACATTAGTAAAATTAAAGAATTAAATTGAATTCTAATGTTTGGAATGTTTATAAAATGAATTGAATTCTTTTAATGGACAAGATTATCCTTACTTAATATAACATAATCATCATCATCACACATAACAAATTAAATAACACAACAGAACAAAACTTCATATGCGAATTCTAAAAAGTGTCATTTCAGCAGCTATATAAATTCATAGCTAGCTAGCTGAGAAAAGAAAGAAACTCACTCTGATTCATAATTGAATAAAAACTTAGATGATAATTGGAAAATATCCATATATCATTGAGCACATAAATATCTATCTATAAATCATTCAATAACAAAGGCTCATGATTTCTCAAATCACAAAAAATGAACAGTTTGTCAATATTTCGAAGTAAACAAAGATTATATTAGTTCTTATTAAACCTCTCATCCAGTAAAATGGCAAGAGACTGAAACATATGGCATTTAAAGATTATAATTTTAACAAAAGGGAAAGCATAATACAGTGATTCTAAATTACCCAGAAGAAGTATTACCAGAGCAAAATGGAGAGATGAAAGACATAATGGTTAATAGTGAAGGCAATACAGGGTTATAGAAAAGGACAAGTATGGAATACTGCAATTTGGATAAGGGTATTTTTGACCATGTAATTTTAAGTGGAAATTAAGTGAGAATTGATTTGCAAATCAGACCTATTTTTGTGTGATTTCAAAATGGACTTAAGATGAGAATTAGAATTCTTATTAGAATTGAATTCTTACCTTTTATTGTGTTTCAAACTTAAGAAAAGAATTCAATTCCCATAAGAATTGAAATCATGTGTTCCAAACAGGCTGCAAGTGTTACGAACACCGTTGGAAAAATAGTAAACAAGTGTCAATAGAAAGAGGGAAAAACACATGCATGATGCCATGTGTATAAAATCGTTCCAACTCAAACATCACCCATCATTTTTTAATTGTTCCAGATATCTACAATATACCATATGCATCCGCCCGCAGTGACTAATCCACTCGAGGCAGGAGCTCTCAAAAGGGTAAATGAGTCAAACTCGTGACTAGATGCTTAGGGAGACAAAATGGGCACCGTCAACTGTACTAGGTCTCGTGGTTACATCACCCATCATTATTCGTGTTTCAAGATACAATTTTTTACATGAATGAAAAAAAAAAATGAGAAGAGAGAATGAAAAGGGTATACCTGTACTAGTGGATTGGAAGGAAGGAGAAGAAGATGGGGTGGAATACAGAGGAAACACCGGTTAAACTATCACCGGTTAAACCATTGACCCATCGGTTGAATCATTGATCCAGTGCCTCGACCGGTTCGATTCCGGGGTCGAGTTTTACAACTATGGGTCTAAACTCTAAAGTATGGTTCTGAAAATCAGACACAGGTTCCGAAAGAATCGCTTTAGCTCCACTTTGAACCTGTGCAGAACCAGAGAACCGGTCAAAACCACCTGGGCAAGGCGGTCCGCCATTTTTTTTTTTTAAATTGGCCCAAATCAACGTAGTTTTTGGTGAAGGAAAAAAAACCCAAACTAGGAAATTAGAAATCTGAAACAGATTTCCAAAAAAAGAAAGAGGAATTAAGAAACCCTAGCAATCCCTTCTTGAGTCCTTGTACTTCAGCCTTCAGCAACCGCCGCCGACTCACCCTGCCGGCCAACTGCCGTCTGCAGCGTCCCGAAGCGCCTCGCTGACTTGCGCGAATCCATCGCCGGCAGTCCCACATTGCCGGCGCCACCGCTTTCCTTCTCCATTGGCCCCTTCCTCTGTTGTCTGCCCTTTAGGTTAGTTGGAAGTTACTTCTTTGAGTTACTCGATCAGTTACTCACTACCCAGTATGCCTCTGTCTAAATGTATTTTTTTCTGTTACTTTTTCTACTCTGCCGTTTGTGTTTGTGTTTCATGAAGATCAAGTGCTAAAGTCAGAATTGTGATCTGTAATTGTGTAAGGTTTTGTTGTATGGACTGTGCTGGTGCTTAATGTATGTTTTAATTTATTATTTTTTATATTTTATTATGTCTGCTTTGAATTTATTTCGAAGAAATCGATTGAACATCTATAACTCTTTCTGGTCCGGTTCGATGATCAATTCGGTTTTCACTTACATCACCCATCATTATTGGTGTTTCAAGATACAATTTTTTACATGAATGAAAACAAAATGAGAAGAGAGAATGAAAAGGGTATACCTGTTCTAGTGGATTGGAAGGAAGGAGAAGAAGATGGGGTGGAATACAGAGGAAACGCTTTCAGCTGAGCCATTGTTGTAGAAACCAATGTTTTTTTGCGGCTGCTCATTCACTCACTCACTCACTCTTTTATATAGCTGAGAGAAAGGGTAGGGTTGTCATTTGGTAATCAAGTTGCAGTTTGTGAGTCTGAACCGCTCACTCCCCACTTTCTTTTCATCTCATCCATCTCTCACTCAACACTCTCTCTCAACCCTAATTTCATCCACCCTCGCTGTGCCGCCTTCTATCCCCAGCCATCGCGTCGCGCCGGCACCGTCGCTGACGGTCCCTCTCTGCCTCGGTCTCCCTTTGTCTCCACTCTCCACCGCCGCTGGTTCCCCGGTCGCCCTCAGTCGCCCTCCACTTTCCACCGCTGGTCGTTCTCTGCTTCTGAGATCTGTACGCGCCGCCACCTCTGGTTGCTTGTGGTGGTTCATCACTTATTGCGCCACGCAGCCACCACCTCTGCTTGCTGCTGCTGCTTCATCATCAAAGTGACAAGGTAAATTATTTTTTTTTTCAAAACAGATTGTGTGTTCTGTGATTCTGTCCTGAAATTTTTGTTTTCAAATATGATAAGTTAATTTTACTTTGTTTTGTGATTCTGTCTCTTATGTGATAAGGTAATTTTTAAGATAATTTTAATTTGGAATATAGGTATGTTTAGGTAAGCTGAAAAATTAAACTTATTTCAATAATCGCTTATTTATACAATCGCTTTTTTATATAATCGCTTATTTAAGGATAAATTTATGTTTGGATAATTTAGCTGAAAAGTAACTTTAAGTTAATTTATGATGTTTGGATTGTTAAAAGATAATCGTTTTTTTCTAGTAAATTACTAAAGTGGATATAAAATGATTTAGTTAGACAGAGTTAATATTATTAATAGGGTGTATTGGTAATATTCATTTCTAACTTTGAAAAAAAAAGCTATTTTTCTCAACAATAATGCTAAAAATTGAGCTTAAGCTTTTTTTAGTTAAAACAGCTTTTTTTCACAAAATTTACGGCTTAAATTATATCATGTTTTTATCCAAATATCATGTGCACTTCTAAAACAGCTTTTTATGAAAAAATAAGCTTTTTATAGTGAACTTAGTTGAGATTGAACTTTTGGATTTTATTCGTAACTAGTATTTTCTTATATAAAATATTAAATTATTTTTTGGAATAATAAAATATAAAAATCAAGCTATTAAATATTAAATTAAAATAAATATATTATATAATAATTAATTATTAATGAAAAATAATTTTATATTAAAATATTCAAATAAATATTTTAATTAAATATAATTTCAATCAAATTGAATTTCACCTATAACAACTAAATACTTCACTTATAATTTTTAAATTATGTTAAGGTATAATTCTTATTTATTATCATTAATGTTGTAGATAAATTTCAAAATTTATAATTATTCATTACTTTAAAAAAATCACAAAATTACAATTGATTAAAATAGAAAAAAATCTAAACCGATAACAACTACTTATAAATCAAAGATTTGAATGATTAAATGTTTGTTATACATTTATTTTTTATATATTTTTTCTTTTTATTTTATTATAATCATATCATATATTTTTAATAACTAAAAATTTTGATCTAAAAAATTATTAACAATTAATAGGAAAATTGTTATAAATGGATTTAATAAATTTTATTGATACATTATTTTGATATTATTTGTTTGAAATATATTTATGGGAGACAAATGATATCATTGTTAGACTTCATTTTCAAATTGAAATTTTAAAATGATCCAATCACATAAATTATATATATATATATATATATATATATATATATATTAGTAAAGTTGCATTAATGTGCATTCTGATTGATTATTCTATTAGTTAGGCATTTAATTAAACTATTGTTAATATAAATTATCAACTGAAAGTAGATTTAAATTATAATTTTCATTGATTGATATAATTTATAAATAATTATTTATTTATTTAAAAAATTTTAAATAAAAACCAAATAGCACTAAATAGAAATGAAAGGAATGATGAAAGATAAATCAAATTATTCAATTTTTTATCCTTATATACCCATAACCATATAAAATTTAATTAGAAGAATATACTCAGTTGGACTTGTTTCATCATATTATTTTTAAAGTTAGTTCATCATGGAAAATGTAAAAAATTATCTCGTCATCATCATCATTGTTTGGTCTGTTCCAACCTAACTAAGAAATGAAAATCAACATGATTGAACCTTTAAAATTAAGAGAAATAATATATTTATGACAAACGATACAAAATGGTCTGACCAACTTATAATATATAGTGAAGACGAAAAATAGTCTTAATAAAAATTAAAATTAACGTCTTATAAATCACTCCAATAAAAAAAATTTCCATTATGATCCTTAAGTTGTAAAATTAAATTCAACTTCGTTGTAGAATTCCACAAAATGAGCAGAATCAATTATGTTTTATTTTTTCAATTTATATTTAATATACATACATTCAATTCAATCAATTACATCTTATAATACTTAAAAAAATTTCTCTCAATATGATATGATCAATAATTTTCAAATAATACTAAATCAATATTTTTCAATTAATTAAACACATATCAAGAACAATATAATATTATATTGAATCAATTACGTATTCAATCATTTACTCACAAATCACAATAATATTGAATCATCTAAGTACAATTAATAAGGTAACTTAATTATATATAGGGTAAATTTTATTCATACAATTATTGGATCAATTAATATAATTAGGCAAATACTACAGTACAGTGGTCACTTTTAATAGAATGCATGTGTTTTAAAAATTGATGGTAAAATTACTATTCTATCCCTACTTTTAATTTTTTTTCCCAAACAAAACTCTCTCTTTGAGTAAGACCACCACCACCTTTCAGATTCATCCCTCTTCCCCTCTCCACCTTAAACCACCCTTCTCCAACAACACCAACTCCTTTGGCCACCATCATCACCATCACCTTTAGATTCACTCCTTCCTCCCTCTCCACCCTAAACCAGCCTCTTCCGACAACACCACCTCCTTCGGCCACCACCACCACCTTTAGATCTACTCCTTCCTCACTAAGACCACCACCACCTTCAGATGCATTCCTTCTTCCCTCTCCACCTTAAACCACCCTCCTCCGACGACACCAACTCCCTCGGCCACCACCACCACCACCACCTTTAGATCCACTCATTTCTCCCTCTCCACCCTAAACCCCCTTTCTTCTCTGTACCGAGACCACCACCACCACCATTCCTCATCTCTTCTTCTAAAATTTTTCTCAATCCAGCTACTTATTCTAATTTTATTTTTGGTTTTGTTCTATTATTCTGGCTGGTTTATGATTTTTTGGGTCTCTGTTGGATCTGTCCCTTAAAGAGGAAACTGGTGGTGGTGGTGGTGTTAATGAAGTGGTTCTGTGGTTGGACGGAGAGATGGTGGTGCAATTAGCTGGTGGTGGTGGATTGGAATGAGAGTGGTGGTGGTCTGATTGGGATGAGAATGATTGTGGTGGTGGTGGTGCAGGACTAGGATGATGGTGGCGGTGATGATTGTGGGATGAGGGTGGGGGCGGTGGCTCAGGTTGGAAAGGGGAGGAAGAGAAGGTGGTGTTATTTTAATGAATAAGGGTTATAGTTGGTATAAAAATTTAAAATAAGACAAAATTGTATTTTCAAGTCAATATTTTAAATTACTTTATTATAACTCAAAAAACAACTGCACTATAGTATTAGCCATATAATTATTGATATTAATGAGAATCAACCATATTAAATCAAATTAAATCATATTAACTCACATTAAAATACATCAAATCATGTTTCATAGTAAATTAAATTATTTTCTAAAATAAAAGGTTAATTGTAGGGTTGTTCTTGAAGTGATTAATAACATTTTTTTAATTAATCATAACTGAAAAGTTTAATATATACAATGAATATTCATTCTTAACCAATTTAAATAAAGGCAATCTTATAAAAAAAATCATTTATATCTGATTTTACTCTATAATATATATACATTTTAATGATAGAAATTTGACACATAAATCCAAAGAAATATAAATAAAAAAGGAAAAAGAAAACACATATCTCATGTCTAAAATTGTAATTTAACAACCTTGATGTTATTCCAGGTCGTCAATACCCTTGTTCTATCTTCCCAAAAAGCATGCGCCGCACAGAGTAAGCACAGCAACAGTTATCATCATCGATTTTTTCATCAAACCATCATTTCCAATTTGACACATAAATTCTTACCAAGAAATTCAAAACAAGAACTTCTCTTTCCAAAAACTATGGAAGCTGAAGCTGACTCAAGAGACACCCCTCTCATTCTTATTAAGCAAGGAGCTGAAGCTGTAAGTCTAATCATTCCCTGCATTTTTAGAAGCAATTTACGTTTACGTTTACCCTTTATTCAAAAGTTTCAATCTTTACTTTTTCTTTTTGGTGCACCAACTGGTTAGTGTGATCACTCCATGGATTTTGTAGAAGCAACTGATTCCCACCCTTTATGTATAATTTCAAGCTTTTCTTGTTCTAACCACTTTGTTGGATAATTTTACATTGATAATTTGGTACCGCCCTCCGCAATCCTTTTTTTTAATAGTTGGTGTAGTTTGAACTCAAAAAATGGATGAAAGGTTTTTCATAGACGAGGTTTATATGTTTACTCGTGCAACTCATCCTTGAAAGTTTTCCCGACAATTTTAGGGTGCATTTGGTTGAGGAGTACTAGTTGAGGGGAAAACTACATAAATGAACTCCATTTATAATGTTATACATGAAATTATCTATGAAAGTTTCGCCCACATTTTTACTCCTAAACCAAACACAACCTTAGAGGAAATTGGACATACATTACTTACTAGCAAATCCTTATGCTCATTTTGATGTCCATTTATTTTGTATAGAGAGTGTTTGAGTCTTCTTTTGTGGGAAGGAGGTCTATTATCAAGGAACGCTTCTCAAAGAAGTACAGGCATCCAACTTTGGATTCTAAATTGACACTCAAGCGTTTGAATGCGGTGAGATTTAAGATAAAGTTGCAATTTTTTTGTTTTGATGATGAATTTCTGAATAGTTAGCACTTAGCAGTGTTTTTTATTTTTAATGTCTTGAATGCTTTGTTACGTGATTCAATTGTTGGAGCAGGAGGCTAGGTGCATGACCAAAGCAAGGCGACTCGGTGTTCATACTCCAGCACTCTATGCTGTGGATCCTGTGTTGCACACTTTGACATTTGAATTTGTAGAGGGACCTTCAGTCAAAGATGTCTTCCTTGAATTTGGGTCACATGGCGTCGATCAAGAGCGGATGGACAGTATTGCATCCCAGATCGGTGATGCAATTGGGAAGTTACATGATGGTGGCCTAGTTCATGGTGATTTAACGACATCAAATATGTTACTAAAGAATGATACCAATCAGTTGGTGAGTTTATTCGTGTATTGTTAGGTCCAGCAATATTCTTCACACTTAATCATGTTAGATAGTTGGGATATGTTATGAACCTGTTACAGAAAGTATTTTTTATCATTTGTGTAGGTCCTTATTGACTTTGGTTTGAGCTTCACTTCAACTCTACCAGAAGACAAAGCTGTTGATTTATATGTTCTGGAAAGAGCCCTTATTTCAATGCATTCTTCATGTGGGAATGTGGTGAGTCTATTTATGTTCCTCTTAGTCATAACTGTGATTCTACAAAATGTTCGAGTTTGAATTGAACTGTATCCTGCAAAAGTAGTGGTTAAACTTATCATGGAAAGGCCTTGTAAGACAAATCTTTTATAGGTTGCATGTACCTCCTCAAATGTCTCATCTAGATTCATTTCAGCATACCGAGTTTTCTAGTCAAACCTTGCATTTTTTTGAAAAACAAACAGTTTACTTGTTTATTTAATATATTTTAAAAGGAAAGTCTATCATCTTCCATGCTTGTCATATTTGTTTTTCAGCCCAAAATTCACCACAGATTACATTACTTTTTCTAATGTCCTGTTTTCAACTGGTACTAACCAGAGTTCATACTTCTTATACCATATTAAAGCCTTACTCCACTAGGTGGAGTAAGCTACATGATCAAACAACGTCATTGCGTCATGTACTCATGTTTTTGTTTTGATCCATGCCATAGAATGCAACAAGTTTTACGTTTGCTATCAAAGGCCTAACACAACCCTCCTCTTTTATCTGAGCTTGAAACCAGCTATGTAAAAACATAGCCAGAGTTAGAGTTCATACTTATATACTCTTGAAACTACTTCTGTATTGATCTTCATAGGATTGCCGTTTATTTTCCCATTTTATGTCAATTTTGGATTCTTAAACTACTCAATCAGGAATAAGTTAAGAAAGAAATCTTAAATACGGTGAATTCCTGAATCCTAATCGTGCATATGTAATAATAAGCCACCTACTACTCTTTCCTTTGTACCAAATAAGTTATCCTTGCCTTTGTCTTCAATAGATGATGAAACTTTTACTTAACATGAGAGTACAAGACCATGCCATAAAGATTCTAATGAGAATGAGTGTTAGATGATTACTTATTAGTATGATTTGTTCCTAAACTAAAACAAACATCTTTTAAATTGATCATTGAAATTTGTATGTGCAGATGGATAAGATACTTGCTGCATACCGTAAGTCATCGAAGCAGTGGTCATCCACATTGAACAAGCTGGCACAAGGTGAAGCCTTCTATCCCAAACTTGTATAACAATAATGCATTTGGTTTAAGAAGAAGCATGTTCTTACTTCCTTACATTTTTTACCTCTTGCAGTGCGACAAAGAGGGCGAAAGAGGACTATGGTAGGATGATGATTCTCATTTTTCATTTTCTTGCTGAGGTAAAAGAAATAGAGATGTAGACTAATGAAATCTTAGTTATGTAATATATATTTTCCTTATCTCAGTTATTTAAATACTTGTAACGTGCACTTCTCATACTGTTTAAAAGTAATATTTTTCCTTATTGTTCGGTTAACCATCAATTGAATATGGTATAAGACATAGGGTTATGTGCAAGTTCAATTGTTTGTTGTTGAGATCAAAGTATGAGCCATTTTTCCAGCTAGGTGGACTGAAACTCAATATGTGGTATGGATAATAATAAAAACATTGCTATATTTATATCCATAAAGTAGATGTTTATAAGCATTCTTCAAATCCAAGGATAGAGAGTAAAATAAATAATGTGTGTTAAATAACATAAAATCTATTAGTTACTGATAGTTAAGTCTGTTAATATTTTGACATTTTAGTTAGTTACTCTATTCTTGCATCATTCTTGTTTTTCCTTCTTTCCCTCCTTTGTATATAAAGGATTGCTTATAGTAATATGAGGGAATGATGCAGAAAACTCTGTAACACAATATTACACAAAGTTGAATAAGATTACACATTCCATTTTCCTTCTTCCAGTTATCTCTAGTTGTTCAGACACGACACCATTTCACATGGTATCAAGAGCTCACTAAGAAGAGGATCGGTTTTGTATACGCTTCCCTGCCTGCAACATGGAATCTCCATACATCTCCCCTATGCCAGCCCTCCACCTTCAATTGATGCCCACAGTTTGGCTACCCTTTTGAGCCAATTATCTACTCTACAAGCTCACATATCTCAGCCCAAGATCCACTCTCAGCAAGATCCCAACAGTCCATATTTTCTTCATTCAAGTGAGAATCTAGGTACACCTTTTATCCCTACCCTCTTGACTCCTCAAAACTATCATTCCTGGTCAAGAGCAATGTTTTTAGCGCTCAAAGGCAAAATCAAACTCTCATTCATCACTGGATCTTCACCAAAGCTGAATGCTCAAGATCCTCTCTTACAAGCATGGGATTGTTGCAACACATGTGGTTTCTTGGATCACCAATTCTTTATCATCTGAGATCTACCAAAGTGTTCTTTGGATAAATAATGCTTGTGAGTTATGGACCTCCCTTTAACATAGGTATCACCGAGGTGACATATTCCGCGTAGCTGAGCTAATTGAGGAGCTTCATTCTCTCAAACAAGGAGAATTGTTCATAACATCTTGTTTTACCAAATTGAAATCCATATCGGAAGAATTGGACAATTTTTGCCCAATTCTAGCCTGCATTGCATGCACTGATTCTTGCAAATGTGGATTAAACAAAATCCGAGAATATAAACAAGAAGATCAAGTTGTTCGATTTCTTCACGGCCTCAATGAAAGATATACCACGGGTTATTAAAACCTTTTCCCACACTTGACACTACTTTCTCCATGCTTACTCAACAAGAATGCCATCTACACTGATATTACTGAATCACAATTACTCTTTGCTTCTTCTTTGCGTGGTCGTGGTAGAGGGAGGGGGGTAGATATAGCTCAAGGGAAGATCTCAAGGTGGTCGTGAAAGGTCTAAATGTACTCATTGTGGTAAGCCAGGACATCTTGTAGATGTCTATTAGGAGAAACACGGTTACCCTCCCCACCTCAAAGTATGACAAGTTACACCATCTCTTAATCCATTTTGAAGAAAGCAAAGTTGATACAACACAAGAATCCTCAGTCATCTCGGACCAAACTGTACTAACCTTGACACAAGCACAAAAGCAGGCTCTTGTTGCTATTCTTCAACCACGGGACAATCCTGTCCCTAATACTATCAATCTGACAAATCCTTCATATAAACAATGTTTGGTTACCATTCTGTCTTTTTCCAAATATACTAAAATCACACATATTTTGTCCTTTACTACCTTATCTACTAAATCGTGGGTTATTGACAGCGGAGCTACATATCATTTGGCTTACTCTCTTAAATCCTATCACACATATCAAAACCTGTTTTGATAAGTTACCTGATGGATTATTCACACAATCTAGCATTGCAGGATCTGTTTTCTTTAGTCCTGAAATTTATCTTACCAATGTGTTGTTCATTACATCATTTAAATTCAACTTAATCTCTATACTACTTTACATTTTAAAGTTAGTTTTACTAAGTTTTTGTGTGAGATACAAGATCTAGCCACATTGAAGATGAGACACTTAAAGCCATCAATGATCTCTACATCATGCATAATGATACACAACTCAATATTCCCTCTATTACTATCCTTATGGCTCATATTCAATTTGTTATTACGGTCAATCCCTCTATATTGCACAATAGATTAGGACATATATCACAAAACAAAATTTATGAAATGCAAAAATAATTTCCTTTCATATCTTTTAATACTAATAAAGATCCTTGTACTCATGCCACAATGGCAAGAACAAGCATTTGCCTCTTCCTGACAACAATAATACTAGCATTTCTGTTTTTGACATGATTCATGTTGATATATGGGGCCAGATTGTTGTACCTTCCTCTGCTGGGTATCGATATTTCTTCACTTTAGTAGATGATATAAGTAGATACACCTGAATTTATTGTATGAAACTTAAATCTGAAACTTCTTCCATATTAAAACATTTTGTTAAACTTGTTGAAACTCAGTTTCAAAAGAAAATAAAATGCCTCAGATCCGATAACGGGACTGAATTTATGCTTAGTGAGTTTTATCGATTACAAAGTATTATTCACCATACATCATGTGTAGAGACACCATAACAAAATTGTGTGGTTGAACGTAAGCACCAACATATTCTTAATATCACAAGATCTATTCTTCATTCCAAAATCCCTAAATGCTTTTGGAATTATGTTGTTAACCATTCTGTATACATCATCAATCGTATACCAAGTATTTCTTTTGCAGAATTCTACACCTTTTGAGAAGATGATGCACAATTCTCTGTAACACAATATTACACAAAGCTGAATAAGATTACACATTCCATTTTCATTCTTCTTCCAGCTATCTCTAGTTGTTTAAGCACGGTGCCATTTCACTGAGAGTTCCACAAAAATTAAAGGTGATAAATTGGATGTATATATGAAGTACAAGACAATGAATGTTAAAATAGTTTTATTGTAATAATAATGTGTTGGAACAAGACATTTCCTTACTCATATTTGAGGAAGCAAAGTGGGCGGGGCCCAGGAAACATGGTAGCAGGATATTGGGCCGAGATGCTTGAGGAAGGCTTAAGGGAAAAGAGTTCATCTTAGTCCAGGCCCAAGATCCTCCTACCAGGGAACTAAAGGTCTTTGTAGTATGGTAGGCTTCTCAAAGTGTCTCCACCTCTACAAGGGGCAGCCCAACATGCTCATCACGTACGGTCCAGGACCTATGGCCCAAAGGGAGTTGAAAGGGAGGGGTATGTGAAAGAGAGAGAAAGGGCAAGTGAGTAGGGGTCCAAAAGTGGTAAAAAGTGTAACGGGTAGTGGAACTTAGTTCGGAGATAACTAAACCATGTAGGAAGAGTGTCATTTGGATTAGCCTACTAGAGCAAGTAAGTGTCGCAGACCTAGAGCCCATAAATCTTAGGATATGACCCTTGTATCTTTCCTTTTTTGGGGAACTGACCTGAGGGAGGATAGGGGAGAAGGGTATCTGAATATGGAAAGGCAATAGGGAGAGACATGGTTGAGGGGTGAGGCCAGAGGAAAGAGTCAATAAGGAAGGAGGGGTCAAGGTCTGGAGGGGTCGTTCCCGGATGGGCATATTGGGTTGGACGTTTTGGTTCTCACCATACAACAACAGTCTGGAGTTCTTGATAAAAAAACAACAAAAACTACTCCTCACAAGCTTACGAACACAAATCTATACTACACATTTTGAGGCAGAAACATAATGCTATATGTGTTATGAAATATATGTTAATATGAATGTTCTTGTATTATGCTCATTCGGTTTAGGGTAATCAATTAAGATTTGATTGATCACTGCAAGTCTTAGAATCTGTTTGATTTATAAAAACAGTTTTAAGTTGTCATGTTTTTTTTTTAAAATTTTTTTTGTTAGTTTCTTGTTATTTTTCTTAGTTTTATGAAGGAAATAGTAAAAACTATAAATTCAAATTTTCATTTCCAACTATTATTATTTTCTTTGTAACACCCCTGAACATCATAGCTCTATATATATATATATATATATATTACAGTTAATAATTTTTGAATTTATCTGTTAGAGTAATTTTTTTTTGAGTTTATGATTTTAATAATAATATGAACGTGTCATTGTATTTCCATGCATGAACTATATGATTATTTTTAATGTTCATACATGTGTATATATATATATATATGTGTGTGTGTGTGTGTATATATATATATATATATGTATATATATAACATAATTTACTACAACACGTGTGCATGCGCGACATGTGGTACTTTCATGCAAATTGTGCAAAAACCATACAACACCATATAATATTTAATTAAATGCACCTAAAATATTTTTATTCAATGATGAAATTTTTGGACTCACCATTTTATATTTTCCCGGATCGTATATTTTATTTTTGAGCCGAGACATTTTTACAAGTGAAATTACCAAAATACCCCTACATAACCCTAGACTACACCACTTAACCTACACATCAAAAATTCAAAAATACCCTAACCCTAACCCTAACTAATGCCACGGCCAAGAGAAGAGAATGGAGGAAAAATTTTAATTAATACCAACCACTTAATTAATACTAATTGGTGCTTTAGGGGACATAATTCAAATTAGACACTCACCATCTACCAAAAAAAAAAATTAGACACTCACCCATTGGTCATCCTTTAATCACATGGATCCTCATCCAAGGGTGCAAAATTTGCAACCTTTCCCTTGCTTTCTAAGGCCCTACGGCCACACCACCACCTTTCCCTATTTATTTTAGTCTCTTACAACAAATTTTAACACATTAAGCAACCACAAAGGTATACCAAAATAATGCCAAAATCTCTCTAGAAATTCCCTCAAAATTTCTCTCAAATCCTTAAACCCTAGCCAAAATCTCGGCCACCCTATCACCACCACCATTTACCTCATTTTTATTTTTCATCTACAAGTTCTAATACCATCAAACACCATATTCAACCCTCTAAACCACCCTACACCCAACAAAAGAAACACCAACCCTACCATTTGTAGAAGGAGGAGCTCGGCCATAAGGAGAGGAAGAGCAAGCTCCAAAAACAACAACAACAACATCCAACACTCCTAGGGTCTTGCTGTAAGTGAGTCATCCTCTCAAAAGTTTCATTTTTATTGAATAAAAATGCTTTATAATGAAAATAACCGGTGAAAATATTTTGTTTGAGCAAAAATAAATTATTCTAAGTGTTCTTGAGTTTCTCAAATGAGATCTACCATTTAAAATAAATTTTGATGATGTTGGTGCATTATTTGAACATAAAGCTTGATTTTAGGTGTTGTAATGGATACATGCATGCATGCAAATGGTGCTATGAATAAAATGTATATTTTGGACCCTTTTGATGGTGGAACCCGCGGCCATGAAGGCTTGGAAGAGAGTGGGTGTTGTTTCATGGACTAAAATGCTTGAAAAAGACCTTTAATAAAATATAGAACTTGAAATAAAATAGTGGTATTCAAGGGACTCATAAATAAATATCAAGAACATTATTTGCTTCTGGAATATTACTTTATAAACTCATATCTGGACCAAGAAAAATAATGGTATTGGTACACCCTAAAAATGAGCTAAAAAGATTAGTAACTATGTAGAAATATCTCTTTTAATGTATTAAAAATGGCTCCAAAATAGGAAATCTGTAAAATAAAATAAGAATCACCAAAATAACTCTCCTAAAATAATAATAAAGTTTATTTCTCAGATCTGGAATTTATTTGATTTTATTTGGTTGAAAATGCTTTAAAAAGTATAGTTTGTTCAAAATAATGCTAAAAATTAAAGTAAATGCTATAAAAAAATCATTTTAGTAGTTTTACATTCTGAGATATTTATTTTCAGACTTAATAAAATGAATATTTCAGTTCTGAAATTTATTTATAATTATTTGTATTTATTGGGAGAAAAAGGACTTAAAAATGGATAGTTTTGAGTAAAATGATCACTTAAAAATACCTTATGACTAGAAATATTATTTATATTATTTGGGAACATTGAGATACTAAAATAAAGAGTTTTTATAAAATAAAAATGGTGGATTAGATTCTGGAAAATATTTTAGTAAAAATATTAATAAGAAAAAGCTTATTTATGCATATAGTTTAGGAAATATTGGGATAATATGCCCTTAAAAATATTTAGGAGCTTACCATTCTGAAATAATAAGATTTTGAAGCTAGAGAAAAATAAAGTTACTGATTTAAAATATTTTATCATTTATTTGATAATAAAAGGTATTTTCTAACATATAGTTTGTGAAAATACACCTAGAAAATGATTTTCTTAAAATAAATGGACTAGTAAAATAATTATGAACCTTATTTATTATTTTATTGATTAAAATATAATTCTTTTGGATTCTTTCCAGATTTAAATAATAACTTAGAAATAATTTGTTACTTGCTTACTAATGCTAAAACTAGTTAAAAATAGTTAATAAATGGAATAAGTAATTAGAGAAAAATAATTTGAAAATATTCTGATATAACCAAGTGGACCCACATAGGTTAGTAATGTTAATGATAATGTTAGAATAATTTTAAAAGGGATTAAAAAGTTAAGTTTTCTAGTAAAACAAATAATAAACCTTAAAATTGTTAACACTAGTTATATTGTTTAAAAATAAGGGGAAATAATGGAATAAATAAGAAATCATTCCTGAAATAAATATTAATTATAGGAGATCAGAATTTAAAAGTCTTAATTAATTTATAATAGAGCTTGAGACTTTAGGAAAGATAAAATTATACATTAGCTAGTTTATAAAGAATAAAAGTATAATTAATTAAGTTAATAATTCAAAATCTTTAAATATTAAATAAAATCGCAAGGTAATGATTTAATAAATATTTATAATAAAGAAGATTAGTTTGGGATGTTTCATAAAACATTAGAAGAGACTTTAAAAAGAACGCTTCATAATACGTAAAAGAGAGTGTGTCTTGAGAGGATGGAGCAACGAGTAAATGTACTTCATGCATGATGACCGAGTTAATTATGTATTGTGACTTATGATATGTGGAATTGATTGATGAACTATAAAGTGGTGATGAGAATGATCTAGATTGTTGAGATGAAATTGCGGTGACGATTATGATTGCTGTAGTACAATGTGTTATGCTGTTACTGAAATTGACTGATGATATCTTGAGACTGAGTTGGATGAGATGTGATTGAATGATGATTGGATTGTTTGGTTGTTGTTTGTTGTGTGTGTTTTTACCGTCAAGTGGAACTCTCGATTAGCCTAGATCCAGCCGTTCTGCTGTGTGAACGGTGGTGCATTGCGCATACTCACGGGATAGGGAGGCCTATGGGGTGAGATGTGGTCCTCATGCATTGGACACATAGTCCTACTAATGAAATGGTGATTGAAAGTATATATATTCCAGGGTGTTCCCGATGTTGATGATGAATTGTGTAAGCATACGCTCATGAAAGTGGAAAACGGCTAATCCCTAGTTCCAAGTAGACGAAGAAGTTCTAAGCCGACGGAGCTACCTAGGAGACCTTATTAGTACGGCCTAAGGAGGACTCTAAGGTGGTTACGTTAGATAGAACTTGACGTAGGGTGCTAGTTACGCGATAACCTAGAAGAGACCTTAGATTCCCTTAGTTCGGGCAAGTAGGATGTTTGACTGTTCAATGTAACGCACCTCGGTTCTTTAAAAAGATAATGTATAGTTTCTAAAAATGGAGGGTGTTACTTTGAACAGCTGGAGTTGGCATAAGCGGTACCAAGCCCGGGTATCGGCAATGATTCACTGAGAATTTTATTCTCATACTCGCTTTCTTTCTTATGTTCCAATTCCAGGAGATGGATCCCCCGCCGCCCGTCGTTGACCTGCTATCTGTTCGTTATCACCCAGCTACATGGTACATCTCAGTCACATCAGCTGTCCCGACCACCTTTGGTTTCTACGTGGCAGACCTTCCCCCATGGGATCCCCGGCCAGAGCCATTTATTCCTCAGCCACCCGTTGGAGCTGGGCATCCTCTGCCCGGTGGACACCATGCACCTCCTCCACCTCCCGTGCACATGCCTGCTCAGGGACCCGAGTCTCCTCCTGGACCACCTGTGTTCGCCGAGGACGACATTATGGGTAACCCATTTCTTTGGTTCAACCCAGATGATTATGAGCCCGACTATGTGCTGGGTGAGGGAGCGTATGACGACGAGGAGATCTTGGAGGCGGCCGTATCTCCGATGAAGGTCGAGGAAGAGGATGAAGAGGATGAAGACCCAGAGGAAGACCCTGACGAGGCCGAGTGACTGTAGCTGAGGATTTCTTTTTATGTTGCTTTTTCTAGTATTTCATTTCCTTTTTGTTATAAACATGTTATGGTTGTAAAGGTCATTGTTTCGACCTGTTTTGATAACACTATGGTTGTAATTTTCAATACTGTTGTACTTCGTACCTTTGGGGTTTTGTCTCTCCCCAATATTTTGGATGATGTTTAATTTCAGTTTTATTATCCCTTCTTCCCATCTGTTGTATGGTTTATTTCATTTCGTCTTTCGTTCGCGTATTTAAAAATAAAAAATCTCGTGTTTTCCGCTGTTAGATTTAGGATGTTACATCCTTCACAATAAAATAAAAACTGAGCATAGTGTTAAACATGAGATGCACATCAAAATCTTGTGCATATACCAAGTTCGTAAAGGCTATCTAATCTAAGCATACTGTGAATATTACGTACAAGGTGATACATGTGTAAGCCTCAATCACGAAAATTAATAATTCAGCAGTGTAGGGAAAAAAAGAGGATTTGGTCGTACCTTAAACATTAGTGATTAATCTTAACCACAAACATAAATAATGATGCTTCTTAACTTGTTACTAGCTTACGTACCCGTGCGATGCACGAAATATTTAAAGAAAAATAAGTAATTTATTTCCATCCCTTTGATATTGTAATAGTAAACAGATTTAAGTTAGCAGATTGTTATAATAATTATATAGCATAATAAAAAGTATATACAAAAATTAATTAGTATCAATAATCATACATATGAAACTATTTAGGATATTGATCATGTATTGGGCCAATAGTGTGTTTGGGCTTGTTTAAACTTTTTGAAAAAATTAATGTTGGGCCATGCTGTTACATATTGCTATTAAAAAAATTTAAAGAAACATGTCACTGTAATAGTTAGTACCCATACTAATACATATACATAGCATTCAGCACAATTATATGTACTGGGCTTAGACTGTGTTTCGGCTTGAAGTCGCACTGAGTAATACTGCATACATGTACTTGCTAAGTTGTTATCTTACATAATAGAAAGCAAAAGACCATCATACCAAGTTCAACACCGAACACATAAACAAATAATTCACATATGAATAATCTTAGCTTCAATAACACGGGGTTCATTCATGTTGATGCTAAACACACACTTGTCACCTGTTCTGAGTTTGTGGACATTCCGGAACACATTCCAGCCTTTACCAAACTTGACTAAACCTGGTTTAGAATTAAGCAGCTTCAATTCATAATCATTAAAAATATTGCCATCATAAACTCTAACTTTCCAGGTGCCACCTTTCCCTTGCTTCAGTATTTCCTTCCCAAAAGATGAGTGCAAAGTCTACAATAAAACAGAATTTGATGGTGAAAAAATGGTTGTAGTACTATGCTACTGAACTTCAAAATAAAAGATAGAAGTTATGTTAAATTTACCATTTGGCTGGACTTCTCTTCATATTTGGTAATCTTGTGTGTGTACAAATTCGAATCACCCATGTTTCTGTTATTCGATATTTGAAATAGGTTAGTTAAGCTTAGATGAATGCACATTGTAAACTTTCCTTGTTCAGTAAAACTACTTATACTTTATCATATAATTATTGGGCATTTAAAGACAACATTTTCAATATATGTGTTATATAATTTGACAGTAATCCATATTAATTGAATACTAACCTGCTAGATTCTCCAGTCTCAAGATTGATATTGTTCTTCTGATCTTCTTCTTTTTCCTTCTTCATTGTATCAGCTTCTGCTGCATTCTCAATTGGATCATCCAAAGCATGGACTGCTGTTTGAATCTCAAGTGGCATGACAACTCGAAGATTCCTTGTAGCATGAGATCTAAAAGGAATTGTCCTTCCAAGCTGATCCATTGGTTGGATAAAAAAAACTGAAGCATTTATATACCACAATTTGATGTAATCTCTGTTCCCCAGATTATAGAAATAGATCAAGTCAGTAAATCCGTCATCAAGATATGCTCTTGTTGCTTCTTTCCTCAGCTTTATGCAGAAACTATTATCTCCAAGATCAACTGTATACACACGATCTTTGATTTCTTCTTCAAATTTCTTGATGAAGTACAATGGAAGTTCTCTGGTAGTCTATAGGGTTTTATAAAAACATTAATAAACCAAAACTTAGATTTTCTTTTATTGTTTGGTAATGTCTGCTGTCACCGCAAATTGAATGTAATAAGAATTTTCATTGCTTGAGGATGCTTCATTGGACGAACGCTAATGATTTTTTCAACCTGTAATCCAGTCATTGATTACTGTCCTGTGTAAAAATATGTTAAACACTGTTAATTAAAAAATTATTTAAAATCTTAAAAATATTTCCCAACAAAATGCAATAAACAATAACTCCTAACCAGAATAATATCCCTGACTTAAGAAAAAAGCATATCGAATGACAAACCCTAAAATAGAAAGATCTCTATTTCCTGATACTTTATCAACAATTAAACAAATAGTTTACATGGAAGACGGTACCAAATGCAAAGTCGTTTTTGGGTAAGGATTACCAGTGGTTGAGTAGAAAAGAAAAAAGTAAATGAAGAAGGTTGAACTTGTACATGTAGTTATACATGGAAAAATAGTCTGTTAATAACAAAACAGAACTTACCTTGCGAAACGACTTGAAATGGAAACGTAGAATATCAAACCAGACAAAGTTTCACATGCGAATCGATGGAGTTTCAGAGATGAACCTGCACAACACTCTTAAAAAAAAGTTAATAGTTTGTCTTGAATATAATGATCTCCATCATTCAACTTTTACTCTTGAAACAAAATGTAACATCTTCTGTTTAACAGGGTGGAATTAACCCCTTTATGCAGAATATTTTTTTGTAATTCCTGTAATATATATTTCGTGTGGTATTAATTTTTGTACTTATTAAACTGTAAAATAATAGAGTCTTGTCCATTAATTTAAATTTTTTATTTTAATATAGAAATTTTGATGCATTTATAGGGGCAATTTAGATACAATACAATAATACTAACTTTTTTAAACTCTAATTTATCATAAGTTATTTAGTTCTATTTGGCTATATAACTTATGACCTATTCAAAAGTTATTTTAGTATTTTTTTATAAGTAAAAATAATTGACTTGTGTACAATTATTTTTTACAGTAAATGAAATAAATAAATTATGTTATTTTCGATTGATGTATAAAATATCTTATTTAGGAATTACTTTTTAGATATTGATTTTATATATAAGCTAAAGTAAGATACTCACTGAAATTGGTGGTTAGTATAAACTAATAGATGCAATGACATATATGATTTTATTGATCGTGAGTGGATGAGTTAAAATTTTTTTGCAGATGTGTCAATCCATATTTATATGTCTGTGTGAAATTTGTACACATATTATGGATTGCATAAGAAACACTTTAGATTATCATTCATTATTATTAAATAAAGTACTTTATTTGAATCAACTACTTTGACATCCATCTGATTTAATTATACAAAAAAATTTAAAAATAAACTCAATTAACATCTAAACTAATATTATACTAAAAAAAGTGGTATGTTCCAGTGGGACATATTTAATTTCTGAGCACTAAGACTTGATTGGTATTTCCCTAAATATGTAAACATCAAACGTGGGACTGATCCATTTTTAGTTAAAAGGTACATCTTATGATCATACAAAAATATTTTACCAATGTACAATACACAGACAACATAATTCCAACATTTTAGGTGGAAATGATGTTTGTTTTTCTCCAAATATTAATTACCGGTAATTACAAATGTATAAATGATTAAATTAAAAGCGTGTATATTGACAAAAGAATAATCTATTACATAAATACACTCCAAATGTATATAAGTGTTTTTAAATGTCACATCTCAACTGACACTTTGCGAGGGCAATAATAAAGCCACCTTTACCAAGTTTGCAGAAAGATTGAAAAGTTACTCAGAGGAGCGATAAAATGACGGTAGTTACAATGCATTTAATATCTACCGAGTGAGTCCATATTCAATAGTTGAAAAATATCATTTATAACGTTTTTTAATTAATAAAAACATCTTATTAAATTTAAATAAAAAAAGATATCGTACGGGTTTGGACTTTGGAAATGTATGATCGCATATGTACCAAGTGTAATAAGACGACTTGTAATCGAAGCGATTGCAGACGAAAAGACACCATATTATGTCTATTTAAGCATCTCATTATTGTATCTTTTTTTATATTCTACACACTTCCTAATAGTATTCAATAAACAAATACTCACTCACACATAGTAAAAGAGTAATAAACACAGAGAAAATGGCAGAATTGTTCATCAGAAGGCAACTTAGATTGGTCATGAAGGCAGATCATACTAAGTGGAAAGTAGGTATTTTTATTACTACATTCTGTTATACATTCCAAAACCTTTTGTATACTATTGTTCACATACTTTAAATGCAATAACATTCTTTCATCTGTAACAGAAACTACAGAAAATACATTTCAATGGACAGCAGTCATGAATGGACCACCGAACTCCGTCTATGCAGGTGGAGTATTTAGGTTCAAAATATATTTTGGACTTGATTATCCAATGAAACCTCCACAAGTTGCTTTGGTTACCCCAATATATCATCCGAACTTTGGCAGAGGAAATGGTTTGGAGTTAAAGTTAATTTCAACTAATTATTGGTCACCGGCAACAACAATGTCACAGGTAATCCTCATCCAGACTCTACCAGCATAGCTACACTAATTGAGAATAATGAGGAGTCATTCAAGATAATTGCTGCAAAATACACAGCACAACATGCAGCACCATGAACTTTTTTTTTTAATGTTTCATATTAGTACTTTTATAATGTATTTTTTTGAACTTTTTAAATTTAATATACTTATCTAACCCTTTCTGTATCTATTAAATTATATTGCTTATAGTTGAAGGTGTGTGTTAGCACGAGAAGGGGGGGTTCAATCGTGCTTAGATTTTCAAAATACTCTTCTAAAACTTTTTCTTTCAAAAACACTTCTCAGAAGGGTATCCTTCTGAGTCGCAGCGGAGAGTCCTTCTGAGAAAGTAAAGTTTCTCAGAAACTTTGCTTTCTGAGAAGATCAACCTTCTTGGTGATTTCTGAAACTTGTAGATTACAACTATCAAGTGTAAATACTTGTAGTTATAACGAAAGAGAGTTAGTATAATAATAACTATATTAACATGATAATATATTCAAGATATACATGAGATATTAACATAGCTGTAGCAACTAGAAACCATGTATAGAGATACTTTCTAGATAAGTTATCTAATATGAAGAATTAGGAACTTATTCAAGATAATATCTACGCACATAATAATATACTATAGACTTCAGAAACACATTCTTGTTCAAAGAGAAATGGTCATAGAGCCTCAGAAACCTCATACGAAGTTTCTGATATTACTTTCTGGTGAGAGCACAATTTGTACTGGTTCATTACGTTATTAATATCTCTCACCACAGTTATCGAATCAAAGATCCAACCGTTCAAATGTTAGAACTATGTGTCCTTAACATTCTCATAAATTTTCAGCTCGATCCAACGGTTAACGAATCCGTATATGAAGAATTACGATGATTGGTTTATAGAAAATCTGCTCTAAGAACTCATTATGTTCTTGCACGTTTTCACTTCAAAAGTTGTCTTTCTCTCTGATGTAATTTTCTGATAGAAAAAGCTAGTTAATATCATGCATCTTATACTTTATATAGAGTGTGAATTAAGATAAAGATTAAGCAACTAGAAATTAAACTAGCAATAAAGTTCAGAGAGAAGTATAGAAAGTGAACACAATTTTATACTGGTTCGGCCAATGATGCCTACATCCAGTTCTCAAATAATTGTTTGAGTTCCACTAACTTTCTTCAAAGTTACAGATATTATCAAGCCTTCTCAGGCTCTCTCAAGTATTCTTTCTTATAGCCTCTTCAGGCTTTGTAGTGAATATTCTTTCCACAAGCCTTTCCAGGCTAAGCATGGATATTCTTTCCTATCGAAGCCTTCCCAGGCTCCCTCAAGATATTCTTCTTATTGTGCCTTCCCAGGCAACCTTGCCTTTAACACGTAAAGGACTTCCACCACTTCACAACCCAAAGTGGATTTCCTTGCCTCATTACGAGGACTTCCTTGCCTTAAACAATTAAGGACTTTTTACTCCACTCTTATAAGTAAGAGATTAGTATTCTTTCATCAAGCCACTTCTGGCTTCTCTTGCTTAACTCAACACCATGAGCAAGACTAGTATTCTTTGATTGGCCTCTTCAGGCTACTTGCTCATTCACCATGAGACTTTTACAAGTATTCTTTTCCTAGCCTCTTCAGGCTCTAATTGCTCAACTCCACATGAGTGAGACTTTTACAAATAAATACAGATTTGTGTTTGAAAAGTGTGTGCGTAAAGCACTTACAAACAAATGCTTAAGGACTTTGAATGAACAAAGGATATCCTTAAACAACTCATATTCAAAGCTTGCAACAACAAGGATGTTATCTAATGAAAGAATAAGAATAGAAGATTTCTAGAAATTTTCTTTTGAGAGAAAATTTCTCTTCTACAGAATCTCGGGTTTCTCAAGGAATATGAGTAGAAAAGATTTGATTTGATTCCTTAGAGTGACCCTAGATGCTGTTAGTGATGTGTTATAAAGTTGAATTAATGTTCTAACATCACTAGGAAATTTGGTAGCATTGCAGCAACGTGCAAGCTCACTTTGTGTCTTGTTGGGAGCTTATTTATAGCCTTTTCCAGATTATAGCCGTTGTGCACAATTCCCAAGACTTTCTGATATGTCCTTCTGAGAGTCTTCTGAGAGTCTTCTGAGAGGACTGTCTTCTGAGAGCTTTCCGAGAGTACTGCCTTCTGAGAGCTTTCTGAGAGGACTGCTTTCTGAGAGCTTTCCGAGAGTACTGCCTTCTGAGAGCTTTCTGAGAGGACTGCTTTCTGAGAATTTGTGCTTCTCACAAATTCTATTCAGCCTTATGAGAAAACTGCTTTCTCATAACCAAGTCAGCACTTCATGAGAAGGCTGATGCATCTTCTTGATGTGTCTTGACTAACCCAATGAGAAGTTTCTGAAAGAATTTCTTCCTTCCTTAATGATGTATCTTCTCATTCAAGATGCCTTGATTAGATCAGAGGGTGATTCCTCAGATGTAGATTTTTCTCAGCTTCTTGAAGGAACTTCTTGGACAGCTTTCTCATAAGCTCACAGCTTCTGAGAGCTTCTCAGATGCTGGCTTTCTGAACTTTCTCCGGAAGGTGTATCTTCTGATACTTACTCAGAAAGTCTCTTATGCTGCCTCAGAAAGTACTTAAATATAGATCTTGATTTCCTTAAGTGCTTTCTGAATGATTCTTATCAGAATCCGATACTTCCATTTTGTCTTCTGGGACTGCTTTCTGGAGCTCGACTTTCTCAGAAACTTTCTAGTCTTCTTAGAAGACTTTCTTGGCTTCTTGGAGGATGCTTTCGAGAAGTCTTATTGGTCTTGATATCTTCTCGGTTTATGAACAGTTTCTTTATCATAAACTTGAACTTCTTAGCTTCCAGAAACCTATTCTTGAAGTGTTCTGATATTACCGCTTTCTCCATTCTTCTGGAAGTGCTCTCTTCAGAAGGTTCTCATATCTTCTGAGTGAGGGTGGCTTTCTGAGAGAAGGTCCTTCTGAGAGGAAACCTTTCTGAGGAAAATCTTGTGCAGCCTTCTGAGTAGTTTCTGAGTGCAATTCTCAAAGAGCTTTCTCATATCTTCTTAGAAGACTCTTCTAATAAATTATCAGAGTTCTTCCTTGGCTTTTAGTGCGATCTTCAGAGATGACTTTCTCAAGTCTTCTCATGTGAAAATACTTGATACTTTGGCGCATTCTCAAGAGTTTTCCCATGCCTTGACATCCTTCTGAGAGGCTTTGTTCTTCTTCATTTTGCTCTTCCAGAACCATGTGCTTTGGGTGCTTGTTATCCCAACTTTCGTATGGCTTTAGCTATATCAAATAGCTTTCTTACTGCACATATCAACACCTATTAAATTATTCTAACAAAATATTTTCTTTGTATTAATTTGTTATCACTCAAAACCAAGTCTTTAATGATTTCCAATCATTAGCACTTCTTGGAAGGGTGCTGGAGCTTACAATAGTGTATAAGTAGTTCTGAATATAACTATTAACATTTCTAAACAAAGCTATAAAAATATAAAAGGTTCATTGATTTGAACCAATAAATAGGACATACGGTTAAACAATATGACTATTAATACAACGATTATCATAGAAAAAGTTAAAGTTATAATCAATATATAAATCGCTAACAGTTATAGCAACTGGAAAAATACATTTTCTTCTTAGCACTTTATCCACCCAAATGAGCTATATCAACAAAGAAATTATATACTGTTCTTAGTAAACTTCATAAAATTACTATTAGTACAATGATTAGGACAAAAAAATAATAAATTAATAATCAATTGAAATAATACTAACAGTTATAAGAATTGGGAAAACAGTTCAATACCTTAGCATCTTATACTGCATCAAATAAAATGAGTTGTATGAATCTGCGATTTATATACTGTTGGTAATCAATTTCATATGATACTCATAACGATATATCAAACTTAATAAATTATATAATAAATAACAACATATTTATGAAATTTGTTGATAACTTTAAGTTAAACCTAAAATTCCAAATTAGCTGTAAAACCTATCTATACTAACTTGAATCTGATAAGAAGTTCTTGATTCTGGTATATAGTTTTATATCAATACTGGCTATCAAGATAATATTTTTCGTTGATATCAATTTAATGAGTATTAATCCCGCCCCTATATTTTAATAAAGCATGTAGAATATTAACCTTACTAATATTAGTTTATGACCCATAACATGCATGTTCAATACTGTAACCATTTTGGAGTCCTTAACAAATGATAGTCACAACAGACTTATCCTAAAACAAATTCTACTATAGATTATAAAAGGACTCAAACCCCTGTCGACTGTCATACCCAATTCTAATATGTGGAATACTCAAAATTTCAGCAGCTTGTGAGTATCAAACTATTTTAAAACCATATCAAGACAAACACAACAAAACCTCAATCATCAAACATATTTAGATTAACATTTATCATGAGCCATTTTTAACTTTGTTAGCTATTCCACAACCAACCTACATGAAATTAATATAACAGATATCTAAGAATATATTTGCTGGGAAAATTTGAACTTTGTATTGTATCTCATCAATAGATGGCCATTTGTACATGCTTGGTTTTGTACATGGCCATTTTTAGTTATATCGAACAGAACTAAAAAATACTTTGCAGAAAAATATGGTTGTATAATATTTAATATATTTCCACACAAAATGTTCTTTGAGTGAAATTTCCATTTTTGTTTCTACATATATATGCTGCAGGTATATACCTGATATCCTGGTTTCAAACACAATATCAAAGAATTGTCCTAAACCAGAAAGGTAAAAAATAACTTTTAAGTAATCCACGAATTTCAAAAATACAACAAAGATAACTGGAATAAGATTCGTGAAATTGAACTCAAATGAAAGTGTACATCAAACAATGAATTCAGCAAACATACAACATTAGTGATTAACATGTTTCCAAGAACTAAATTAAAAATAACCTACAAAATTGAACAGTATAACATAGATCTGTGTGATGCAAGTGTTTTATACTAAACTACTGAAATAATTCCATCTTGTTTGTTTTAGATAGTTATTATGAAAAGGGAAACGAACCCAAAATACACAAATATGAACTGGTTGATACTTACTGATTTTTTGAGCATTTGCGCAGAACATGCAGAAGAGAAAGGTGAAACCTTCAGATAGAAACCTTACTGATTTTGTACTTTATCGATATATTTCTGGATACGGAGCAGTTGGTGCATTCCTTGGAAAAGGAAATATTGGGCCGCATACTGTTGTGTCATTGTCCATTGGTTTAAAAATGGGCTTTAAAAAAAATCATAAAATGTCCAGTTAAAATGAAACAACCAATTGTGTATTTTAAAAATATAGGAATTATTTTATTCATTATACAATTGTATGTGATAATTTATAAGAATATAAAAACTACAAATCGTACATTTTATTTTATTCTACTAATGGGAATCAGAAAAAAAGTATAATATGCAAATAAGATCACGAAAAATATGTATATATATTAGTAATACAGTCTAACAATATTTTTCATATGTGAACGATATTATTACTATATTAAAAGATGGTGCTTCGTAAATTGATGTGAACTTTCAGTGGAAATTTTGTTAGTGAGTTATTGTGATGAAGAATCAGTCTGGTGGGTTTTATTGGAAAAGACCAATGGACTTCAATATTTGCTTCGTTTTCTTCAATGTGTAGCTCCGTAATACGATCCAGTTTAGTAGATCGTAGGAAAAAACTGTTCTTGCTTTCCGTGCTACCAACACCATGTAAAAAAGTGCTTCAATTAACTAATACCCATGAATCAGTCTTCGAACACCACAAAAATCGCTACTCTTCGAATGATAGTCGGCTTCTCCTTTGTTAGATAAATTGCATGTAAGGTATGTGTCTTGTGTATGTATTTGTAGATCTGATATTTGATTATCGTCATAATTGGATCCTCGATCTTCGATTGGGTGTTTATTTTAGTGTTCTGGTTCATATTGTGGGCATTTTTTATCCATCGAGTTAGTGAATGATTGATGATTGGTGTTACCATGTTCTGAATCTATTCCTACGATATATTGCTATATTTTATTCTTTCCTTGTTATAATAAGCTACAAATTGCTCACAGGATTATGCAGCTGCTTAACAGTATTTTTTTAATGAAGGTATGTTATTGGAACTTAGGGATAATGTATTAACCAACATTGATTACTATCCATTACTGTACTAATGTATATTGATTTACTAATGGGGGTATATTGTTAATCGGCAATGTTGTTTGCTCTTATAGTGATAATGGTGATTCCTGCAATGTCCTTTAATTTCTGAACTCGGGAATGTTCACACAACCAATCACTTGAAAACTCACACCAAGCAACACAGAGATATTTTGTAATTACCTATTTTCATAAAATTATCCGTATTTGGTATAAATTTCTGAACTAAAATTTAACCATTACAAACAGCATATTTTATTAGAAATTGAAGATCTTCTGACTTATGAAGGATATTTTATAATGATGATTAATTCCGCTTGAGTAAAATCAAAATCATCCATTATATATTGTTATAATGTACTAACTCCAAAATTCGTAAACACAATATTGTTGCTCACCAGTAGTTCACACTAAAAAAATATGATACACAATGCAGACAAAAATGCAAAGTAGTTAGAGTATCTAACAATGACCAACTAAATTATAAATCAGACTGTCAACAAATCTGACTAAAATAAAGCAAACTTATATTGTTAAGTACAAAATGTTTAAAAATCACAAACATATAAAAATTAAAATAAATAAAGTGATTATCACCATTAAAAAAGGTTGAATCATAATGAAATATAAAGTATCACATGGTTTATAAGACGTGTGTTCATATTAAAATGACATTAAAAAACTTCTCGATATACCACATTAAATGTTGACCCTATAGGTAAGGAACCACATTCTTTTATCAAAATCTTCAAAGCCCTCCTTGCTTTTACTCTTGAAATGGCAACATATAGCTGACCATGTGTAAACACTGGTCTTGGTAGATATATACCAACAGTCAATAATGTTTGCCCTTGTGCCTTATTAATTGTCATAGCAAAGGATACTACAACAGGGAATTGCCTTCTCTGAAATTTAATAGGAATATATTCATTGTTTGGCACCATATTCAATCTAGGAATTAAAACAACTTCACCAACCTTATTTCCAGTAAGTGTTGTTGCTTCTATTACATGGGTGCCCAATCTCCTTATTTGTAATCTTGTACCATTGCATAAACCATTTGCCTGGTCAATATTCCTCATAAGCATAATAGGTACACCTTCTTTTAGAGACAATTTGTGTGCAGGCAGTCCTGAACAACTAATTGCATTAAGAATTTCTAGAGAAAATGTTTCTAGTTCACTCTCCATATTTCCCTCCTCAGTGCAAACCGAATCAGCACTCAAATATTCCTTCAATTCTCCTGGTATAGTTGACATTATGTGCGTGTTAACATTATTCACTTCTTCTATCGTTGGAGCAAGTATTGATCTGTCACGCACATAATCCGGTCTCCTAAAATTTTCTGACAGATCCGGATAAACAAACTGAATCAATTGATCTAATGAAGTGTCCGAATCATTAATAATCAAATCAAATGGGATCTGAATCTGTGATTCCCCATCAGTAGTATCCCCAATAAGTCCATCTCCTATCTGTAATAACCACTTGTTGAATTCAGCAATATCCTTATTTGCTTCAATGTCATGTGACTTTAATAGGCGCATGTTTGTAGTAAGCCTAAGCACTTTGCAAAATGGCCAAAGGTATGATGAATTGATAGTTGAATTAACAATATCTTGTCGTGACCCCTTTGGTATGACTGGAAGAATTTGCCTAAAATCACCGCCCAGAACAACAACTTTCCCTCCAAAAGGTAGATCTGGGTTAAAGTCTGGCATTAACTTTAACACATCTTTAAGGCACCTATCTAGGGCTTCAAAACAATACTTACTAAGCATGGGTGCTTCATCCCAAATAATTAATTTTGCCATACCTATTAATTTGGCTTGAGCAGATCCAATTGCTATAGTACAGCATGAATCTTCGTTGATATTGAGTGGGATCTTAAACCTTGAATGGGCAGTTCTGCCATTAGGAAGTAATAATGATGCAATCCCGCTTGATGCTACATTCAACACAATATCTCCTCTTGATCTAATTGCTGCTGAAAGTGTCCTCCAAAGAATACAGCACAAAGAAAACCTCTGGACATTCTTTGTACTGCTTCGTATTAGCCTTTCCCCGTACCACATCATAGCCTTGCAATAATGGCATTCATATATGGGGTCACCCATATCTAGAGTTTCTGTATAACAAAACATCAATTCCTAAAAATTATATTGTGATGAAATTTCAAGTAAAACTATTTAAACAGTTATTATTTAATTTAAATTACCTGATTCTTGACTTTCGTTCAAGTTGTCCGGAGATTCATCTGATAAGCATGATATATACATACTAAACTAAGTCTAAGGATGTAAATTAACAACACTATTATATAATAATCATAATTTCATTCAATTATATAAAATGTCATTTACCTTGGCTGACATAAAAATCGTCACAATGATGCTCCAGGTTTACATCGTCGTGTCCGTTAATAACTATGTTGTAAGTATAAATACAGTATAAATATATCAAAACAACCATAAATCATTATAATGTAAAACCCTATATTTAAAATAACATTTTAATATGACCACATTCATAATCCCTTAAAGGATCAATGTGGGATATCTCGTGTGCTGCATTCTGCGAGCCCACTGTAGTGACTGAGGAAATAATAGAATCATTATTTTCACCCAAGGACATAGTTCTGATTGAGTTGAGAACTAAGAGTGGTTGTCCTTTTTGTTTTCCAGCGTGTGAAGATGTTGTGCTATTAAAAAATATACATTTTATATTAATAAAAAATTAATATTGCTCTAACCCAGTTATATTATGATAAATGACTAAAATGTCGCAACTTTGTTTTATACATACCTGTTGTGAACCGAAGAAGATGTTGATTGGGGGTTATTTGCCTCGCGGAGTTTATTGTGATAAGATCCTTTTAAGATACAAAAAGAAAAATGCTTACCCATACCTTATGAAACAAAACGGTAGGACAAATAAATTTAATAAAATACCTGCCCTTTTAATACAGTTATTAAGTCTTGGAGATCGTAGGTTAAGTACGGGTGTGTTGGAGCTGTGAGAAACATCCTGGGAAGATACTAGTGTGGTTCTATGTTCGACGTCAACTGATTAATCATATCGTACAATATTTTATTTCATTATCATTAAAAAAATATATAAAATATAAATAAAAGCAATCTATCTAAAATATCTCATGAGGGAAAAACATACCATTTGTAATATCAGATAGTGGTGTATTTATTCTGCGAGACAGTCGATTGGAGTAAACGTTGCTGGATAGATGGTCGCAAATCCTACTGCTAGAACCACTGCTCATACCCGTTAATGGCATTCGCGGTCTTTTGCTGCTGATAAACTGCTTATATGGAGTATAGTAATTCTCCTCATCACTTCTATGGGTTGAAACTGAAATATTTTTCACCCCTCACACCCACCTTCGATTATATTCTACTTCTCATTACATCATGAATAATATAACAACTACAACTAAATAGCTAAAAATAAATATACTAACTTGTAGCGGCATTTTGTGATTGTTCAATAGATACATCCTCCCTGCTGCGTTTATTGCTTATTATGTGCTTCCTTCTTTCTCTGGCTAGTCTGGCCATGTCAGTTTTTTCATAGTCATCCGACATATTTGGGAATTAACATGAAACTCGATTAATGTATAAGTTTTTTTTTTCAATGCTATCGGTTTAGATTGACTTGCACTATATATATAGAATTCGGTGTATCATTGTTATATGGAAGAAAACCTAGACTCCACCACTGAATAAACTCCCCAAATGAATTACCCCTACGAAATAAATAAGCAATTTAGTACATCACTACCCAGTAAATATAGCATTTATTGTGTTGGAAGTTGTCGGACTGCAAATATTGACCATGTCATTATATTCCAGCAGAATATATGTTTATGCATCATATCAGCTATCCATTAACTTATTTATAACAGAGGAATTCAGATAGACTGTATGTATAGTCAACCAAAAGTAGCAGCTGACATAATAACTCAACAAATAATCTTTTAAAAAAAAATTCTGAAAATAATGATTAAAGTTAATATACAATCAAGTGTTGATAATGTATATCTAAAAATCACAGTTAATAAAATATCTATCTCCATTCCAATTCGTTGAATATGTTACATCCTAAATCTATATACCGAAAATACTGGATTTTTTTTTTTGAATGTGCTTGCCAAATAAAATTGCGGAATTAAAATACGCCCATTCATTGAAAGGGATAATAAAACTGAAATAACATTAGAAATAATCCTGAGATCTCAACAATTCAAAACGGACCTCAGCAAAGTACCGAACGGGATACAATGGAAATAACATCAATAGGCATAAAGACTTCAAAAAGGTACAACCGAAATGTCGGGAAGGAAACAACATGGAATTAACTAAAATAAATCTCCTAACTATTAATCGTCGATCACAGGCTACTATCTTCCTCCTCTGGGTCCCAATCCGGATCCTCCTCCGGGTCCTCCTCCTCCTCCTCCATGTCATCAATAGAATGGTATGTCACGACTGACTCTGGGATGCTCTCATCGTCAGATCCAGCCTCGCCGGGCATGAAATCGGGAGCGTCGCCGTCGTCGGGGTCAATCCATAGGAATGGGTTTCCCATGATATCATCCTCAGGAAACTCCAGATCATCCGGGGCCGGCTTAGGCTCTGGGACGAGGATTGGCGGAGGTGGAGCGTGAAATCCGTGATGCAATGCTGGGTGAAATCCACCATGTGGCGGTGGGTGGTGTGGCATATGATGAGGTATATGATGGTGCATAGGGTGAGGTGGTGGCGGCACGTTCCACTGGAGATCTGGCACATAGAATCCGAAGGTAGCAGGAATGGTAGTTGTGACAGTGACGAACCCGGTAGCCGGAGCGAAATTGACCTTGATAAGGTCATGGTCGGGGGGTGGTGGCGGCTGCTCCATCACCTAGAATTGGGGCATAAGAAAGAAGAAAAGATGAGAAAAGGATTCTCAGTGAATCATCGTACGATACTCGGGCTTGGTACCGCTTATGCAAATTCTAGCTATTCAAACCAACGTTCTCTTTTCTGAAAATAATCTTTGTTTATAAAAAGCGAGACACGTTGCTTTGAATAGACAACAACCTAGTTGCCCGAACTAAGGGAACCTATGAGTTCTTCTAAGTTATCGCGTAACTAGCAACCTACGTCAGTTCTATCAAGTGTCGCATCCTCAGAGCCCTCCTTAGGCCGTACTAACGAAGTTCTCCGAGACACTTCGCAAGCTTAGAACTCTTCGTCTTCATGGAACTAGGGATTAGCCGTTTTCCACTTTCATGAGCGTACGCAAATCAAATCGTCATCGGGAACACCCCGGAACAAATCACATTCATTTCATCATAATCAACATAATAATAAATACTCCCCTTCATAAGTAGGACTATATGTCCCATGCATGAAAACCACATCTCACATCATGGGCCACCTCATCTCGTGAGTATGCGCAATGCACCACCGTTCGCCCTGCCGAACGGCTGGATCTAGGCTAATCAAAAGTTCCACTCGACGGTTATATTCAAACAAAACACTTCTATATCCCATATTCCTCCCTTATAACTTCCCACACAACTCCAACGCATCACAGCAGTAATGCAACACATGAGGACATCATATCACTGTCAAATCTTACAGTCATCACATCATTTACATAATCATCAATCAATCATCATTCTAGATCATTCTCATCATCATCTCGAACATCAATCATGTGTCAATAATAGCATTCACCATTCATAATGCATATACACACTTAGAACGTTGTTACACACTTCTTTCTCAGGCTCTACGTGTATTATGTAATAGTCTATCTTTTATCAATTTCTTTAAAGTCTTATGAAGAGATAACATTTCTAATATTTTCTTATGATTACTAATTATTTATAAATATTATTTATGTCATAATTAATTAGGTATTAAATTATTATTTAATTGTTTATCCTTCTCTGCGTCTATACTCTAATTAAACTAATTACTAAGTAATTATGATTAATAAATATTTATTTAAGTTAAATATAATTATTTAAAATATTTTCATCACATTTTTATTTCAGAATTATTTTTAACTTATTATTATATTTATCTCCGATTTTCTTTATTTTCTAAAAGCTTACTCAGTGTTACCCGAATACGTAAAAACTAAGTTATTTTGTGCATAGTTCTAACTTTTAATCACTTTATTATTACTAATAAATATTTTTACCTTACTGATATTGTTCTAGACCATTCGGCCAAGTCTTATTAATTTTAGGAAATTTACTCAAAATTTCTATAGTAGTTACTATTTATTTTAGACTAGTTTTATTATTAGAAAATAGGTTCTAAATTATTTTTAAGTCACTTTTTAATTCTGGACAGAACCTAAATAAATATTACATATTTATTTTTGACCATATAAAAATATTCTAATTATTTAAAATCACATTTTATTATATTAAAATACTTACTAGTGCCTATTTTCACAAAACTATGTACTTTTAAAGCTTTTTCTTGCCAAATAAATAATAAATATATTTAAATCAGAACCTAAACTTTTTATTTTATTTAAAAACTTATTTATTTCAGTAAGCCTTATTTTATTATATATATTCCTCATAAAAACCATTTTCATTTTGAACAAAGGTGACTTTTGCTACTATACTTTCTAGATATAATTTCTTTGAGTAAAATAGATATTTCAGCAACACTTTTCATTACAACCTCATATTTTTTATTCTGAATATTATGAAATAAAATGCATGTTTGTTCATTACTTCATTAGGACTTATTATTATATCATCTTCCTTCAAGTTTTGAATCTTTAAACCACAATAGTCATTTTTTAACACATGAAACAACAACACCACACTTTTCCCCTCATTAGGCTGCGAGCAATATGCCCCCAAGGGTGACAAAAATAAACAACACATTAGTCTCAATACTCTCAAGCAACATATATTCAAAATATACTTCAATATGCAAGCTTTTTCATCATACAAACACATAACCAATGCAAATATGCTTTTTAATCGGTAGATATTTTAGAGAAATCAAATGTGCATCAAAATATTATTTTGAGTAAAACAAAATATTTTCACCGATTGTTTTTGCTCAAAAACACTTTTATTCAAGAAATAGAGATTTTTAAGGAAGATGACTCACTTAAAATAGACTCAAGGATGTTGATATTTGAAGTTGAAGTGGTGAGAGCTTACTTTCCTCCCTCTTGGCCGAATGCTTCACAAGAAATGGGGTGGTGTTTTCTTGTTTGAGAGTTGATGGTGTTTGTGAAGGTTATTGGTGTTTGATGTAGAAATGAGAACAATAAAATAAAATGGTGGAGATTGAAGGTGGTCGTATGGTGGCCGAATATGAGAGGGAAAAATGAGAGGTTTCTATGAGAAATTTTCTAGAGAAAATTTGGTAGAGTTTTGACACAACCTTGAGGTAGCTTGAAGTGTCAAATTATGAACCAAGAAGCTCACATTTAAAGGAAATGGAGGGAGCATGGCCGTGACATCCAAGGGGAAGGGAGGGAAATGTTTGTGGCCATTGGATGAGGATCAATGGTGATTAAAATTGGCCAATGGGTGATTAGGAGGCTTAATAATGGGTTTTGAGTTAATTTAGGAACCTTATTAATGTCTTTGTCCCCTAAGAGTTTTGTCATGTGTTTAATGTGGTGGCTAAGACCACCCCTTGGTCTCCAAGCCTTGTAATCGGCCATGAGGCTATTTAGGTTAGGAAAAGTTCAAATTTTGATACTAGGTTGTGTAGTTTAGGTCTAGGTTTGAGTAGGGATATTTTGGTAATTTCACGTACAAAATTTTCTCGGCTCTAAATTAAGTATTTGGTCCCGAAAATTAAAATATGGTGAGTCAAAATATTTCATTCTTGAATAAAAATATTTTTGATTCTATGTTATTAAAGATTGCATGGTTGTTGAATGATTTTTGCATGGTTTGCATAGAAGTATTAGAATTTGCATGGTTTGCATGAAAGTTGCATATGATGATGTCATATGATATTTATGCATGCATGAAATATTATAATTTTGCATGGGGTTGAATTCATCATATTGAACATGCATGTACACACACACACACATATAGATAATTTCGTCATTATTAAATTATCGGAGCACTAATTCGTCAAACAGAATAATAAATTAAATTTCAAATTATTCTAATGTACGTTATATTTAAATTAGGATTTTCAGGGGTGTTACAGAATACTTAAAAAATTGTATATCTATGAATATACTGGTCTATTAATGGACTGTCTACATATTTTTTACCTTGACTTAATCAATTTATTGAATCATTGTTATAGTAGGCATTAAATATATGTACATTTAAGGTATAAACATAAGGCATGTTTCTATAATGGATAAATTCTTCCACGTCTTAACAGAATATTTATAACTGATCGATCATATTATATGAGATAAATTAAACAGAATTGTTCATGGTTCCTTATTTATACGAACTTAAACATTACATATTAATCCCGTAACATGTTGATACGGTAAATATAGAACAAATTAGAAATAACAAACAAATACACGATACAAAGTTCAACTAACATAGTACATAACATGAAAACAATAAAAACTATAACGACATATCACAAACTGTGGAACCCTCCGTAATCAACAACAACCCGACATCATTCCCCATCCGGAATAATAAAACTGCGCAACTTCTTGGACAACACGCTTCCTTGGTTAGGACAATTATCTGTTCGCTTTGAACCGCAATCATCATCAACAAAATTGTTTGAAGGGCTATCCAGAAGTGCTTCTTCACTATCCTTTCCAATGTCATATGTCTGGACCAACTATCCTGAAATTGATATAATTGTAGATAAATCAAGACCATGACGATTAACATGTAATAAAACACATGAGCAAGAAACAAAACATGTCTTTATAATTTACCTTGTTCAGTGGTGGTATATCAGCAAAGCTAGCACTTACATCCGAAGTATCTGGTATGAATTTCAGCTGTTTAAAACCATACGAAGATAAAATTAAATTTACAATTTGGCCCAACAAATAAATCACTTTCCGAAATTTAACTATGTTACAATATACCTCATTGATTGAGTATTTTACCTTAAAAGCAGAAATCAATCCAACATCAGAAGACAGTTTCATAATTGTAATGACGGATGGCTGGAAAGAGTTAATATCCTCCGTCTTGACTGAAACCTTAAATAAAAATCTCTTGTCCACCAATTCATTAATCTCAGTAGGATAATCATTGATACCAGCACCCTATTATTGCAAATATAATACATGATGTATGATTGTCGTTAAAATTTAAGTTAGTAATCTCAAAGTACTTTATGATTAAAACGGATTGTATAATACCCTACTAAGCTGTAGTGCACGAAGATCATTTGCAGTTATGTTCAGGTAGTTAGAAGCTTCCCTATCATATAGTATTAGTACAGCTGAGTCTGTCTCATCCTCAACTCTAAGTCTAATACTATACCTGTCATTAGCCATTACAACAAAATTATATTTAGATGCTGGAAAGAATACAGATTTTGGTAACAGTTGAATGTAATACACAAAAAAAAAAAGATACATGCCTAGGCACATAGGTAGTGGGATATGCATCACATTTTCTACCGTGAAAACTTTTAACATGCTCCTTTAAGCCTTGAAAGCATATCTTACAGGCTTTATACCACCAACTGAACTCATTCTCAATTTCCTTGATTGTTCCAAATGTAACATATATATTCTTCTCTAGCTAAAAACCCAATAACATGTCAATATTGCTAAAAAATTCAGTTAATATAATAGATCCTATTATGAAATATTTAACAAAGTATCTATTGATAGTTTATGTCAATTTTGACCTTTGCCTGAATTTCTTGACCTCGATGAAATCCTCATTCATATACAACTTTGTTGTGTACGTGGCATTAGATATACCCATTATACCTCCAAAACAACGGAAATTATAATTGTTTTATGATGTAATATGTCATAAACGTCAGAATTTAAAAACAATTTAGTTGACTGTCGTCAAGACTGAATTGAAATTACTAATTGTACCTTTGAATTTCTTCATCTTTGCAAATTGAAGTATGACTATGAATTCAGAAGCTGGATTGTCTTGGAGAAATTGGGCAAATTGATCCGCAAAATCCTCCCACAAGGTACAACTTATCTTATCATGACTCCTATCAAAGTTGAGTGTGATTAAATGTTGTCGTGTCGATATAGATAAATTAAATACTATATTTAGTTATCTATAAGATATAATCAATTATGGTTTACTTACTCAAGGTCGTCAAGTTCAAGCTTGATTAGTTTTAAGCTCCTACCATCCTTAGATAGAGTTTGTAAATTACCCTTGGCACTTAACAAACCTATAACATCTATATAAGATATGACATGACAAATTTAAAAATTCAGTACTTCCAAAAATAAGGTAAAAGTAATATAAGTTATGTTTCCGTACCTAGTAAATAAGAATCTTCCTTATCCTCTGACAATATTATAGAATTGGGTACAAAATCAAATTGAGTTGTGGGGATAGAGTCGTCCTCAATCTGCCGTGCTTGGGTGTCTTTTTTGAAGACAATCCTATATTCATGTCACGTACGCTTGTAACAGACATCATTAGGAAGAACATCAAAGTTTGATATAACATATGTCTTTCCTTCCCTTATTATATCATCAAACAACATGAAATGATAATTACGGATCGAACAACCAATCCTAGAACCCTGAAACGTTTTAAAAGCATAATATTGCTAAATGAGGAACAATAATATGAATTAATTTTTTTAATGAAAATTGATATAACTCTTCATCATATTGGATAGCACAGAAAATTACCTCCTCATCAAGAACAACAAACTCCAGTGAAGGGTTCCGTCCCTTTTCATTATAAGATGATACCTTCCATAGACGGATTGCTCTGACCTTAATCTTGGATATTTTAGTGTTGGTGGGATTAAGATCTTTAACCAATGCAAATTCTGAAGACATTTTCTATATCTCTGCTGGTTAAGGATGTTGTCAAATAGATGTGAGTTAGGAAACAAAATTAAGGTAGAGTGTGGGTGTAATGTAAAAGTTAAGCCAATTTAAAAGAAATGGGCATAAGGGAGGTGATCTGCAAAGATTAGTCGGGTAGAGAAATATATTTATTGTTTGGTTGAATCTGGCGCGTAATTTAAATTTCCAGCAATTCACTGGTCCATCTGTTGGGTACAACCACCCAAGACTGAACCAAAATATAATAAAACTAGTTTGTGAGATTGATATTTGTAACCTGCATTTAAAACTTATCTGTGATTCATTACCTAATTGGTGGTATGACCAATCACATAATGAAGCCTTACTAAATGGAGATTGTACTTTCTGTGCGACCATTAAGTCTTCTTGGGCAATTGTAGTAAGCAGATAATTATCAAATCATACCCTCCATAATTTATTATTGTGTGTAATAGGCTGTAGGTTCTGTATACAATACCTCTGATGAATGCATATAAAATATTGTGATATTAATCCATAAATAATGTTGGAAGCTTTGGGCGGAAGTGATAGTGTGATCATTGCACTTTGCCTGATAAATACAAAGCAAAAGGATGGAACTGGCAAAGTTTGGGTGGATATGACATATTGGTGGAAAGCTTATTTAATGAAATTCGATCCCTTGTTGTTATTAGTTACAAATATATTGGAAGCATAATGACAAAAAATGCATTGTAACTACACACCCTTAGATTTTATGAACTTTACTTCTTACGGAAGCAATACTAAGGTGGTGAATAGGTTGTCATAGAGTTCCCATATAATTATTCAAATAATATATGAGATGAGATCTATACTGTATATTATATAACAAAAACAATGGTATGTCAAATTAAATATCAGTAATAACAAATTTAAGTTATACTTAGGAAAAAATTACAAACACAATTAATCATTTAACAGAAAATGTCTTCTCCTTTTAGGCAAATATGTAACCAATAAAGATACTATTATAATAAATACACAAGCTTTAACAGACATTATTGCATATCAGCTGTGTAATATTAGTCCAGTGTTGTATTTTACACATCAGTATCAGGAATTTAAATGAATGAGTGAGACTAATATGAATACTTTTTCGTAAATATTTTTTTCTGTGACTTAACTGTTGATGGTCTGCTTTAATATTTCATTATATATTTGATAAGATATATGCTTGCTTGATTACTTGGTAAAATTATATTAATTTATTAACATAAGATAAATTAAATACTATGTTTGGACATATATATCTTTTGCAGTTTAAGTTATGATGGAACTGGTACATGATTAGTTGAATAATTTTGTTGTTATGTAGACATAAATATTAATTGATAACCCCTGATAATAAGAGATATTTCCATAATACATGTGGTGAACCTTAGTAATAGTGATAAAATTCATACAGTGTATCAAAATACCCATGTAAATTGTTAATAGCTTAATAATTATCACAATATAACCTTCTCATGTTAGTAAGTTAATCATATTTAAAAAAACATGTTAATTGTTCATTATCTCCAAATAAACATATTACTTTTAACTAACATACTAAGTGTTGAAATTGCATAAACATACTACTTTTAATAAATTGTGGCATATAATATTACATTTTGAGTAAGACACACAAACATATTTGTGAAACACTGATACAGGATTAATTTATAAAAACACAATAACATTGTGGAACTGTTAATACAGAAACCTAGTTGGAATTTAATTACCAATTAGACCTATCTTAAATAGACATACATAACCAAAATATGTTAATGTTCATAAACAAAACATAATACATCGTCACAGACACAGATGATATCATAATACACTTGAACATTATACTTCAATCCTTCTTAACAATCTCGACAATGACAGAACATTCATCATGAACAGGGACCTTCAGGCGAAAAAGAGTGTCGGGCTGGATGTCATTGCTCTGGCAAAAGTGGTGCCACCCTTTTCCAAGATAAACTTCTTTTGGTCTCAACTGATGCCATGCGAGATTAATGTAATGTATGTTGCCAATAGGGTCAGTTAAACGAAGGGGGGGTGAGACGGTGTGGGAACGCAAGGTGAACAAATCCAATTGGCAAAAACTATTAATAGGATCATAAAAAGATAATATTAGTCCATGAATAAATATGTATTAATATAATAGTCCATCAATATACAATATAGATAAAGTGTGTATATTGTTATTATAGCAACTATAAAAGTTATATTTATACTAACCAGCCTGCTACTCTTAGCCTCATTGATAGAAACAATCTTCTCACAAAATATTTAATACCATTATTATTGGCTTCAATCGTGTGGACGTAGTTTTGGACATCATTGTCATCAAAGGTTCCACTGATATGTTGGTTAACCTGCATGGACTCATCTTCATTTTGGGTGAGATCTATAATATCAGATACAGCATTAACATCCCGGCCAAGAATGTTCGAGCAATCAGACATATTTTTGGTGTGAAAATCAACCTTTATAACAAACTCTTCATCAATGTATGATGCCTTAACATCAAACAGATCAGTAGACAGACATGCAGAAATTTCCCTACTATTAACCATGTTTCCATGTGGAGAAGACACAATTTTAACAGGATCAATAGATGTGTGAGACACATTAGGGAAACTAATTGGATCATCCTCAGACCAATTGATTTCAGAATCCATGAGATCAACTGAGTGTGTACTGATTTCATGTAATGTCTCAAGGGAATGACCATGGTGTATATTTGAGGTACCTATTAATGGTTGGTTAACATCATGACCAAAATATGGCTGATTATAGAACTCAGTGACATAAGGGTTAGCAAGAGATATATTTTTAGGTGGATTGGGATGTGTTACCTTTTGCATGTTAAAATCCCTAACACGAAAGAAATAGGTATCATTGCTAGCATAAAACACTTTAAGTCAGCCTCCATACCAAAGATTTAAAAGATTAATAATATGTGTGTAGCCATCAACTATATACTCACGATTCTCCCCAAAATCAAGTTTCATCTCTACCTAATTACCAGCAACATCCTTAAAGAGCATGATAGAGGATAGTTCAGAACGCCATCTCTTGTAGAATAGAGAAGGAAGTTCTGGCAAAACCTGAAAAGAAAAGGTAAGTTTATTTTAGGAGTTATTATCAGCAAAACATCAAACATATTAAACCAAATATCTTAGTACTATATCAGGGGCCAGTAAAACGTCGACATATATATAGTATACCCTTTCAGGATCAAGCTCAAGGTAAAACACCCGAACACTTGACTGGAAGTCATGTTCCATACCAAGTCCATTGTTGAGTGCCATGAGTTTAGCAAGACAAATATTCGACGAAGAACCAAAGTTGGACGAACGTGTAGTATGGTGTTTTGAATGATAGTAAAGAAATTCCACTATAGAAGAAAATGAGCATGAAGAATGCATGCAGGATTTGCTATTTATGGTATAACTGGATGATGTGTTAATTAAATTATATATATAGACACCAGACACACCTCATATCTTAAAATTTTAGGGTAACTCCTGAAGATAGATATAAATGATATTAAGAAGGGAAGTAAATGCAATATACATTTTGTGAGGTGGTGCGGTAATGTCTGATCCAGCCGGCTATACGAAAGTTACTTACTTCAGATATGAATGATGATACCTTTGTTAAGTCGGTAATAATTTTAAAAATTATAAAAAAATATCAATGTAGAACCATGATTATTAGGTAAATAACAATTCAATTATCGTTAATAAACCATCATTGTTGAATATGCTATTTAAATGAATGAACAAAAATACTTAAGTTACGATTGTTATTAAACACAGCATTAGGCAGTAAAAATTAATAATACTTTATCTCATTTAAATTATATTGTATATTTATTTATTACTCTCTTTACTGTACATAGATGATAAGATTAATTATCTAATCTTACAATGATAGAAATTGTTATAACAAAATAATATATCTGCAAACTTAAAATATACACAATTTTTTATTGCATTAAAACGTTCAATATTTTAATATTTACACTAACATTTAAAATTGATAATAAAAAGAATGCTTATCCAAAGTCAATAGAGTATTTATTAGGAATGACCTTGGTGAACAAATTGATATGTAGGTAGAAAGATATAATTAATGATTCAAGTGAGTGTAATGATCACCATCTATGATAGGTGCAATAGGTACGCCTTAAGATCTGGGTAATTTAACAAATTATATTTGGATAAATATTTGAAAAACATATGAACTTGTTCCCTCCATTGGATATTTTATCATGGGATGCTAAAAATTTCATTAACTATATATTATGGAAATATTACATAACAAATAACCGAATAGAATATAATGAGTTCATTATTACTGATTTCAACAACATTATATTGATATCATACATGGTGGTAATAAATTACATTAATAAATACCCACATTAGCAGTTGCGTATAGAATTATACGATGGTATTATATAACAATATATACACTTGTACAAAAGGTAGTAAATATATACGCATATTATAAATATATAATATATCACTTCAATTAGCAACAGTAATAAAGAACTTAAAGTGTCATCATTATATAGAAACAAAACATCCAAGGAAAAATCCAAAAACACCAATATTACACAACGATCTTAATCAACTAATACAGAAATTGAACGATGATAAGAGATACTACAGAAATGAGTAATGCATGGACTATAGCACGCCTAAGAAATCCCACTGTTGACCATCCTCTCAAATATGCTCACCAACATTTGCATTGATGTGATCTGGAAATTGGTCGTTGTCTGCCTAGTGTACACCCAAGGTTAGTGAAGTTTGGACAACAACACCATCTTCAGTTAGGGCACATGCTTGCATTGTAGGATTCAGAATGACTTGATCTTCAGTGATGAAGCAGTGTTGGGCAGTTCTTTGAGGTGGAAGGGTTGAATTGGGAACCAGCTGGTCACCATTATTTGAAGCTCCGTCATCAATAAGACGACGTGTGCGATTTGGTAAAGGGTGAAGCAGGCGATCAGATTCAAACAAATTATAGACACAGTCAAATTCATACATATGAGGTTCAATATGAATTTCATTGAAATCAGCAAAAAAACCATGAGTAAGTGTATCCAAGTCAACTGTATGAACAGGCAACAACACCCTTCTTGGTGGATTAGGATAGTGAACCCTGTTCAAATCTATATCCCTGACACTTATCTGGAAAATATTATGGCCAGTATAGAGGACTTTGAGCCAACCGCCATTGTGAAGCTTGTAAAATGACATCAATTGTCTATAACCATCCAGTAGCAACTCGTTAAACTCCTCCTTGTCTAAAAGCATTTCAATCTCATTCCCGATTCTGTCTCTAAAATATACCCTTGTAGATAGTTCATGGCGGAATCTGCGATAAAAAACATTTGACAGCTGGATGACATACTGCACACCAAAAAACACAACTACATTAGGGTGTTAAAGGTCTTGATATGAATAAAACAAATAATTACAATAAAACACAACTCTGCACCGATGAGGGCATCGAAACAACCTCCCAATGCATGATGATCTTTCGTACATTTTTTTTTGGGTGAAGTGTTATTCAGAAAAAGTTTGCGCAAAATGCAAAGAGCACAGCGTCGAATATATGAGCAACTGACATATATAGAGGAAATATAAAATAGCTGCCGTATCAGGGTAATTGGGTACTTTAACATTGTTTTACATTTGAAACTTATCTTATGGAAACAATATAAATGTACAACCAATAAAGTTGTGGAAGACTTGACTGCTCATTAATGGTAGATAGCATTTGAAACAATAAAGCATGGTATGTAACAATTAAATTTACAAATTTATTATGGTGGAATTATCGTCTGACATAATAAATGAAACATTTGAAAGTACAAATCATATATAACTATTCAGTAAATACAGTAATCGAGTTACATTATCGATATGAATGTGGTTTACTAACTTTCAGTCAAGCTACCGTGTTCAATTATAATCCATTAAATGAAAACCTCCATTATACAGTAGCTTGGTGATGGAGCATTTAAATATACAATTTTGACTTAACAATAATCTATGTATTGAATATTATTTCGTCAAAATTTAAATTGTTTGTTTACGAATCTATATCCTCCACTGATTATAATAATGTAAATGAATTACTCCGCTTTAAAAGTAATGTCCATAATAATTCATTTCATCTGAAACTCATGATAATATTTTTATTTTTCTTCAATTAATAGTTAAAAAAGCCATACTATCTCCAGTGGATTACAAACACTCAGACACAATTCAGATATCAAAGATAATTATGACTAATATGTTTCCAAATTTGCAACTCAGTAATAATAAGAATAATATATAATCTTCCACTATTGCATATTTTTTACACGATATCCAACAATATCAAGCTGGTGTGGAAAAAAATGGTAGAAATAATATTAACTAATCATTAAACGATTAAAATAATAAATCTCCAGAAATTTCATACACAGAAAAGCACATAGCTTCTTTGAAATGGAGTAAAACAATGTCTTCAATGGCATGATCAAACTCATCATTGAGATTCATAACTACATACGTTCTGCTTTCTTATGTGAATATGGATGGTCTTTCTGCAATAAATAATTTAAAAAAATTAGAACGACAACATCAACATAGTCCACGACAAACAGATCATATGGATATAAACCGAAAATATTTATGAAACACAAAATATAGGTATTGAAAAAAAAAATGGACATCAATAACTGTGAGTAAGTTACTAACTCAGTTTATTTAGGGAACACGAACCTCAAAGTCCAATGAAACTTGAACAGGCTATTCCATGTTCTGTCTGCAGCCCACGACATCGCATGTTGAAATATGATGGCATCAAATGACTCTTGACCCAAAAGAATAGATGCTGACAAACACCTTCTGTATATGTGGGTAATGGCAGCACCATACATTTCTAATAATACGACACATATTGCACTGCATCTTACATGGATATGATCACTCACCTTGTTTTGGCACTAACCCAAATCACCGTTCAAACCTTCAACATTACAATATCTATTGACACAAAATCATGTGCTTATATAGTGTTATGCATTAAATAATCTGGATGGTTGTTGGATTTATTGTACAGATTAACCTCCATGCGGAATAGTGAAAGGTAGTTGGCATCTTGTGGAGCATCCAGAGCTTTGAATGATTATGGCTTTAATGTAGACTGATCCATGAGGCGAGAGTTGCATTTTCGGATACATGAACAGAATTTCAGTGAATTGGTGGCGGTGACCCCTAATGGCGCGTGATGGAATTAACACTAAGTAATAATGAGTCAAAGTGATGGAAGTTTGACTTCTAAGACGAAATAATGAACATAAATATAGGAGGAAGGAATTGGCAACATGTGGATTTAACTGTAGAATCAACAATGTTGTATCCACGGGTTTTAGTATATAGTAATAGATGTAGAGAATATTTAAAAATTGTTCTCATCCAACCTTCAATATATAATACGAGTAAAAGTTTATTTTGTTCCTCAAGGTGTGATTCGGTTTAGTCCCTAAAATTTTTAAATGATTTTTTTTCTCAAATTACATTTTGTAGATCGCTTTAGTCCTTGGTCGAACTTTTGTTAATCAACTATTATTATTTTGTTGACATGACAAGTTAAGTGACACGTGGCATGTTATATGTTGATGATATATCATGCCATGTGTCGATGACACGCCATGTTGGGTACACATGGCATGCCTTGTGGTTGGCTAACGGGACACAAATTTTAAATGAGTAGTGTTAATATAGACTCGGGTTCACGGTAAACCCTACACGTGGCAACATATCAACCATTCAAGATATAATTAAAAGTTAAACTATAATAATATTATAAAACTCTTGGTTGATATGTTGCCACATGTAGAGTTTATCATAAACTCGAGTCTATATTCAGGGGCGAAGCTAGAAGATTTGTTCAGGAGGGGCCAAAAATTACCTGAATTCTAATATTTTTATTTTAATATTGATATAATTATTTTATTATATGTTTATCTTTATAAAATAATGAAATTCATGTCAAAATTAAAAATATTAAGATCAAATTGATATTATATTAAAAATATTAAGACTAAAGTAATATAATTATTCACTTTAAATTTTACTATGAAAATTTAAAAAAATTTGTACGATTATTATCAAGTATATAAGTAACTAATTAAATATAAAATTAATAAATATTATTAAATAAAATATTTAAAAATAGTAAAATAAAACAATTAAAACTATGTTTAAAAAAGTAAAATAATCTTTAGTCCCTGATTTTTTTTAAATGTGTCATTTTAGTCCCCAAAATTTTTAAAATGTGTAAAGAAAGTCCTTATGTTTCAAATTTCTCTCTATTTTTCTTTTCATAAATTCTAAATATTCAATTTACGTTGAACTATTAGTCATTTATTTCTCATTTCATATGTAATCTAGACGAGTTCTTTTTTATAAAATAGTGGAAAGAAAATATATAGAAATAAAACAATAAGATTAAAAATCATTCTTATATGAAGCTTTTTGAAAAACTAGCTTTATTAGGAAGTTGTGCTAATATTAAATTAAATTCAACGAAAAATTTGCAAGGTTGAGCCTGCTAACCAAGTTGATTGCTACCCACTCCACGTTTTCTTTCTTTTCTTTTTTGTTTTTCTTCCGGTTTTTTCAACCTGATTTTTCTTTTTTAATTTAAACCTAAAATATTTTTTTTATTTTCAAACATTTAAATTTAAGTTTATTTAAATATTTTTTATATATCATTTATAAAAAAAAATTATGTCAACTATTTTGTTTATTTGAGTGCTTTTTTTATTGTTCAATTTTTTCATTCTAATTTACCTTTCTAAACTTTTCTCATAAAAATTATTTTTTTTATAAATTTCAACAATTTAAAAATATTAATTTGTTTAAACTTTTTGTATATCATTTATATAGAATTTATGCCAAAACAATCATGCTAGGTCCGCCCTCATGTACAATAAAAAATTAGCCAAAATAGCTAATATGTTTTATAAATATATATAATATAATATACACAACATGTCATCTATTTTGGCTGGTTATATTTTTTATTGCACACCAAGTATTTTCCCATAAACAAGAGCATTGCTAGAAGTACAACAAAAAATCAGCTAAAATAGCCAACAAATTGTGCACAACATATACAATATAAATTGCACAATGAATATTACGTATTGTGCACACCATATATCACATGATGTGCACAACATATATCACATGTTGCAAAAAAAGATGATACTGCCACATGTAATATATGTTGTGCATAATAAGTGATATATGTTGTGCACTACATGTGATATAAGTTGTACAATTTATATTATATATATTGTGCACAACTTGTTAACTGTTTTGGCTGATTTTTTGTTGTGTCCGAAGTATTTTCCCATAAACAATACTTATAAGATTGCAGTAATTTATATGTGTGGTGTTGATGATGCTATACGTTACTGTGGATCCGATCTAATAATATTTTGTCAAGCAAGTTAACATCTATGATGAGTGATTAAGCAATGGTAAAGTGAATTAAAATTTAAAACAATACAGTTGTGAGTGTTCTAAAAAATAAGTAGTCCCTAATGCCACTTTCATTTATAGCTATTGTTATTCCATTAACTTAACTTTTATTTCAGTTTTCCAAAAAGCCTCATTCTCCTCGTATAACTAAACCAATAATTTGTCCTTAATTTTATATTCATTCTAGTCAACATATTTACTAAGTCTTATTTTAGCATATACTTCATTATTTTTTTCTCAGATTTTAATTTGTAGTAAACTGTTTTACGTTGTTGGATGAAAATAAAAAGAATGCAAAATTAAAAAGAATATATTTACATTTCATTACAAAATGGAATCGAACAAAATGAAACTATATATTAAAATGGAATGAAACATGTATATAAAATTTTATGCTTCCGTTTAATTTTTCGATTAGACTTTACAATGAAAATTAAAATATATGATGTGTATTTATACGTTTTATTCAATTTTATGAAGTTAAAAAATTAATAATTTCTTCATATAAAAATTTTAAATTTATTTTTTACTTAAATAAATAGAAGATGTAACTTTTTCACATGATTCACATTACTTTAAATTAATTTTTAAGGTAGTTATACAAAAATTAGCATGTACGATTTGAATAAAAAAATTGGGCATTTATTCGATACCCAATAATATTTTGTTGGGTATTGTACCCAATTGTGTGTTTAACATATTAGTAAATGTTAAAATAAATATAATTCGGTACCAACAAAGAACGGTGGTCGCGAACTCGCGGTCGCATCCTTCTTGGGCGCGCCTCATTTTCAATCACACCTCCTCTTCCTCTCTCTCTCTCGCACAATGTTCTCTCTAGCGGCAGATTACGGATTGAATTTTTTTTTTCATAAATTGATAAAGTAAGAGAGTATCATTATAAATTAAATCAATTTTTGAAGATTACCTGATATTTCTCGAATCAAAATCTAATATTAATATTCGATGATCTAATTACGTCTATCATTATATTGAGATATTATATTTTATAAAATAATGGTGTGATATTTAATGTAGACAAGGAACATTAATTAAAATTTGAAGCTATTAAAAAATTTATTTTATGTTATTAAAATTTATTATTTTAATAAATGAGTTTAATTATGATGTACTGACAGTGTAAATAAATTTTACACTGATATCCAATCATATAACAAATGTCTCTAAATATGATTAATTATTTTTCATATATCTACTATTCAAAAGATAATATAAAATGAGAGATGTGATTAGATGATACTTTGATTACTGTCATTATATTGTAATTAAATTCTTAATAAAAATATTTATTAAACTTATTTTTATTAACATAAGAAATATTTATTAAAATTATTTTTATTTTAATAAAAAATTTAGTAAACTTATTTTAAACATGTAGAAATTGAAAAAAAAGTTATTAGGTAGGAGTGTAGCATCATGATCATAAATGACTAATCTGTAATCTTATAAATACATAGTAACGTGTAGTATAAATCCGTGTAGCATGCATCATGATCATAAATGACTGCAATTTCATAAGTACCTTTTTTTTTAATTTTATTTTTATCTGGATACGTGTACATCCAAAATATATTTATCTATATATTCACCTACGTAAAATAAAAAGTTTAATTATTATTTCTTTTTGTTTTTGATGTTATGGTTTTGGTTTTGGCCAAGGCTATCTTTCTGTTTCTATAACTGTCCTTCCTGTTTTTTGAATAAATTTCATGTGATGTGACATCAACATTTCTGTATAGGAATGCTTGTGATAGCAATGTGCAACATGACCATTGAGAAGACGTTTGGTACGAGGTAATCTGTATATATTATCGGTAATCTTGCAATTAAATTACCTGGTAATCCAGATTGATTCGTTTGTTTTGACAAAGATATTGGTAATGTGGATTAGTGGGTAATCCACATTACCTCCAAAGTGGTAATGTGGATTACTTCTGTATCAGGTGGCAATCTGGATTACCACCCCTAGGTAATCTTCTAATTTATTTTATTACACCATTACCCCTCTAACAAATTACACTACTATTCCTAATTTTATAATTTTCTAACACAAATCCTAATTTATCTTAAAAACCCACGTACCCTTTCTTGTTAGTGTTTTTTTTTAAATTTATTGCATTATATTTGTTTTTTCTATGTTGCACTTTTTGCAAAAATATTATAATTATTTTAATGGATTTTTATTTTTAGTAAATAATTATATTAATGTTAAAACGGAAAAATATTGATATTAAATTTAAAATATAATTATATTTGATTAATTCATTTTGTATGTATTTTACGTATTTTAATAATATATATAATATAATTATATTTGATTAATTCATTTTATAATTATTTAGAGGGTATTATAGTAATATATATAGATTACCTTGTAATATGGATAATATACCAAACAAGGTAATACGGATTACCGATAATCTTATTTGTATATACCAAATAAAGTAATGTGAATTACCGGTAATTTAATTGGAGGTAATATATCTATAAGGTAATCTAGATTATCGATAATCTTCCTCGATAATACACGCAGCAGAGGAGGATGTGGCCAAGAACAATGGGGATCCCGATCTTCTTGAGTAGTTTGATGGAAATATTATACATTGTGGATCATAACAGTATGTGTAGGTCTGAAGCTGTCAAGTTGATTGAGGAGACAACTAATTAATAAGCTGTCAACTAATTTAGGATGGTGACGATGATGATTACTAGTATACTTGTGATATGTATTATTGTTATCTCCAGTACTTGTAACTTATTCATATGTATGATGAATATGTCATTGTATGTTGGATTATTGTATGTTGGATTATGATAAATACTTCATACAATATATATTTAAGAGTTTTTATTAATATAGTTTATTTTAATATGATGTTGATATAATATAATATAGAAATTAAGACTAATTAGATGCAATATTTAATATTTATTAATTTTAAATAAATAAAAATTGTGGACATAGATTCAAAGAAAAGGTCACACTTATGAAAAAGGATGTTATAGATTATGAGAAATGATCATGCATAGAAAAACGTGGCCAAAAGTTCAAAGGAAAGGCCACACTTATTGAAACGTGGCGATAGAATCAAAGAAAATGTCACGTTTGTTTGGTGTGGCAACTTTATGTCACAGTTTAAAAGCGTGGCGAAAAGTATTGACATTCAGCCACACTTTTTGAATCATTAGCCACGTTTTTATCAATAGCGTGGTGATTGAAGCAAAAAAACGTGGCTGAAGGGAAAGGGCCACGGCTGGGAAGGCCACCCCACAAAAAGCGTGGTCTAAAGTCAAAAAGTGTTGCCTTTTCTTTTTGGCCACACTTCTTGCTACTACTTTTCAAAAGTGGACTAAGGAGGTATTTTCTTGTAGTGCGTTTTTTGACCAGTAATAATATATGTACAACAATTATAATTCTAACTAGTATCTAACATACGCTATGTGTCATAAGTAATGTGTTATATATCACACACAATACGTATGTCACATAGTACATGTTAAATATTAATTGGATGTATATATATTGTACAATAAATATTACTGGTTTTCCGACATGTGAAAGTGATGAGATTTGAATCAACAAGTTGATTACCTTGCAAATTAAACTAGTGGGGCATACTCTGTTAGAGACAGAGAAGTTTGTCTATAAGATATAGACATATCATCAATGGATAGAATTGTTACACATGCATCTTGAAGTTTAAAATTTTTTTATGAGGTCACTTCAACTTTTATTGCTGGTTAGGTAGAGAAAAGTTTTTAAGAAAAAAAATAAAATGAAAAGTTGGATAGTAAAAAGGAAAAAAAATCCTTATGAAAATTAAAGACATTATAAATTTTCTCGTACACAGTAGATTATTGCATGATGCTTTTGTTTTTTTGAGTTAAGTGAATAAAATTATTAAATGTTATACAATTAAGAGAAATAATTTTTTACATCAAAAAATTAATCATTATTCGTTATCATATATAATAATCTAATTTTTAATATTATATATCAATTTAATACTTTAAAAGTTAAATTATTAACTTTAAAAAATCAAATTATTACATTTAGTGGTTAATTTTATAATATACATATAATATTACTCTTTAATTAAACATATCTATGTAAACTACCAATTTGACAATATATATTTTTCTTAGTTGAGTAAAATATTGGTGATGATCGTATTATTCATAACACGTGACATTTTTTGTTATTACATTTCTTTTGTTTATTCTTATTATTTACTATATTCAGTTCTACAAAATTAATCATTTTACTTTTAGAAATTTTTAAATGTAGTTGATTTTGTTAAATTTTTTTATTTTTCAATTACTGCAACAAAGTTTTATTATTAGAAATTTTTAAATATAATTGATTTTGTCAATTATTTTTGTCTTATCAATTCATGTTTCACTGTTTTATCTTTTTTTCTATTCTATTTTTTAAACATTTATTACCTATACTAATAACTAATGTAATAACTCGTGCGATGCACAAGATTACACGAAATTACACGTTTTTAAATTTTACAAAAAAAATAAAATATAAATATTTTTATAAAAAATAAATTAAATAAAAATAAGTTATTTTTGTAAAATTAACAGTGAATGTCAATAAAATCGAAGAAATCTTTATGGAAAATTTAAGAACTACCCATCACATAATATATATATATATATATATATATATATATATATATATATATATATATATATATATATATATCTTCCTTCACAATTTAAATAATTTCTATAAAAGAATTAAATGGAGCAGCATCAGTACCACTCACACAAATTGTAAAAGTTCAATATGGTGCAAATTATAAAAGAATATACATAATCCGCGACAAATTATAATAGACTATAATTTGGCTAAATTATACATCTTGAACAATTTTTCATTTTAATATAGATCAATAATACTATTTTTTCGATAGCTCTTCTTATTCACATGATGCTAATATATCTTTTTTTTTATATAAAAGTACTATTTGTACACCACAAAATCATCGATTATTATATATAGTAATTCAATTTTTTAAAATTATTAATCTAACTTTTAATATAAAAGTTAGATTAATAGTTGTAAAGAGATAATTTTTTATATATGATAGCTAATTTTGCAGTGCATATTGAAACATTACTCATTTGTTTAAACTCATCATAAATACTTTCTATGATTCCTTTTGTCAATTTGTACTCCATTAGTATAGTATCCGTATTAAATAATTTATTTGAATATATTTTGCTCTCAGAAGTCAGAACTGTGAAATTGTTCAATTTTTTAAAGAGCAATATATAACATTAAAAGTGACACTAAATTAATTACTATTAATATAAAAAATTGGATTGAGTAAATATAAATATTGGATTGTGTCAATATAAAAATTATCATTTATCTCAATATAAAAGTTTAAATTTACATACAAATGTGTTATATTAATTTAAAATTCGTTATACATACATCCACTTTAAATTATTCTTAAACTTCTGGATGGATGGGCAATTATTCACTGGGATTACATCAACACCCGCTTGTTTAAGGATGATCGAGTCTTTCAATAAATAAATTAAAATTGAATTTCACCATATAAAAAGGGACTTCTCTGTTAGGTAACTTAAGGACGTTTGATTGAGGTAATATTTAAGGATTTACAATTATTAATTTAACTTTTATATTAAAAATTAGATTAATAATTTTAAAAAATTAAATTATTACATATAGTAACTAATTATTTTTGGTGTACAAGTATTTCTCATAAAAAAAATATATTAGTATCATGTGAATAAGAAGAGCTATCGAAAAAATAGTATTGTTGATCTATCTTAAAATTAAAAATTATTCAATTATAATAAACGAAAATATGTTCAATTAGCCAAATTATAGTCTATTATAATTTATCGGATTATATATATTCTTTTATAATTTGCCACCATATTGAACTTTTACAATTTGTGTGGGTGATAGTGATGGTGCTTCATTTAATTCTTTTATAGAAATTATTTAAATTGTGAAGGAATATATATATATATATATTACTAGAACGTTTTGTTAGTGCTATGTACGTGATTAATTTGATTTTTGTTTTTTGGGGTTAATTTGATTTTTGTTTTAAAAAAAATACATAAATACGTTATGATATATTGTAATTAAATTCAAAAGTTGGATGGTGAAACAAAATATGCATATTTTTTATAACTTGATGCTTGAATGAACTAAATACAGTAAAGTCAATACAAAATATTAGATTTAAAAAAAAAAAATAAACAACAAAAGTGGTCGAGTAGTTCTTAGATTCTTCATAAAGATTTCTTTGATTTTATTGACACTCACTGTTAATTTTACAAAAATAACCTATTTTTACTTAATTTATTTTTTATAAAAATATTTATATTTTATTTTTTTGTAAAATTTAAAAACGTGTAATTTCGTGCAATCTCGTGTATCGCACAAGTTATTACATTAGTTACTAGTATAGGTAATATATGTTTAAAAAATAGAATAGAAAAAAGATAAAACAGTGAAGCTGATAAGACAAAAATAATTGACAAAACCAATTATATTTAAAAATTTATAGTAATAAAACTTTGTTGCAGTAATTGAAAAAAAATTAACAAAATCAACTACATTTAAAAATTTCTAAAAGTAAAATGATTAATTTTGTAGAACTGAATATAGTAAATAATAAGAATAAATGAAAGAAATTTAATAACAAATTTTTTTTGTCATGTGTTATGATGCGATCATCACCAATATTTTACTCAACTAAGAAAAATATATATTGTCAAATTGGTAGTTTACATAGATACGTTTAATTAAAGAGTAATATTATATGTATATTATAAAATCAACCACTAAATATAATAATTTGATTTTTTAAAGCTAATAATTTAACTTTTAAAATGTTAAATTGATATATAATATTAAAAATTAAATTATTATATATGATAATGAATAGTGATTATTTTTTAGTGTAAAAAAATTATTTCTCTTAATTATATAATATTTAATAATTTTGTTCACTTAACTCAAAAAAACAAAAGCATCATGCAATTATCTACTGTCCACGAGAAAATTCATAATGTTTTTAATTTTCATAAGGGGTTTTTTTTGCCTTTTGAGCATCCAACTTTTCATTTTATTATTTTCTTAAAAACTTTTCTCTACCTAACCAGCAATAAAAGTCATTCTTTGAAGTGACCTCATAAAAAAAATTTAAACTTTTAAGATCTATGTGTAACAATTCTATCCATTGATGCTATGTCTTATAGAGTATGCCCCATTAAACTATAATATGCTACATACACCATGAGTTATATTATATTAAATTAAATAGAGCTATTGGTACATACGATAATATTATTTATCTTTTTTTCACTTAATAAAATATTGACAATTTTGATGCTTATATTAATTAATAAGTTGATAACATATTTATCAAAGTCGTCAACAATTTTATTATAGAAAATAGATGTATGGACCAATGTCATTCTTGTATCAAATTCAACCAAGCTCCTACTCAACTTCTCCATCCAATCCCGCTTCTCATGTTGGGATTGTAATGACAGAAAGACTCTCGAGTTACCTGGAGTACATAATCACAATAAAGTTATTACTTTTTTTTTCATCACAAACTTATTTCATGATATTTAAATGTTTTATAAATATTTTTTAATATATTTTTTAATATATTTTTTAAAATAATAAATATGAATTTATGTGCTGAAGATTTAATTTAACTCCTATCAATAAGTTTAATTAAACTCTCGAGATTATTTAAACCGTGAAATCCAAGTTCACACTAATTTAGTGAATAAGGCCAAAGTATCGGTTCTATATACGATAATATTTGTTGAGGCTATAATAGCCTGTAGGTATAATGAAATTGTACAATATTTGTACAATAATTATATTTATTGTTAAATTGTATTAGCATATTAGGGAGTAAATCTATACTACAATCCAATAGTGAATATAATTGTTGTACAAGTGTTGTACAATTTTCATTTTACACATAACATTCCTCATATTTGTCGTACAACATAAATAAGTTCAACTAGCATTCAATGTGCGCTATATACGTAATCAATAATACTAAGTGGACAATGAAAAACCAGTCGATACAGCCAATGAGCCTATTTTGGCTTTGATTTTGACCCAAATAATCATTGAAATTGTAATGGGCTGAGTGATTATGGCCCAAAATCTTATTTATTGGCTGGTTGAGCTGGTTTTTATTGTCCATTTAGCATCACCCATACGTAATATGTGTCATATGTATAACACACGTACATATGATATATATTACATATTATATATATATATATATATGACATAATACACGTTAGATACTAGTTGAATGTGTTTATCACCTGAATTACGTGTTCTACTATATATATATATATATATATATACATCAAACATACCCATCTAATCTCACTTCACTACATAGACATCCTCATATTCTCATATCAATAAGCACCCACCTTCTTCCATGGGAAATAACAAGGCATCCCTCTCAGTTGATGTTAAGGATATTGTGATGGTTAAACCATCCAAACCAACACCTTCTGGTACTCTCTCACTGTCCAGTATGGACAACGATCCTACCCTTGACCTTCTCCAAGAAACAATTTATGCATACCAAGCAAATCTTGATAACCCAAATGGCCAATTAGACCCTGTTTGTGTGATAAAAGAAGGCCTCTCAAAGGCCTTGGTATACTATTATCCCTTTGCAGGGAAGATAATAACAAAAAATGATGGAAAACTTGGAATCAATTGTAATGCTGATGGAGTTCCACTCTTGGAGGCAAATGCTGATTCTAAACTCTCTTCTCTTCACTATCTTGAAGGGATTGATGTTCCAACATTACATAAGCTTGTGTTTGATAAGGATGAAACTAGTTACCATCCCTATCCCTTGGTTTTCCAGGTGACCAAGTTTCTGTGTGGGGGTTTCACAATTGCAATGGGAATATCACATGTAATTGTTGATGGGTTTGGTGCTTCTCAATTCTTCAAGGCCATGACTGAGCTTGCAAGTGGAAAAAGTGAGCCTTCTGTGAAACCTGTGTGGGAAAGAGAGAGACTAGTGGGGACAGTTCTTAAGGAACCACTCCAATTATTCGAAGATGAAGCTTCAGTGGCAGTTTCACCATTTTGGCCAACTACTGATATTTCACATGAATGCTTCAGTGTGAAAGGAAAGAGCATACAAAGGCTCAAAATGAAACTGATGGCTGAAAGTGATGATAATGTGAAGGAAAGCTTCACAACTTTTGAAACACTAGGTGCCTATGTATGGAGGTCAAGGGCTAGAGCTATGGAATTGAGCTCTGATGGGATAACTTCGTTCTGCTTTGCAGTGGGGTTGAGACACCTATTAGATCCACCTCTGCCAAAAGGGTATTATGGGAATGCTTTTGTGTGTTCAGATGTAGTGCTAACTGTGAAGGAACTCAATGAAAAACCACTGTCAGAGGTTGTGAAGCTCATCAAAGAGTGCAAAAAACTCCATTCTAATGCTGAATACATAAGAAACTTAATCAACAAGTCAGAGACACTGAGGAAACAGAACAAAAGGATTGGAGGAACAGGTGCATGCTTGGATGTAACAGATTGGAGGCAGTTGGGTTTGTTGGAAGAAGTGGACTTTGGATGGAAGGCTTCAGTGAATTTATTACCAGTCCCATTGAAAATTGGGCATGTGGACTTATGCATTTTCGCGCCACCTAGTAGCTTTGATCCTTTGATGAAAGGAGGAGTTAGGGTCTTTGTATCTCTCCCCAAAGCTTCCATGCCCAAGTTCAGGGAGGAAATGGAGGCTCTCAACATTACTACAAGAGATGATGAGGGAATCACCCAGCTAGAAAAATAAGCAATAATGTTTGACATACTACAGAAATACGTCCAACGTGTGTTATTCATGTTACGGGATTATACTTATAGCACACATATATCCTATAACATGGATAACACACGTTGTATACAAATTGGACATATTTTTGTTGTACACCAAACATTATTGAAAAACAAGCCACACCAAAGAATTGTCATTTTGTTTCTTTCTTTTGTTATGCTTTCATTTCTATTTTCTTTCCATCCTAAGTTACATGTGTTGTGTGTTATTAAACCATCAGCTTTGTTAATTAATGTATTAAGCTAATTATTATATTTCTTACCTATCTTTTAAGATTTTATTCCTATCAAAAACATTGCTTAGTAATTTGAAATTTGACCTTTGTACTTTTCATCTAGCTGCCAAATTCGTGGTCATGACAATATCAATGATGACAATAGATACTTACTTTATCTTGGTTGGGTTGTTATTAGATTGAATTGTGTTAATAATATTATTACCCTGCCATGATAATAGTATAAGAGAAATTATTAGGTGCACTGATCTGCACCATTTATTTTATGTCAAATCATATGTGGGACCCACCAAAATTTAACTTAACCAAATTAAAGTTAAACTTAACTAATCAAAGTTAAACTTAACCAATCCTCTCACATTACTCCTATCTCTCACACCGTACACCAAACCACCACCACCAAACTTGCACTCCCGCCACCGTCGTCTCGCCGCCGCCACCGCTGCGCCGCTGCACCGTCGCGTCGCCGTGAGTGAGGTGGCATTGTGTGTTGGGTAATGTGTGACCTTGCCTTGTATTTCAAATATGGGACCTCTTTCCCTTTTTCGGTTTTTCCACTTCCTATTTCAAATTCAGGATTTTTTGTTCACATCTTCATCATAAAACTATTAATTAATTGAAGAATTTAAATTGCAACCGTGACCACGCATTCAGTTCCCTGCTTCAATAAACAAGGAGGTAGTTCTGGTCTTGACTGGTCCTGTGTAGGGTGAGTCCATTAATCATCTCAACCACCACCAAGCTGGGCGCAACACGGTGGCGCGACGGATCCGCGGCGCGGCAGCGGCACGGCGGGAGTGCAATCTCGGTGGTGGTGATGGTTTGGTACATGATGTGAGAGACACTGATAATGTGTTTATTTTTTAAAAAAAATAATAGTAAAAAGGAGAAGATGTGTTAAGTTTAACTTTGGTTTGATTAGCCTTAAATTTGAATGGATCCCACCGATGATTTGTCATAAAATAAATGGTGCAGACAAATGAGTCATTTGTTCTTGGTACACCTAATAATTTCTCATAGTATAATACTATAACAGTCCTCACAAGTTACACCACTACAAGTTTTGGTTCATCCCCCTAATGTCCTTCCCATTCTAATTCTATTTTTTTTTTATTTGGTTTACGAAAATTTAGATTAGGGGAGACATACCTCAGTGCAGGGTCAGAGCAGATCATCAACTTCAGCAAGAATTTATGATAAAATTTACAGATCGCTCATCTAGAGAAACTTAACCCAAGATTCTAATCACAATCACGACTAATATAAGTGGAAGAATAAACTAGGTGTACCCGTACACTTATGGGGGTGATGCATGTTAATTCTACTTCTTTATCTTTTTAATAAGCTCCAAGAGCAAGGGGTACCGGTGCAAACCTGCAAGCTGGTCTGTCTAACACACAAAGCCATGCAGAGAAGGCCATGCACTTTGATCAAGCTTACATACTGGGCTGCAGCTACAGGCCTGTTTTATTGAACTCACATTAATTATTATTAAAAAATATCATTGCAAATACATACACAATCAAGTTAAAGAAAGAATCCAAAGCTCAATAAAACTATCACTAATTGTCTAATCCTGAAACTATATAAGAAGCAAAATAATATACATAGTAATACATTGCCCTTTTCTTATCTGCTGACAGGAAAGAGTCAAAACAACTAGAACCTACTAACATGCAACAATAATGTTTGTTGTACAACAGAAATACGTCCAACTAGTATCATATATGTGCTATATAATACGTAATGTGTGCTATATGTATAACACACATACATATAACACACATTCTGTATTATATATAGCACATGTTGGATACTAGTTAGACGTATTTTTGTTGTACAAAAAAATATTATTAATTAAATATGCAAAGACTCAATGGCAAATTGCCTTTGACAACATAATCCTTTTAATTAATTTAGAGTGTTTCTAGGTGGACATCCAAAATTTGATAATGAAGAATAAAATTAAAGATTAGTGAAATGTGAGCCTCATAAAAATTAAATTTCTTCATAAATACAAGAGAATGCATATTAAAATAGATTTTCTTTTTTATTTATGTATGACTAGATATATTATTTAAAAATACTTATTTTATCCTTAAACAATATTTCATGATTTAAAAGAACTTTTTTATTAAGCTAAAATTTATAACTTCTAAAAAAATTATAATTAATTGAGTTTCTACTGGTTCAACTCTAGCACACGTTGGATGTATTTCTGTTATACGACAAACATTATTGATTCGTAATATGCTGTTTTAGGGATGTAATCAGATCAGATTGGTTCGAATTATAGGGAAAAATGAATTTGATTCGATCAATTTGAGTTCGGTTTGGATTGGATGAATCATTTTTTCATGAGCAAATCCAATCGATGAATCCGATTAAAATTCAGTTGGTTCGGTTCGATCATTGGATGTCCGATTTAACAAAAAAATTAAAAAAAAGTTGCCAAAAATACAAAAAAATTACTAAAACATTTTGCCAAAAATACAAAAAAAAAATCTTTAAAGATCAATAAAAACCCATATAAATTTAAAAAGTCACAAAATTATAAATTTAAACATTATGTTAGGGTGTAATCGGGTCAGATTGGTTCAGATTTCAAGGAAAAATAAATTTGATCCGATTAATTTGAGTTCGGTTCATATTGGATCGGATAAATCATTTTTTCATGAGCAAATTCGCACCGATGAATCTGATTAAAATTCGGTTGGTTCGGATCATTGGATGTTTGATTTAAAAAAAAAAATTTAAAATTGACTCGTGAGGTTCTTAGAAGCATTATCATTAGCTTGTATTCGTGGTAATAACTGACTCGTGTCGCAATACATGAAAAGTCTAATATTCTCTATTAATCTGACCCACTGTGTGGAGATCAGAAATAATTCAAACTTCGTCTTGTGTCACCAATTGTATCAGAATCCAACTTCCTATGATCTTGGGATATTCTTGATCCAATGCAAGTGTTGTTGGTGTATGTCCTAGAGGACCAATCATATTTGCATTTTATTATGATATTATGACATTTTATATTATATGTTTATATATATATCTATACTACTTATAAAGAAAATTGCCAAAAAGTTAGTTACTTTTTGGTCTCTCCATTCAAATTAAATAAAATTTTAAAAATAAATTAATTAAATAAAAAGAATAACTACTTTCTCAATTCAAATTATATTTTAACTACCTCATTTATTTTACATATAAATTTAATATGATAATATTTTAAAAAAATAGAATTCCCTTTAATAATCATCTTCTATATTATTTATCATTTTTTATTTATTATCATGAGAAAAATCCCAAAAAATTAAAAACATAAGTTGACAAAAAAAATTAAAAAAACGTCTTGACGGGCACAGAGTGCTCAACAAGACGCTAGTATATATATATATATAATGCATTTTATTCATTAATTGTTTATTTATTTTAATGAACATTATGAAGTCCTTAGAATGGAATTATTTTAATATTGTTCCTAATAGTGAGACTCCATTCTTAAATGTCCCTAGTCGAGTATTACTGAAATAACATGATAACAATAATGCGTTGAGACTAGTATATGTATGGACTGATAACCTTTTCTCACAGGTTATGGATATGTGATATAAAGTCTACACATAGGTATAATGGCAGTATACTGGACAGACCCGCTATGAGAACACCACATGGATCGTAACATGAATGTCATTGGTGATATTTAACATGGGTCTATGGGTGAGAATCACATAAAAGTTTTTGTTTTTCGCTGCGCCTTTATGCCCGCATTCCCAAACAAGTGTATGGGTCATTGTACTTCCTGATTTCCCAGAAGCATTTATTCTTTCTAAGGCTTACCCGAACAAGCGATTGACAATCTATGCCAAAGTGCATGCACTTTGTATAGTAGGTTGTTGTTTCAGACTCATGGACCTTATAAACCACTCAATTCAACAAATTATACTCTTTAATTGCTTATATAGTTGTCTCTCTATCATTAAATTGCATTTCAACACACAATTCACTATTTGCAACCTGAACACCTATAAAATAACAAAATAACAAATTAATACAATAATTATTACCATTAAAAAAATTCTTTATGAATATTCATACAACAATTAATTTTTTTTTTTAAATACTAATTTTCAATCAAACAAAAGATATAGGTCTCATGGTAGTAGCAGTAAAATTGTACGAGGTATTTTTAGTGACCTAGATTTCTCTACCATTGATACTACCCAATCCTCTCATTAGCGTGAATTTGATCTAAATTTGTCTATGTCTGTCAATGATGTAAGTGCTCGGGATATCAATAGAGAAATATGAAGAGGAGATACTGATGGATGTAACCCCCAAGTAATTAGCCCTTAATGTTTAAGTCATTTTAGGCTAATTATTAGGGTCACGTCCAGATTTCATAACTTTATCTTTTACTTTAAAATATAGTACGCAGAAAATAGGTGGGAGTATAATTTTCGCAAAACGTTACGATGTGAAAATAAAAGCTTTGCACGTACGATAATTGATATTAAAATCAACACATATCACATATCACACTCAAACTTATCCACAAGGATTATCAAATAGAAACTAATCCACTCGAACTTAACTAAATTCTAACCAAGACCAATTACCATTAATTCCAGTTAATTAGAACTTAATAAAATTAAAAGTAGGGATGTTACAATGGACCTCTGCGAGGTAATATTTATGAGCCAGATAGGTGGAGTCATCCCCCGATCGTGAGGGGTAAATGTAGAGGAAATCAACATACAACTCAATGGCAAGAATCTTTCTCGATGATACTGATATATTTGAAACATTTGTTAAAGATTGTCATCTCCATTAATGACAAATGACACATATTGTGTCAACCCATTAAAAATTAGCACCAGACATCTTTATGTGATTTTCTCCACTATTTTTTGCACGTTAGGATCTATATCTATACTATATATAAAGTGGATACAAAAAGTAACTACCCTTTTGGTGTCCACACTCATTTGGGTAGTTATTTTTTGAATTCTTAAATTAAAATAAAAAAATTATAAAAATAAAATAAATATAAAAGATAACCACCTGTATTTCTATATCATTTATTTTACTATTTTTTTCTCCATTTTATACAAAAATTTAAAAAACAAATAATATGACTCGAAAAAAATAAAAATGCGGTTTGGCGGGCACGAAGTGCCCGACAAGACGCTAATATTAATAGAGACATTTCTCTAAATCAACATATGATATATTAAGTGAAATGGAGAAACACATTGGATTCTCATAGACAAATTAAATGTCACCCCTTCATTTGTATTTATGATACTCCCTTTAAAATTAACTACTATAACTCCTTCCATTTATTCCTAACGTATTTTTTTTCTCTTCTCAAACTTATTTTTTTTCTCTTCTCAGACTTATTTTTTCTTTCTTGTTTGAACGAGTTAATATGAGTGAGAACAATTGCTTTTATAGATTTTTTCGTGCAAAAATCGCAACTGATAATTATTAGAACAATTAATAAAAATCACAAGTTGCAGGATTTTTAATTAATATTTTTTTGTTCAAATCCCGCAACTTGCGGTTTTTAGTTTAATATATTAAAATTTTTTTTGAAAAACCGCAACTTGCGGTTTTTGATATTTTAAAATTTAAAAAAATAAATCCTGCAAGTTGCGGTTTTTGGAAACACCATATATCCGTATTTTCTTCTAAAGTGTCATATCTAGGTACTTTCACAACCCTTTTTCCATAAAGAAAAAAATGTCCCGAGTAGTGCTATATATATACATCTAAAAATTACAGGGGAATGAATTTTAATATGATATTTGGATTAACAAAATTCAAAAATATGAGTTTTTATGTGAAATGTGAGGAATATGGTGAATCATATCTCGCAAGTGGCGAGATTAGAAGGAGGAGAGAGAAAAAGTTGGATCGGATGTGACTCCTGGGGACAGTTAAATCAGAACAAAACTCGCGATTGGCGAGTTTAGAAAAAAGAGTTAATCCTCAAATTTCCTACTAGTAATTTTAGAACAATAATAATATTTGTACATACATTTTTTCTTACATATCTTCTTTATTCACTTTATTACCATTGGATTTTAATGTGATATCACTCCAACATTTCAACTCCACCCTTAGATTTACATGTATGTTTATTGTACATACAAAAAAATATATACAAATATCATAACTCATTTTAGAATCGGAAAATATTAATAATGTTAACTATAATTTTAATTTTAGACAATTTAGTTCCTAACAATTTCATTTTAGGAAAAATTGGTCCATTATTATTTCTAAGTCTCTTATACAGGGTGTTTGGTTCGCGGATGACTTTTTTCTCAAGAATGTACACATTCCTGAGAATCCTATTCCCGACGGATAACCCAATAATCCGTCGATAAAACAGTGTATCGACGGATAAACGTCCATGATATTTTGATGGTCGAAAAACTTTTATCGATGGATGAACTGAAATTATCTGTCGATACGTTATTAAGGGAGACATCAGTCGATATTGTCTAATATTATCGAGGGATGTATCGGCGGATGTATCTCACGATAAACAATTTTAAAAAAATTTTAAATGTTAATAATTATTTATTGGCGGATGCTTGTCCGACGATAATTTTTTAAAAAAATTTAAAAAATATTTCCATAATATTTTTTATCGGCGGATAGTATCCGGCGATACCGATTTTCGAAAATTATTAAAATGTTAAATTTTATATATCGACGGATACATCCGCCGATAATAAGAAACAATTTTTTAAAAAAAAAACCAGTATTTTTTTTAAAAAATTATAAAAAAATATTAACCCGTACTAAAATCAAATTAATAATAATTAAACTATAAGTAAATATTTATAACAAATTATTAATAATATTAATAAACAAAACTATAATCAAATATCATATATTTGTACTACAATATTTACAAACTACATAAAATCCAAACATTATATAAAAGTAAAAAAGAATAATGTCTGAGCATCCAAAACAAAATATATATAAAAATCACTGATAGTTCATCCTATCATCACCATCATCATCGTCATCACCATCACTGTAAAATGATATTGTTAGTCTTTATTCTGTTAGGTAGTTTTGTTAGTTATCTTGTATTTTCTTTCTCTTTTCTTGTTCCCTGTTTTTGTATATAAGGGGAATATCTCTTATCTTTTGGGTTAAGAGATGTAAAAGCAACTTGCATTCCAATATTGAAATTTACATACCGAAATACACTTTGTAACATCCTAAATCTACTTACAGAAAACCCTAGATTTTTTTTAATGTGCTTGCCAAATAAATTGCGGAATTAAAATACGCGCATTCATTAAAAGGGATAATAAAACTGAAATAACATTAGAAATATTTCTGAGGTCTCAACAACTCAAAATAGGTCTCAGCAAAGTACCAAACGAGATTACAATGGAAATAACATCAATAGTCATAATGACTCCAAAAAGATACAACCAAAATGTCTGAAGTACAACAAAGAAATAACTAAAATAAAACTCTCAGCTACTAGCTACGAATCACAGACTGCTGTCTTCCTCCTCGGGGTCCCACTCCGGATCCTCCTCCTCCTCCATGTCGTCAATCGACTGATAGGTCACCACTGACTCTGGCACACTCTCGTCATCAGATCCTCCCTCGCCAGGCACGTAATCAGGAACGTCTCCATCGTTGGGGTCGATCCAGAGGAACGGGTTCCCCATAATATCATCCTCAGGGAAAATCAGCTCCTCCGGGACCGGCTCAGGCTCTGAGACGAGAATGGGTGGTGGTGGAGCATGGAATCCGTGGTGTAAAGCTGGATGAAATCCACCAGGTGGCGGTGGGTGGTGTGGCATGTGGTGAGGCATATGATGATGCATAGGATGAGGTGGCGGTGGCACATCCCACTGAAGATCAGGTACGTAAAATCCAAAGGTGGCAGGAATAGCAGCTGTAACAGTAACAAATCCAGTAGCAGGAGCGAAGTTGACCTTGATGAGGTCATGAGCGGGTGGAGGTGGTGGCGGCTGCTCCATCTCCTAGAATTGGGGCATAAGAAAGAAAAAAGGATGAGAAAAGAATTCTCAGTGAATCATCGTACGATACTCGGGCTTGGTACCACTTATGCCAATTCTAGCTATTCAAACCAACGTTCTTTTTTTTTCTGAAAATAATCCTTGTTTATAAAAAGCGAGACACATTGTTTTGAATAGACAACAACCTAGTTTGCCCGAACTAAGGGAACCTATGAGTTTTTCTAAGTTATCGCGAAACTAGCAACCTACGTCAATTCTATCAAGCGTCGCGTCCTCAGAATCCTCCTTAGGCCGTACTAACGAAGTTTCCCGAGACACTTCGCAAGCTTAGAACTCTTCGTCTTCATGGAACTAGGGATTAGCCGTTTTCCACTTTCATGAGCGTACGCAAATCAAATCATCATCGGGAACACCCCGGAATAAATCATAATCATTTCATCATATTCAACATAATAATAAATACTCCCCTTCATAAGTAGGACTATGTGTCCCATGCATGAAAACCACATCTCACCCCATGGGCCACCCCATCTCGTGAGTATGCGCAATGCACCACCAGTCGCCCTGCCGAACGGCTGGATCTAGGCTAATCGAAAGTTCCACTCGACGGCTATATTCAAACAAAACACTTCTATACCCCATATTCCTCCCTTATAACTTCTCACACAACTCCAACGCATCACAGCAGTAATGCAACACATTTTTTTTTGATAATTCTGCATGCCCACTAAGGAACCAAGCAGCAGTTACACCATAGTCAAATTAAGATACCCTTCATGCACTTGCACTCCCTCAGTACGTGAAGACATGCGCCAATAGTGCAGCACCTATCCAAAGACATGCACCCAGTGTGTTACACCTACCGTCATGGACTTTGAACATCCATGCTTTACAACCATCTAGCTTCGATAAAAAACCTCCTACCCTAAAAATAACTAACCTATTGAGGAAAAAGAATACTAGACTGGTGTAAAAAAAGGGGTTCAAAACCCATAACAAACTAACCTCAATAATTCAACCATATACCATCAAAAACCATGTTTCATCAAATCTTGCTGATCTGCAAATCCCCTGCAGGTAACCTACTTCAGCACCACACGCCACTTCACATTGCAATCACACTGATCAACAATCCGCCACTTTATGACTGTCACCAAACCAACGAACCTAACCCACACCTGTCAAAGATCATAACAACAGCAGCAACCACACATGTCAAAGATCATAATAACAGCATCAAGAATGCCTTGCACAAAAATCAACATCAGACCCCTGCTATCCTTCACCCACCACTAAATACACCGACATCTCCCCTTACTCATACTTTCAATAATTCCTTCTCCTATACCCATTTATTGATCCAAAACAAAACTTGCTCATTAGCCTCCATAACAGAAGTACTCTTATTATCAAAGATACTTTTGTTTCTTGCCTCCCAAACCACCCAAATTACAGCAAAATTTCTAGCTCCCCACTCCTTTCTATGATAAGATAATTCTTCCCAACATCTACACTTCTCTTCCCTTACATGAGAACCATACACCACAACTACTGCACACTGGAATTTATTATTAGTGAATTCCCCCACCCATGCAACCCATCTTTCTCCCTTATAGTTCTTCTTTTTCTTCCACACCGAACCATGCCACATACATAAGATTCCACCAGCTGCTGTACCAATAGCAGGAACACATTCCCACTCAATTCCCTGCTCCTCCCATAAAGCCTTTACTAATTTAACATCAACTACATCCTTCTTCGTCTCAATTAACCCAACAAAATCAACCTTTTGACACTTGATCAACCTCCTAACCATTTCAACCTTCCCCTTGCCCCCCAGCCCCCTTACATTCCAAGATAATAATTTCATTTGGAATCCAAACACTCACCTGATCTACACTTAGACCGAGCCCCAGTACCGCCACTCTTCTTCTTTTTTGCTGCCCTCGTAACCCCCACAATCTTGTGGCTCATCAACCTCATTTTCCTAGCAGCCTCCCTCTCTCTGTTCCTCTTTTTCAGTTTGGCAAGAAATTTTAATTCATCATCTGAGTACACCTCTATACCTGCCGAGTTGCAAGTCGAAGAAGCTCCATCCACACTCACCCCCTCACTTTCCGGAGATCTATGAAACAAACCTTCCTTAGCTACCGGAGGATTCACCTCATTAATAGTTCCTATTCCATTGCGACCTTCGAACCCCATTTGAGTGGAATATTGCTGTCCACAACTTGAGACTGCCTGAATCCCTCCTACTGGACCTTCTAGTTCATGTTGGGTTTGGCCCACCCCTTCCCCAACTTGTCTATTGACAAACTTTTCCAATTCAAGATCAATCACAAACTCATGCCCAATAGCCTTATTATTCATTTGGGCCCTCTCATGCACCTGTGCATCCTTCACCACTTCACTTGATCTAGAGACGGACATTGAACGACACTGTTCCAGCCCATTATCTTGAGCAAGATTATGTGAGGTTTGGGCCCCACCAAAAACTTCATTCTCAATCTCATTAACCTCCATATGATTGTTCCACCCTTCGCCTTCACTAAAACTCTTATGGATCCCACCAGCAATCAACCCATCCACAATGGGGTCCACAAACACCTCGTGAATTGAAAATGGCTGATGGTTAGAATTCCCCATGCAAGCCTTCCCTCCGTCCACGCTAGTAACCTCGAGACCATCATTTGACGATTGGTTACCAATGTCGCCTAACCTTCCCTCCACATCGGCCCCTACCGTCCCACCGTCACAGGGGACTGGACTCTCCGCATCATCCGCCTTATTGGTTCCCTCCGTCTTCTCTTCACTTGAATCGTCGTTGTACAAGTGAGCAAAGCATTGGTATCCATACATGTCCCTCCCAATTTCTCTAATACGTAAATTGTAAAATTAATGCCATCACACGTAATGTACACCTTACCATTGATGAGATCCCATATGTTGGTGTCAACCAGGATCATGGCCGAGCTAAACGACCGTTCAATGGAAGGACCATCCTCAACCATAACAACACTTCCCCATAGCTTCCCAATCGAGCATAGTGTATCTTCGCACCAAGTTTGTAACGGAAGTCCGAAAATCTCTACCCAAACTCTCCTTGATGAACAAGTGGACACCACACTCCACAGCCTTATGTCATCGAAGATTGAGAGCAAGAGCTCAGACTCCATAGCTTCACGCATGAGCTCTGTACTCTCAAATGTTACTATGCACTTGAACGCCCCTAATTCGCTACAAGTGATCACACCCCATTTGCTACCCATCTCCATTATTTCCTGGTTCGTTATATTGAAACTCAGTGGGGAGGACGACGTCCCAACGAGGCTTCTCTTCAATTTCTCAACTATGTTCGGCTGGCTACATACCACTATTCGGCTGGCATAACCATCCCCTTGGTTTTCATTCTGGTGACCATTATCCTTCATATCCCCCTCCTCAATTGGATTCCTCTCATGCCCAATTTTCACCACATTGATAGCCTGAAGCTTCCTTCTAGTGCTTTTCCTTGTAACCTCTCTCCTCCCAAATTTGGCCACATTGACCGTAATTCTCCTTCCCCCAATCTTGGTTTGTGCCATTTTAGCAATGACCCTTTTCGCTCCACCCTTTGCATCAAACCTTACAAATGCAAAGGAGTTCTTGGACTTAACCCTCTTTTTCCTGGAAATATAAACATCAACGATTCGACCAAAAGCTCCAAACGCCTCATAGATCATACCTTTTGATACTTCTTCTGGTAGCCCATCCACAAAAACCATACAACTTCTGGACTCCCATTCAAGAGCCCCCTTATGATACATAACTGCACCGCCTGATGACCTCCTCTTATCATTGAACGTCCATTTCCTTCTTTTAACCATAGTCCACCCATCTTCATCATTCTCTTCCCGAGCCACGCCTCCGATACCCCCTCTCACACCCACTCTAATGTTATGGAAGTGTTTTGTGTTCTCTCTCCCTCGAGACCCCTGCTCTCCCCCGTGACCGCTCATTTTAAGTAATAATGCAACACATGAGAACATCATATCACTGTCAAATCTTACAGTCATCACATCATTTACATAATCATTAATCATTAATCATTCTAGATCATTCTCATCATCATCTCAAACATCAATCATGTGTCAATAATAGCATTCATCATTCATAATGCATATACACACTTAGAACGTTGTTACACACCTCCCTCTCAAGCTCTACGTGTTTTATGAAATAATTTATCTTTTATCAGTTTCTTTAAAGTCTTATGAAGAGATAACGTTTCTAATATTATCTTATGGTTACTAATTATTTATAAATATTATTTATGTCATAATTAATTAAGTATTTAAATATTATTTAATTATTTGTCCTTCTCTGCGTCTATACTCTAATTAAACTAATTACTAAGTAATTATGATTAATAAATCTTTATTTAAGTTAAATATAATTATTTAAAATATTTTCATCTTATTTTTATTTCAGAAATATTTTTAACTTATTATTAAATTTTTCTCCTATTTTCTTTATTTTCCAAAAGCTTACTCAGTGTTACCCGAATACGTAAAAACTAAGTTATTTTATACATAGTTCTAACTTCTAATCATTTTATTATTACTAATAATTATTTTTACCTTACTGATATTACTCTAGACCATTCGACCATGTCTTATTAGTTTTAGGAAAATAACCCAAAATTTCTATAGTAGTTACTATTTATTTTAGACTAGTTCTATTATTAGAAAATAGGTTTTAAATTATTTTTGAGTCACTTTTTAATTCTGGACAGAACCTAAATAAATATTAATATTTCTTTTTGGCCATATAAAAATATTCTAATTATTTAAAACCACATTTTATTATATTAAAATACTTACTAGTACCTATTTTTCACAAAACTATGTACTTTTAAAGCTTTTTCTTGTCAAATAAATAATAAATATATTTAAATCAGAACCTAAACTTTTTATTTTCTTAAAAACTTATTTATTTCAGTAAGTCATATTTTATTATATTATTTTCTCATAAAAACCATTTTTATTTTGAACAAAAGTGACTTTTGCTACTATACTTTCTACATCTAATTTCTTTTGAGTAAAATAAATATTTCAGCAACACTTTTCATTACAACCTCATATTTTTATTCTGAATATTATGGAATAAAATGCATATTTGTTCATTATTTCATTAAGACTTATTATTTTATTATTTTTCTTCAAGTTTTGAATCTTTAAACCACATTAGGCATTTTTAACACATGGAACAACAACACCACATTTTCTTCCCTCATTTGGCCGCAAGCATAACATTCCCAAGAGTGACAAAAATAAACAACACATTAGTCTCAATACTCTCAAGCAACATATATTCAAAATACACTTCAATATGCAAGCTTTTTCATCATACAAACACATAACCAATGCAAATACGCTTTTTAATCGGTAAATATTTTAGAGAATATCAAATGTGCTTCAAAATATTATTTTGAGTAAAACAAAATATTTTCACCGATTATTTTTGCTCAAAAACACTTTTATTCAAGCAATAGAGATTTTTAAGGAAGATGACTCACTTAAAATAAACTCAAGGATGTTGATATTTGAAGTTGAAGTGGTGAGAGTTTGTCTTCCTCCCTCTTGGCCGAATGCTCCTCCTAGGAATGGGGTGGTGTTTTCTTGTTTGAGAGTTGATGGGTGTTTGTGAAGGTTATTGGTGTTTGATGTAGAAAATGAGAACAATAAAATAAAATGGTGGAGGTTGAAGGTGGTGGTATGGTGGCCGAATATGAGAGGGAAGATGAGAGGATTCTATGAGAGATTTTCTAGAGAAAATTTGCTAGAGTTTTGACATAGCCTTGAGGTTGCTTGAAGTGTCAAAATGTGAACCAAGAAGCTCATATTTAAAGAAAATGGAGGGAGTATGGCCGTGACATCCAAAGGGGAAGGGAGAGAAGTGTTTGTAGCCATTAGATGATGATCAATGGTGATTAAGATTGGCCAATGGGTGATTAGGAAGCATAATGATGGGTTTGAGTTAAATTAGGAGCCTTATTAATGTCTTTTGTCCCCTAAGATTAGTGTCTTGATTTTAATGTGGTGGCTAAGACCATTTCTTGGTCTCCAAGCCTTGTAATCGGCCATGAGGCTATTTGGGCTAGGAAAAATTCAAATTTTGATACTAGGTTGTGTAGTTTAGGTCTAGGTTTGAGTAGGGGTATTTTGGTAATTTCACGTACTAAATTTTCTCGGCTCTAAATTAAGTATTCGGTCCAGGAAATTAAAATATGGTGAGTCAAAATATTTCATTCTTGAATAAAAATATTTTTGATTCTATATTATTAAAGATTGCATGGTTGTTGTATGATTTTTGCATGGTTTGCATGGAAGTATTAGACTTTGCATGGTTTGCATGAAAGTTGCATATGATGATGTCACATGGTATTTACACATGCATGAAATATTATAATTTTGCATGGGGTTGAATTCATCATATTAAACATGCATGTACATATATATATATATATATATATATATATATATATATATATATATATATATATATATATATATATATATATATATATATATATAAGGGTAATTTTATCATTATTAAATTATCGGATTACTAATTCGTCAAACAGAATAATAAATTAAATTTCGAATTATTCTAATGCACGTTATATTTAAATTAGGATTTTCAGGGGTGTTACACACTTTCCGTTTTTTTCTTCTTCCAACTTTCATTAGTTGCAGAGCTGGTACTCTTTGACAATCACCACCATCTCTGGATGCATCCGGCTGAGTAGGAGGAGTCTGGGCAGGGGTGGCATGAGGAGGTTGAGGAAGCGGTGTTTGGGCAAGGGGAGGGGATGTGTGCCTAAACCAGCCGAATCAATGATTCATAACAATATAAATCACATATCTTAGACCGGTGGGATCCGGTCTGATGGAGGGGAGGGGACGTGTGCCTGAACCAGCTGAAACAATGTTGACAGGCCCATCATTACTGCCCGGCCCCTATGTCATGTGGAGAGGCAGTGGTGGGTGATGATGGTGCACCACCATTAGATGTTGGTGCATCGTCAGATGCTGATGGTGATGGATAGTTGAGTGGCTGAAAATTGGGATCCTTTTAAGTCTCTAGCCTCGGGTCACGACGAGGAATGTCATACAAGTCAACACCCCTGCTACGATAACCACGAGGCTCGGCGGCTGTCTTCCTACGCCCTCCTCTGCCTCTGTCTCTGTCATCCGCCATATATAATTACAATAATACAAGTTCATTTTCATTCATAAAAGTGTTTGACAAAGTATCTTAAATGAGGTAATAAATTCAAAACAAAGATCATTTATTCAGAAAGTTGTGGACTGTCATCACTCTTCTTCTGAGACGATTCCTCAGAAGACTCACTCGTCTTTCCCCATGGGATGAGAATGTGAGATTCTCATGGAGAGGTGAGTTTCAAATGGTGGGAATGTTGAGAATGAGGAGGTGAGGATCCCCGCGGGGAACCCTGAATTCGGGGCCCCGCAATCGGGAAATTTTTCCCCGGGGATGGGGACGGGGAGGAAAATCTCCCCAAGAGATAGTTCGGGACTAGAGACGGGTACTATGCTCCTCGCCCCGATAGTAAATTTATAATTTTACATTTATAAATATAATTTTACTTTTTAGAATTTAGAAATCCAAAAATAACTTAACGTCTTAAACAAATCCTTCCCCTGACGCCTCTCCCTCATTCTCTCGATTCACATTTCTCAAACCATAACACACACATACCCTGATACTCAATCACTATGAAATTGTTAGAGACCAAGATATATATGACATATTGTTTTGAGAACTATACTATATTTAAAATTTAAACTTTATGTTTGTCAAAAAAAATAAAAATTATGTAGTCATTTTTTACCAATAACCGATTGATTACCTTCTGATTTCATAACTTGTTGTTACTTTTAAAATATTATACATAAAAAGTACGAGAAAATTTATTGTGAAAATACTTTGTATAAAAAATTAGGGACATATGTCAATACATATAAGCATTGTGTTGTTTTATTTCCCTTTTATTATTTTCTCTCTCTAAATTAGGTTAAGATATTTTAGTATAAATAAATATTATTGGAGAAGTATTTGATTGTCAAGGAATTGAAATTTAACAAATTAAGATTTGTTCGTTAAATTAATATTATATAATTTGAGTGTGAATAATTGTGACTCTAATTTCAAAAAATTAGAGAATCTCAATACCCTAACACTTTTAAATATTAAATAATACACTTATGCACATAAGTCAAATGTCACAGTTTTTAACATCTATTGTCACAGTTTTTAAACGTGACTTAAAGTCTAGCTAAAATGTTGTAGTGATCACATTTTTATATAGACATACAAATATTTTATCTGCTACATGTGCAAAATTAATAATATTTAAATCAAGTGAAAGTGCCATTATGGCGAGTTTAGTCTACATAATACCAGAACACTACAATAAAAATGATTATTTTCAACATATAATTGTCGAAAAGTGTTGATAAAAGTATTATAAAAAAAATTATATTCATATTCGTTGACCGTGAAAATAGTTATAAATTATTCTTTGACAATTAATAACCATTGACAATACTTTTACGAACACATTTAATATTTAAATTGTTAAAAATACTCATATTTCTAGTAATTTTTTTTTAATTCAATCAAACTCGCCAATGGTGAGTTTAGTTCAAAAATAATAATATTTTAACAGGTCAAACTCGCCATTGGCGAGTTTAGAACTACAAAAAATTGACTTTTGATGCTTAAAACGAGTTTTGTATAAAAAATAATTTTTAATTAAGAAAAACTCGCAATTGGCGAGATTGGAACTGACAATACCATATTCTAATAATTCTTTACAAACAAACATATTTCACAAATTTCTATACTCATTTACCATATTTAATAAAAAAGACCCAAAATTACATGTTTGTGAGATATTTATGATAATTAATGAATGAAAAAGAAAATTAAAATGTTATAGTAAATTCATATCAAAATTTAAGAATAATAAGAGTGGATGTCAATACGAGATATAAAAAATAGATGTCATCAAGACAATATTTTTGTTAAAAAAAAACAAATAAAATAATTTGCTATGAAGGAAAAGTCGAGAACCCTTCCCTTTCTTGTTCACTTTATTCTGTTTCATTAATCGTTTTCTCTCACAAACTAGGGATAACGCGTGTTCTTGTAGTTAGGTTCAGCTTGGAGAAAGTATGATCAAATTAGATTGGTTAAATTAGAAAGCTAAGATAATAATTAAGCTAGCTAAAATGTACATATATAATTTATTTCGTTAAAAAATCCTTCTTTTTTTAATAAGTTGGGTTTTTAAAAGTGAAAATAATAACCATTCAAAAGAATTGAAAAATGTAAATTGAGTGAAAATCTTCTAAAGACTTGGAACAAGCCAGATGTTACGTTGGCCAATGGAGCACAACGTTCTTCCTTTATTTAGGATATGGCAAATTATTAAAATATTGAACAATAATAAATATAAATATAATATTGAAAATTTTTTATTATTAATTTCAATTCTTATTAAAATAAGTAATAGTGTTAATAAAAATTAATTAATATAATTATAATATTACATATTATTACCTAGTAACTATTTTATTATATTAAATTAGGTGATGTAGAATTAATGTTAGTCGAGAGAGACGCTAATCGCTATTTTCGTGATGACCCAAAACTATTTAGTTAAAAAGAAATGGTGAAAAAAATTATGTATAATTTTATAACAAACTTATGTATGTATTAAATATTTTTATTTAATTTTATCATTTATTCAAACACATCCTTGAATGATAATAATATATTTTCCAATTTGTACTTAACTTACCAGTTTAAAAATAATATACGTACGTCATGTTGATACTTGATAAAAATTAATTTGTTCTATAAATATACAAAAAAAAATTATAAACAAATGAACTATTGAAAAAATTAGTAGTAATAATAATATATCATCTTAAAAAAATTAACATATAAAATAATTTTGGCCCAAATATATATATATAATACAATTGCTTAGCAATATTTGGAAAGTATTGACAAGTGGCAACCACACAACAACCTTGGACCCACTATTTTAAATAATTCTTACTATTTTTAGAAACTTACATATCTGTGGATTATATTTACATTTTGATATAATTTTTAAACTATATCTTCTCATTTCTTCTGCGTCTTCTACGAGAATGCTCTACTCAATAATGAAACATTAAATTAATTTCACCTTTCCAATGCTTATCCATCTATTTTTATAAAACCCTTCTCAATGCTTCACTCGCACATAAGGAGAAAACGCTTCTTCTTCCATTTTATGGTTGTTTTCCCCAAGAACCAAATGGAGTTTTTCGGCTGAAGATTGATTCCTTATTGGAACTATCACGCGATTTTTTTTTTTTAATTTTGAACTACCTCTATCATCTATTCTCATTTATGTATATAAATTGATCAAACGATGCTGTCAGAATTCATATCCCTTTGTCGTTCTTACGCTTCCGATAGGGTTTTCTCAAAACGGAAAAATCTTAGCTTTGTTTTTGTGTTTGGGTAACTATTTTTTTAATGGCTAATCATATTGACCAGATTGCAGATGTGAATCCTTCAAATGAATCCAGACGTATTCAAGTTCGCCTGATTTGTTTATGGAGCATTCCAAGTTATGGTGTATTTGCTCTACCTTACTCTCAGGAAATGGTCTTGCTTGATACTCATGTAAGTTCATTTGTTTATACCTCCATGGAGTTTGTATAGTTCTGTATATTCTGTCTAATTTTATACTTTAGTTTTATTTTTTAGGGGGAAAAATACATGCTTTTGTACGCAAAACCTTGGTTTTCAAGGAGTATTCTTTTTTCACCTATGCTACCTTGGAATGTCTAGGTTTCGTTTCAGTGTGCTTAACCCTGACAATATAGAGATTGAGTATCCTGTTACTCCAATCAAGATTAAGGATGATGACAACTCTTCCAATTCCGAGCAGAATAGAAAATTTACTATTGTCTTGACCAAGTATATGACAACTTGCTCCAAGTTGGTGATGTTTTTTTTTTCACAAACCATCATTTATCATATAACATAGATTAATACTTCATAGTATTATACTGTTTTAATTAATTAATTTGTTGCTCTTTCGTTTTTCAATATATGTTTAATCTAATTTCATTTGTTATTTTTTTTATCAGAATCTCCCTGCTGTTATGTCCAAATTCATCTATAAAACTTGCACAACTAGTTGAATTCTTATTGGACCTAACCGGCTTTCAGTGAAGTGTAAAGTTCTAACAAATGAGAAACCAAAAGCCAAATTTGGGAGTGGCTGGAAAGAGTTCTGCTTCTAAAACAATCTGAAGGCTGGTGATACATGCACATTCCAAATGGTTCCTGGAAGCAAGAAGACTATGCAAGTTACATTTGATAGATCTTAGTAGAAATAGTTAATGAGACTTTTTTATAATATTTTGTTATATGTTTTGTTTTTTTGGTAAACTTATCTAGATCATATGTGGTACTTTTGGTTATTAACTTATTTAGTCTTCTGTTTAGTTAGATTATACTTAAAAACTTATGATGACTTAATATGTAATATATTAAATCTTAGTTATAAGATTTGGTATTATATTTAGATTGTGTAATACATCAACATGGTGTTCATCTATTACTTTTTTGTCTGTATGTCTAATTACAGATGACTGCCACATAGAAGTCCAACATCCAAAAGATAAGTTTCTTCACTTTTTTGATTAATTTTCAGTTTAATACGTTCATTATTTCTTTGGCTAATACGATTTTTTTTATTTGCTTTTGTAGTCTAATAATGAAAGACTGCAGAAGACTTGCAGTTACCTAAGCAAATTTTACTGGAGGTCAACAGTTCTAATTTGATAAAGAGGATTGAAGAAATTAAACTAATTATTTTAAATTTAGATAAATTGTACTCCAATTAAGTAAGTTATTATGTACTATTTATTACACAACAATATAATTACCATAATGATGTAGTGATTTAGAATTATAAAATTGTAATTGTAGCAGTCAATATTCATCAATAAAAGAGGTTCTTTTTCCTGTTATCTTCTACTGATGAAAATAAAATCAGTAATTTTAATGTACATTTTAAGCTTTTTCCATGTTGTCTAATAATTATACAAGGAATTATCATCATATAAACTCAACACGTGGGAATTATTTTAGCAGAGCTTATTATGGTACCTAACAATGAATAATCTTTTTGTATATTGTCATTAATTCCAAATTGTTTTTATAGTTGAAACAATTATAATGATGTCTTGGAATTCGTAATAAAGAAGAAACAATTGAGTAAAGACAATTACAACTCTTGCACTTTAAACACATTGGTATATGAAAATGTATGACTTACAATAATGTCTTTGTCATTAAATAAAGTGTTCTGACTAATTTCTAACTAATTAATTTTGTTTATTATCATTAGAAATATCAGAAGTGACTCTTCTTATTCTTCTTCTATCTTAACTAAAAAAAACATACATGTATACAACAAAACAGTAGCAGCATAGACAAACATAAACATACTTCTGCAAAACTAAGGTAAGTGTATAAAAGACAAACAATCAACTCTTTCATTAACTTAAAGCATTTGCATTACACTATTGTTTACAAGCAAGCTCAGCACAATATCTTATATTTCTGTTTAAAATCCTCTATTTAGGGACTACTGTTTTAAGAATCATCATTCTAAGTTCCTACCATCTTTAAGTATATTATGTCTGAAAATAGAAAAAATCATTACCACGTTGCCAAGGATGCTCGAGAAGAAAGGAAAACAATATTTAAAAGGAAAATAAATCAGAATGTTTATAACTCAGAAACAGGTAGGTTGAAACTTTCCGAACTGTAATGGACAATCCCATACTACTAATTATTCTTAGCCATTATTTACTATGAAATTGCAGAAATAAACATTCAAGTTAACAGAATTCCTTTTAGGTCAATTAATACAGGTATACTTTTGTTCCTAAATTATGATCTTATTTTACAGTGTGTTGATTTTAATAAAACTGATAGTAATTTGAGTTTTCCTGTCATTACACAGGAAATGTACCCTCTCCAACATCCTCAATTGTTCTAAACTCCAAACCACCACATGATGAAATTACTCCTTCAAATATTGGTAAGTACAGTATACGTTCGAAAAATGAATCCTATCTTTTTAATTAAGTTGTACTTTATTATATTTACAATTATATACAGTTACAGGAAAGGAAAACATTCCATCTACAAGAAATACATTCAGTTCTACAACCCCAAGATCTGAAGTGATTCATCCCTCAACATCTCAACTATACCATTCCAGGAGAATTCGTAAGCCTTCATCAGTATTGAACTCTGTTACTTGGAATGCAAGCCAATTTTTTGAACAGCAAACTAATAACACAGAAGAAAGAACTTCAGAAATATCAATTGCTATTGAATCTTCTGAGTTATACGCTACTGCTGATACAATAGGTGAGAGCATTCTCTGATAGTTACCTATAAATTATTCAGGTTGTTTATTTTTTAGAAGTACTGATTGTATTTTTTTGATTATTTACAGTAAGTTTGGATTTTGGAGATCCTTCATTAGCTTGCACATACTGTCATGCTTCTGTTTGGTATGAAGAAAGGTCTGAGAAATGCAAGCAATCCAACAATCCAAGGTTTTCCATCTGTTGCATGAAAGGTAAGATTCAGCTTCCTTATCTAAAAAGACCACCGGAACTATTGCTGAATTTATTGAGAGGAACTGATACAAGAAGTAAGCACTTTGAAGAGAACATAAGAACATACAATAGTATGTTTTCTTTTACTTTTATTGGTGGGAAAGTGGATAAATCTATGAATGATGGTTGCGGTCCACCCCAATTTGTATTATGTGTTCAAAATTTCCACCGAATTGGTAGTTTGATTCCATCAAGGGGAAGTGCGCCAAAATTTGCTCAATTGTATATCTATGATACAAAAAATGAAGTGCATAATAGAATAAATCATTTCAGGTAAAAAGTAAACCTAGCTTTTTCCTGAATTGTTATTAAATCTTCAATCTAATTCTATGTTTATTTACTTAGTAACAAATACAATTTCTTCATTCTACTTCATTTTTAGGGATGAGCGTACAAGATTAGATCCTTCTTTGGTCAGAGATTTAAAAGAAATGTTAGATCAACACAATGTCCTGGCTAAGAGTTTTAGATCAGTCAGGACTCATTTAGAGAGTGATTCTTCATCAAAGTTCAGTTTAAGACTCTTTAGGAATAGATCAAAGGATGCAGAACATATAATTTACCTACTTTTGATAAAGTTGCTGCACTTATAGTTGGAGACTTTGCTAGCAATGAAGTTGGAAGGGATATTGTTGTACAAATGCAGAGTGGACGGCTACAAAGAATTCATGAGATTCATACAACATTTTTACCCTTTAAGTATCCTTTGTTATTTCCCTTTGGTGAGGATGGCTACCAAGAAAACATCCCTTTAAGAGAAGATCATGCTGCTACAGTTTCAACAAGAAGAGTTCGTGTACGCTTAGGGAGTTCATTGCTTTCAGAATACAAGAGAGAGATGTTGAGTCTGGAAATGTTGTAAGAGCTGGAAAGTTATTTCAGCAATTTTTAGTAGACTCATATGCAATCATTGAGTCTCAACGGTTGTCTTACATTAGGCATAATCAAAGTACAATCCGTGGAGAAATTTTAAAAGGGTTAGAGGAGGCTATGCATCGGGGTGAAACTGAAGCATCGAATTCAGGGATGAGAATTGTTTTGCCATCTTCATTTACAGGAGGAACTAGATACATGTTCAACAATTGTCAAGATGCAATGACAATATGCAAGAAATTTGGTTATCCTGATTTGTTCATCACATTTGAGTGCAACTCCGCATGGCCAGAGATTACAAGGTATGTTTCTTCCAGAAATCAAAAAGTTGATGAAAGACCAGATATTGCATGTTGTCTATTCAAGATGAAGTTAGATCATATGATTTCAGAATTCAAAAAGGGAAAACCTTTTGGTAAAGTAGATGCAAGTACATATTTAATACTGATATTTTAAAATATATGCTATTTTGTTTATAATGTTAAATCTTCTGTTATCTGAACTCATTAAACAGAAACATTTTCTGATGTTTTATTTTTAATGTTCTGTTATCTAAATGTTCTGTTGTAGGGATGTATACAATAGAATTTCAAAAAAGGGGGTTGCCTCATGCTCATATCCTACTATGGCTTAGTAGGGATAACAAGATTCAATCAACTAATCAGATTGACAATCTGATTTCTGTTGAATTGTCGGATCCAGAAAAATTCCCAGAACTGTTCACAGTTGTTTCATCATTTATGGTTCATGGACCATGAGGAAGATGATTTATCAATTCTCCATGCATGAAGGAAGGAGTTTTCTCAAAGTACTCCCTAAAACGGTTCAGAACAAGCACTATCATTGATGATGATGGATATCCTACATACAAAAGGAGGAATTCAGGGATAGTGACAACCAAGAAGGGAATTCAAATTGACAACAGAAACATTGTTCCATATAACCCAACATTATTGATGACATATAAAGCTCATGTAAACATGGAGTACTGCAACAAATCAAACTCCATCAAATATCTTTTCAAATATGTCAACAAGGGTCCAGATAGAGTAACTGCAGCAATCACTCAAGACACTTTGGATCCCGAAAAGAAGCAAATTGTGGGTGAAATAAAGCAGTTTTATGATTGCAGGTATTTATCCTCATGTGAAGTTGTATGGAAGACTTTTGCTTTTGATATTCATGAAAGATGGCCAGCAGTTCAACGGTTAACATTCCATCTACCAAATGAGCAGAATATTATCTATAAAGATGGAGATCTCATTGAACAATTGGTCGCTAAGAATAAGGAAAGAGATACAATGTTCCTTGCTTGGTTTAAAGCAAACCAAAACTACACAGATGGACATAACTTGACATATTCCGAATTCCCATCACATTTTGTTTTCAACAGAGAAGAAATGGTCTGGCAACATAGAAAAAGAGGGATCTCCATTGGAATACTTCACTATGTTCCACCAGGTACTGGAGAGTTATACTACATGTGTATCCTCTTAACTATTCAACGAGGATGTACTAGCTATGAGAGCATACATACTATTAATGGAGTGACATATCCAACATTCCAAGAAGCTTGCTATTCACTTGGATTGCTTTCAGATGATAGGGAGTATATAGATGCTATAAGAGAGGCAAGTGAATTGGGAATAGACTATCAGCTGAGAAAGCTTTTTGTCGTGCTTCTGATGTCAAATTCTATCAGCAATCCTGAACATGTTTGGGATAACACTTGGGGAATTTTGTCTGAAGGAATTCTGTACCAGAGAAGACAAACATCCATAAATCCAAGTAAGTTCATAGTATCAATTATGCACATTGTGATAGCTTATTTTTATTACCATACATTATTTATAACAATGTCAATTTTTTTTTTCATTTCATAACAGATTTGACAATGACAGACTTGGAGATAAAGAATCTGACTTTGATAGAGATTGAAAAATTGCTTCATTCTGCAGGAAGATCTCTTCACGAATTCAATGGTATGCCTTATCCTGACTTTAATGACATCCAATTTAACGAAAATAGGTTGATACAAGAAGAGTTAGAGTATGACATGGATGAGCTATTAGAAATTCACTCTAGGCTTATGAGTACCATGACTGTAGAGCAGAAGAATGTATATGATGAGGTTATGTCTGTTGTCTTGCAACATAGAGGAGGACTTTTTTTGTCTATGGATATGGGGGAACTGGAAAAACGTTCATATGGAATGCATTGTCTGCTGGTGTGAGTATCCTGTTACTCCAATCAAGATTGAAGATGATGACAACTCTTCCAATTCCGAGCAGAATAGAAAATTTACTATTGTCTTCAGCAAATATATGGTAACTGGCTCCAAGTTGGTAATTTTTTTTTTCACAAACCATCATTTATCATATAACATAAATTAATACTTCATAGTATTATACTGTTTTAATTAATTAATTTGTTGCTCTTTCGTTTTTCAATATATGTTTAATCTAATTTCATTTGTTATTTTTTTATCAGAATCTCCTTGTTGTTATGTCCAAATTCATCTATAAAACTTGCACAAATAGTTGGATTCTTATTGGATCTAACCGGCTTCTCGTGAAGTGTAAAGTTCTAACAAAGGAGAAACCAAAAAGCCAAATTTGTGAGTGGCTGGAAAGAGTTCTGCTTCAAAAACAATCTAAAGGCTGGTGATACCTGCACATTCCAAATGGTTCCTGGAAGCAAGAAGACCGTGCAAGTTACATTTTATACATCTTAGTAGAAATAGTTAATGATATTTTTTTATAATATTTTGTTATATGTTTTGTTTTTTGGTAAACTTATCCAGATCAGACATTGTACTTTTGGTTATTAACTTATTTAGTCTTCTGTTTAGTTAGATTATACTTAAAAACTTATGATGATTTAATATGTAATATATTAAATCTTAGTTATAAGATTTGGTATTATATTTAGATTGTGTAATACATCAACATGATGTTCATCTATTACTGTTTTGTTTGTATGTCTAATTACAGATGACTGCCACATAGAAGTCCAACATCCAAAAGATAAGTTTCTTCACTTTTCTGATTAATTTTCAGTTTAGTACGTTCATTATTACTTTGGCTAATATGATTTTTTTTATTTGCTTTTGTAGTCTAATAATGAAAGACTGCAGAAGACTTGCAGTTACCAAAGCAAATTTTACTGGAGGTCAATAGTTCTGATTTGATAAAGAGGATTGAAGAAATTAAACTAGCTGTTTTAAATTTAGATAGATTGTACTCCAATTAAGTAAATTATTATGAACTATGTATTACACAACAGTGGAATTACCATAATGATGTAGTGATTTAGAATTATAAAATTATAATTGTAGCAGTCAATATTCATCAATAAAAGAGGTTCTTTTTCTTGTTATCTTCTACTGATGAAAATAAAATCAGTAATTTTAATTTATATTTTAAGCTTTTTCCATGCTGTCTAACAATTATACAAGGAACTATCATCATATAAACTCAACATGTGGGAATTATTTTAGCAGAGCTTATTATGGTACCTATCAATGGATAATCTTTTTGTATATTGTCATTAATTCGAAATTATTTTTGTAGTTGAAACAATTATAATTATATCTTGGAATTCGTAATAGAGAAGAAACAACAGAGTAAAGACAATTACAACTCTTGCACTTTAAACACATTGGTATATGAAAATGTATGACTTACAATAATGTCTTTGTCATTAAATAGTGTTTATGACTAATTTCTAACTAATTAATTCTTTTGTTATTATCATTAGAAATATCAGAAGTGACTTTTCTTATTCTTCTTCTGTCTTAACTAAAAAAAACATACATGTATACAAGAAAACAGTAGTAGCATAGACAAACATAAACATACTTATGCAAAACTAATGCAAAACTAAGGTAAGTGTATAAAACACAAACAATCAATTCTTTCATTAACTTAAAGCATCTGCATTACATTATTATTTACAAGTAAGCTCAACACAATATCTGATATTTTTGTTTAAAATAATCTATTTAGGGACTACTGTTTTAAGAATCATCATTATAAGTTCCTACAATCTATAAGTATATTATGTATGAAAATAGAGAAAACCATTACCATGCTGCCAAGGATGCTCGAGAAGAATGGAAAACAATATTAAAAAGGAAAAGAAATCAGAATGTTTATAACTCAGAAACAGGTAGGTTGAAATTTCCCGAACTGTAATGGACAATCTCATACTACTAATTATTCTTAGCCATTTTATTTACTATGAAATTGCAGATATAAACATTCAAGTTAACAGAATTCCTCTTAGGCCAATTAATACATGTATACTTTTGTTCCTAAATTATGATCTTATTTTACAGTGTATTGATTTTAATAAAGCTGATAGTAATTTGAGTTTTCTTGGCATTACACAGCAAATGTACCCTCTCCAACATCCTCAATAGTTCTAAACTCAAAACCACCACATGATGAAGTTACTCCTTCAAATATTGGTAAGTACAGTATTCGTTCGAAAAATGAATCTTATCTTTTTATTTAAGTTGTATTTTATTATATTTACAATTATATACAATTGCAGGAAAGGAAAACATTCCACCTACAAGAAATACATTCAGTTCTACAACCCTAAGATCTGAAGTGATTCATCCCTCAACATCTCAACTATACCCTTCCAGTAGAATTCATAAGCCTTCATCAGTATTGAACTCTGTCACTTGGAATGCAAGCCAATTTTTTAAAGAGCACACTAATACACAGAAGAAAGAACTTCAGAAATATAAGCTGCTATTGAATCTTCTGAGTTATACGCTACTGCTGAAACAATACATCGTAGACATCTTCAATGTTCCTCAACCGGCTACGTTGGCCTAGGTCTTTATTCTGCTGATGAACTACACTTTACAGAAGCCATAAGAATACATATATAACATGATTAACATCAATATCTAGCATCCCTACTTCTCTAATCTCTTTATCATTATCCATTCTTTATTATTTTTTAATAATTACATGGTAATCATAACATTCATCTTCCACTTCCTTGCATGTTATAGTATTACATCCAAATAGATGATAAATATTTACATGGGTAGTTATATGTAATTTGAAAATAATGCATAATTAGAATGAATATGAGTGAATATTCATATCATAAATTATCATTCTTATTAAATTTCTTTTATTAGTCCCTTACAATTAATAAACAAGTCATTTTGGTCCCTAAAAATAACGGAAGCCGTTTAGGGACTAACGACTGTCCAAAAATTGAAATTGTCAGAGACTTAGATGTTGATTGGCTTACATTTTCATTTTCTGTTTTGATTTTCTATTTTTATATAGGTATAGAAGTTGTTTACTTGTTCTAGTGGGTAATAGTCATGGTATTTTCATTCAACTCATTTTCTGTTTTCACACTTTTAGCTGGAAACATAGAAAACAAGAATTTGACATTTTCTTGTTTTCAATTTCATTGTAATTTGAAAACACAAGTGAAAATGTTTTGTTTTATTTCATTAAAAAATGAAAATAGAAATTAATCAATCACACCCTTATTAGTTGTCAATTTCTCAATATCAGATACTACTTTGTTCACTGTGAAAATTGTCAGGGACCAACTTGAAAGTATACTCATTTTTTTTTATTATTATCAATGCATTTCCCACTACACCCTTCATTAAAACCAACCCCACTAACCACTTATCATATCTGTGGACATGTGCACCATATATATTGCTTCCCAAAACAACAACACGACAATAAGAAAAAAACATTACTGAAGACTCGCCATATATATAATGATGATTAATGTTTCTTCTTATTCAAATTTCAGTTAGAAATGACTCAAATAATGATGAAAGTTTTTTCCTCCATCTTCTATCTCAATATAATTTGTAGATTGTTCTATTTCTACTAAACTAGTCATTAAAGAACTCATATTGTTCCATTTCCCCCTTATTTTTAACCATCTAAAAAGTTGAACGGTGTTTGAAAATGTTGTCTAGCTTATGTTAGTGTAAGATACTTCCTAAGAAATGTCTCTAAGCTATGCTTTCACACCCAAGAGGGGGGGGGGGTGATGAATTGGTTGTGAGCTTTTCTTGTATTTCAAAATCTTATGTAATATTCTGCACTTAAAAAAATCTGATCAAGTTTCTCAACTTGTTAATGATTAGTTTTCAAGCAAAATATAATAAGAAAATGTCAAAACAATATTATGAATAGAATATTATGCTCAAAGCATTATGCAGCGGATAATAATGCACAACCAATCAATTCGATTAACACATGTATCAATCTTCTGACTTATACAATATATTCAATCCTCTGAATCAATCCAATTAATATGATAATATCAAGATATCAAAAACAAACTTCTAAGCTTTAATCTTCTGAACTCAGAATATTCACGTTCTGTTTCAGAAATATCAATCTTCTCATTTCTGCAGAATTTGAGTTTCAATCTTCTGAAGTATCAAACTTGATTCTTTAATGTCCAATATTATCAAATCAATTTATACAAACCTAAATCGACATGTAAACATATGATTTAAACCATTTAAACACTTAGAAAATATAGAGATCAATATCAGAAATATCAATTACAGATATATCAGATAATAGAATGCTTCTCACTCTGTTTTCTTAATCCTTTCAATATTGATATCCAACCTTGTTTCTTTTATCGAATAAATGTGTTTCTCACTCGTTAAAACATCAAGGATTAATATCCAAATTGATTTTAACCACAAAGATTACTTAACCTATCAAATCTTTAATTTGCAATACTCATACAATTATGCTCTGTTTTTGCATTCTATACCTCTATTTTAACATAGAATTCAATTATCAAAGAATGAATGATTTAAACAATCAAAGAATGATAATATGAATGTAATATGTATGAATTATGAATGTGAGAGTTAAAGGCAAGAAAATTAAACCAATTTTTATAGTGGTTCGGCCATTAATAAGCCTACATCTAGTTCTTCAATCTTCAACCGATTGAGTTCCACTAGACAAGTTTTCTTTGAACACAGATTACAATCAGTTCGATATTTTTTGCAACCTTCTTAGGTTCGACACTTTGAGAATATTCCCTTCCCAAAGATTTCCACTTCCTAGATATCCCCTCTAGAAAGATTTCTGCTCCAAGGATGTACCTTCCAAGAAGACTTTCCTGCCTTGATATCCCCTCAAGGACTTTTCAGCAATCTTGTTATAGAAACACCTTCTTGTGAATCAATTGTTGACAAATTGATTTAAGTTTTTTTGGTTTCCCAAACTCATTAAGTTTGAATCATCTTTCTCCTTTTGCGTTCTTGATCTCTGAGATGTCTTCTCAGAATTCTCAATGTTCTTCAATGCTTTCTATCAGAATTATAATTCTGCATCAATCATTTCAGCACCTTTCTTTCTTTCTCTCTCAGAGCTTTTCTTTTCTTTTTCTTTTCTCTGAGCACATTGCTCTTCTTTTGTTTTTTCTTCTTCTTTCTATTTTTTTCTTTGTCTATCTCGATTCTCTTGTGTTTACAACTTGAGATTCTCTTATATAGAGAACTCTTTCTAACTCTTAATACAAAACACAACTAACTAACTTTTTGGAGGGAAAAACTATATGGATAACTCTTGTCCACTTACAACTTACTTATCCTCCCTATTTTAACATGTGCTAATTAAAATACATTTAATTTACTCATATTAGCACCTCTAAACTTTAGCAACTAATGTATCGATTTTCCTTCTGAAATTTCAGATTTTAATTTCTCAGAAATGTTTCAGCAATCAACACAATTCTTAACCTTCTGAAATTAATTTCATCCTTCTGAGCCTTCCCTGAAGCTTCTGAACATATAGAATTTACAATACAAAACCTAATACACTTTCTAAACTTGTAATCTAAGCTTCTTATATCTAAAATACACATTGTACAATCTTCTGAAGCTAATTACAACATATTACATCTATTTAAACTATTATATAAGCATCTGAATTATCAATCTAAACTTCTTTGGATAGACTTACATAGTTCTATACTCATATACAATCTTCTGAACATGTAATTTTAACATCTATACATATCTCTTTAAAGATCTATAACACCACAAACCTTTTTACATGAGTTTTGTTATTATCAAAACCAAAATGAGGATTTACATCAACAACTTATTTTTCTCTCTTATCAACAAAAAGTCAAAGTTATGATAGAAAAACACATGATGATAATCATATTATTGCATTTAATGCAATATATTACTAAGTATTCCTTAGTGTCAAAAGGCATCACCATTCCTCCATCCTTATAGGGTACCAGAATAGCCTCACCTTGTCCCTCTTCATTCGCTCCAGTCGACTGTAAGACTGCTTCATCCTATTCAATTTGTTTCACACTGTCGCTCACACACCTCTCCTCACCCTTCAAGATATTGTTCTCATATGTGTGGAGAGAGGGAGTTTTTTTTTATTTGTCCTATATATTTTTCACGATATCCTAACCTAACATGTCAATGACTAATTCGTCGCGAATCTAAGGTCAATTTAAGGGTTTGTCGCTGCCAATATAAGTTGTTGCATACACAAGACGAGATCAAAACCCGACCCTTACTTAAATGGATGAGTGACCTGACCACTCGATCAATTATAGTTTTGGGTTGAATATGATGGAGTTTATGCCACAAAGCTCATTGCAGAGTCAACAAGATCATTTGTCCCCTCTTGTGGGCCAAACCCAGGTAGTGTCGAGATTGAATTTGAGCTGGACTTGGCTTCAACATGCATCAATTGATAATTGGGATTGGCCCCTTTATTTCACATGCAACAAGAGATTCAATATTTAAAGTAAATTTGAGAGGTACTTCCAAAAAAATGAACGTGTTTCTGGCATTTTTCCTACATTAAGAGCAAGAAAATGACTTACTTCATCTTGCTCTCTTTCAACATAATGAGCTAGTTGGTGGAAGAACAGTAACATCTCTATTAATTCTTGATTCACAACATTTCGAAATTTAGCCTTCTTAGGCTACTCAACAATGGGTGCAAGAATATATAATTAAGGGCAATTGTTGAATAAGATAAAGCAATGTATTCAACTCACTTATATAACAATTATGCTATACGAACAACAAGATTAGTCATCAAACCTGCCATCAAATAAATAAATTGTAGTTAAACTATTAAATTAATGCTATCATCGGGTAATAAAAGGAAATAAAATACACACCTAATTAATGTTATGCATATTACACATCTCTACACAATCAGTATCTTAAAAAAATAAAACTGGAAATATAATGTGTGATCCTCTCTGATAGAGTTTCCAATTACACAAATCTGGAAAGAAAGACTATGAATCTTCAGAGGCTCTTTCGTCTGTCACAGCGCCTCCTTCGTCTGGAAATTTTCCAGAGACTCCATGTAACACCCTACTAGATAGCCCTTAACGCTTAAGTCATTTTAGGCCATTTCATAAGGGTTACCTCCTGTTATCATGTTTTATCTTTATTTTTAAAATATAATACGTGGAAAATAGGCGGGAGTAAATTTTCGTAAATCATTTGCGGTATAGAAAATAAGGGCCTCGCGCATAAGTACAACGTTAATAATAAGCGATACAAACATCTACTAAAATACTTCATCATATAGATAACTCCCATCAAGTAACAAACATGAAATAAATATTAGGTCTCACCCCATAAGCCAAAAACTTTGACCTATGAGATTCCACCATAAATACGAGTAAATAAATAGCTGCCGGCTAACAAAGGTCCGGACTCAGAAAACATAATAAATAAATAAACGTAGCTGAAGCATAAAAGTCATAACATCTGATAAGGAAGTAAAACATGTCTCTGATATCTAGGGAACTATATCATAAACTAAATCTGCACGGGCTCCTCGTGTGCTCCAACATCCTGCTCTGTCTGCTCCTCTAAAAGGTGGGAAAAACATAGGGTGAGCACTGGGAAGTGACTCAGTAGAGGAAGCTGCCCCGGGTTTAATTATAAAATAAGTGAAGCATGAATGAGTTTAATTCGGATATAAGTTGAAAATCAATCTTTCCCCGGAACGTCTTACCTAAGTGTATCTTGTCCATTTTATTGATTCATATAACATATCATAATTAAAGGTCCGTGTGTAGTGTACTATGTGCTTCTATCACAATCAGGGAAAAAAATATAACATAACAGAACATTTATCAGAACTTCCTTTCAGAGCATCTTGTCATTAACTTTTACTTTAAATCTATCAGACTTGGCAAAGCCTCCCTCCCATCCTTACTCCTACAATCCGGCCCCTAGGCATGAGCTCATCCTAAAACATACGGGGAAGAGGGGGTACAGTTCACCTTCCTCAAGTGAAGGAGTTGCAGCCGAGGATGCCACCCCTCCCTACAACACTCATCACAAGCTGAAGGCTACAAAGTATTTTAATCTTTCAGAGTATCAGAGATCTTTCAGAACGTCTTTTAATTATCACAAATCTTTCAGAATTAGCGGAGATCTTTCAGAGCATCAGAGTATCTTTCATAACATCTTTTAACTTTTACTGGATGACAGAGTTAATTCATTTAGAGCATTTCATCATAATATACATTATTACATAGCATATTCATCACGTAATCATTCATCATAAACATCTCATACAATAATTATATATACATCATAGCAATTAAACATACATACAACTCGTAACATTACATAATGAACATACATGAATCATATATAACATGCATTATTATATAATCATACTTTTATATTATAAATACATATAAACATATTTTATAGCTCATATAATCATATATAAATCATATATATCATTTATATAAGTCGTAGAACGCATTAGGGTACATAAAGGGTCAAAACAGTTAATTTTCGTAAAATCTGCAGTGCTGTAATCGATTACAACGGGGCTGTAATTGATTACACAGACCTTGTAATCGATTACCAGAGAGCCATGTTTTCTCGCGATTGGAAATTCTCAGCTCGTAATCGATTACGAACCTCTTGTAATCGATTACGAACGCGAAAACTAAGATTCTAGAGTTTCTAGAAGACGATTTTCACAAGCCAATGGCTAAAACTTTAATCTAGAATCATCCTAATCAATAGAAAACATTGCCATATCAATACCAAGCATGAAAATACATTTAAAACACTTTTCAATTCGTAAAATCCCTTTCTTTTTCAAAGCCAATTTCATAAATCAACCCTTTCATGAACCCTAATGGGAAAAACGAACAACAACAATAATCTCATCAAATACCCATCACCATGCATGAATTTACAGAGAATAAAGAATGCCTAGAACCCCTACCTCTTGAAGAAATTTGAATAAAAGCGTAGAGACAATCCTTTCCCGGTGAAACCCTCGTTCTAGCTTTCTCTCTCTAGAACCACGAATGGTACGGTGATGAATACGAATCCTATTGCTGAATTTCAATCGGTAGAAGGGTGTATCTTGGTGTGAGGATTACAAATATGTGATCGGTTTCGTGAACGGGCAATGTTTGATGTGAGTTTTGTGGTTTGGAATGGCTATGGCTTTGAGTTCTTGAGAGAGAGGAAGAACAATGGAGGCACAAGGATTAGAGAGAGTGTTTCTGAAGTGAAGATTAGGGTTTCTCACGTGGTGGCTCGGTTATATATGGTTTGGAGTCATCGTGGGGCCAATACGTAACTTAAAACGCACTAAAAACCCTCACTGCGCAGCCTGTAATCGATTACCACGAATCTGTAATCGATTACCAGCCTTCTGTAATCGATTACTGGGCTGCAAAATAGCCCCAAAACACTTCTAAAACGTCCCGACTCGTGCTATAACCTCTACATATCACCCCTAACCTCAACCATCATAAAGAAACATACACATAAACACATAAATCACATAACATACAATGCATACACATATCCATACGCTTAAGCCACATAACATGAAATACACACACATAGATCGCATAACACTTATACATACACTTAGATCACAAAACACATAATGATTTACTAGAAGAAACTTATCCACCCAAACTTAATTAAATTCTAACCAAGGTCAATTACCCTTAATTTCTCTCGATTAGGACTTAATGAAAATCGGGGTGTTACACTCCATCTAGCTCTTGACCTATTATTATTAGTGCTTACACATACCCTTTTGAGGCTATTACATATACCACTTAATGTCGCTTACATATACCACTTTATGTCTCTTACACGTATCCCTTTGAGGTCATTACACATATTGCTACACAATAATTACACAAACAACTTAATGACGATTACACATACCACCTAAAGGCTATTACACATATATTTATACATAGGATACACATACTAACAGATGACTATTACATATACTTCTTTAAGGTTATTACACATATTTCAATTGATCAATTACACAAATATTAATGTCGATAATACATATAGATAAATTATACATACCCCTTAGAGAACATTACAGATATAGCTACACACCAATTACACAAACAACTAATTGTATATTACACATACCTTATAGAGGCTATTACACAAATATCTATATAAAGGATACACATACTAACTAACGACTATTACACACACTTTTTAATGATATTACACATATATCAATTGATCAATTACCTAAATATTAATAGATCAAATACACATACAAAAAGAAGGATATTACATATACAATATTAAGAGTAAACCCCCAAGTTGGTCCCTGACAATTTTCGCGGTGGATAAGGTAGTCCTTGACATTGAGAAATTGACAAGTTAGTCTCTAACAATTTCAATTTTCGGACAACCGTTAGTCCCTAAACGGTTTCCGTTATTTCGAGGGACCCAAATGACTTATTTATTAATTGTTAGGGACTAATAAAAGAAATTTAATAAGAATGAATCCTATAAATTATGATATGAATATTGACTTATATTCATTCTAATTATGTATTAATTTCAAGCTACATATAACTACTCGGGTAAATATTAAGTCTTTATTTTGATGTAACACAAATATATTGGAGATTAAGTCTACATAAACTTACTTTGGTCTTATTAAGGAACAACAACATGCATGAGTGCATAAATATTAGGCTGCTACGTCATTTTAATAACTAATAAAAATATAATTTGGAGATTCAACACACTTGTAGATTATGATCTAAAGCTAGCAATCACTCTTTTCCCTTGAACAAAATATATATCAGAACCTTGTTGTAAGAGTTGTGATTTTTTTATTATATGCATGTAATTATTTTCTATAGTAAAGTAATAAAATGTTTTTACTTCTTTAATTGGAAAATTACCCAACATATTTGCTTTTTGATAGTAATACATCCAAATAGAGACTTAATATTTACCCGAGTAGTTATATGTAGCTTGAAATTTATACATAATTAGAATGAATATGAGTCAATCTTCATATCATAATTTATAGGATTCATTCTTATTAAATTTCTTTTATTAGTTCCTAACAATTAATAAATAAGTCATTTTGGTTCTCCGAAATAACGGAAATCGTTTAGGGACTAACGGTTGTCCGAAAATTGAAATTGTTAGGGACTAACTTGTCAATTTCTCAATGTCAGGGACTACCTTGTCCACTGCGAAATTTGTCAGGGACTAACTTGGGAGTTTACTCCAATATTAAAAAATAATTAATAGATGAATTCGTGATATAAGAAAGGATAACTAAACCTCGATATATGGAGCATTGAGGTCAAAATTATTATTAGTATGTTGGTCATCGGAATCCTCCATTAGGTTGTCTTGTCCTTCCTCTGAAAAAAGAAAAATATTGAATAACAAAGCATGGATTAATCGGATAAAAAATAAGAAATGTAGTTTGAATAAAAAAAACAAATGCTACATTTGTTCAGTTCGGTGCGCAGTTCATCAATAAAAACAAAAAGAGTGAAAACTATTACCATGATAAGAAAACAGTGCGATGAATATCACTTGGGTTCTCCACACAAATAATAACTTGTTTACAGTAAATTTCAATTGTTCGGCCTCGCATAATAGTATAAATTAGGGTGAAAATATTGCAATAATAAATCCCGATTGTATATGATATTTAGTATATTTATTGCTTGTTAATTATTATATCTCTTTTTTATATTTCCATAAGTATCTAGAGTTATTTTTGGAATATACTTAGTTGTATTAAATTGTTGGCTGGTCGTTGACTGATTGTTGATGTACGACCAGACTTTTTACTTGTATAAGGATTATCATAAATCATGAGGTCTAGCATATTTAATCGGTAATGCTATGTGTACACCAATTTATCAGCCACCACCATCACAAGTAAAAAAAATCCAACTAAACAAATAAAAAAGCTCAAACAAATAAGTAAAAAAATCCAAACAAACAATAAAGAAAACAACTTAATCATAGTTTAAAATTCTCTAAATAATTAAATAAATTCACTATAACTATGATGTGAATGGAAAAATAGCACAAAATACATTATTTTTTTCCTAAAGGTAACACATTTATCACCAAATTGTCATTAAAAAATTATACACTAACACTAAAAATGAACAAAATGTATTATCTAGTCAATTTTTAGCTGTTATTAAATTAATTTTTTATTATTTAATTAGATTTCTTTATTTATTTGATTGAGTTTTTTATTTGTTTTAACTGGATTTTTTTACTGATGATAATGGTGGTTGATGGTGGCTAATTCAAATAAAACATTATTGATATCTAATAGTAGGTTGTATTATTTAAGTATTTACTCAAGAGTTCGAAACCTAAACATCTATATTGAAAAGGTCTTGTTACCACAATTTTATCAATAACTTAAATTCTCAAAACATAAAAGCTAAAGGCAAATACATCTTTAATTTATCTTAGTAAACATCATTTCTTTTTTTTAAGCATCAATCATTTTTTTAGGCATCAACCATTTTTTTATTTTCATGACTCAAAGTATTCACCGTTACAACAGAGACTAATCTTTCTTCATACACGTACTGTTGGATCATGCGCCTACCACTTAGCTAAAAGTTATAGTTGTTAATAAGGGCACAATTTTATTTCCTTATTCAGAAATGCATCTAGCTTGGACAGTTAAGCCCATTGAATCCTAAGGGTGACACTTGCCAAATAAAGCTAATAATCTCCCCCAGTGTCAGCCGGGGGATTCCAACCCATGGCCACGCTCTGATACCTTCTCAGATCAAGCGCCTACCACTTAGCTAAAAGCTATAGCTGTTAGCAAGGACACAATGTCATTTTCTCATTGTTCAGAACTGCGCCTAGCTTAAGGGGCTGCATCCATTACCGGCATCATGGATCGGACAGTTAAGCCCATCGAATTCTAAGAGTGATGCTGACTAAATAAAGCCAACACATACACAACCAAGAATCGAACCCTGACTAGATGTTTAAGTAAATTAGTTAACTACGAACTTTGCTATGTCTGGTGCTTATATCAATCATTTAAACCAACCAAAGAGACACTATTGAGAAAAATGGGCTTTGCCTCAAAAGTCTACGCCCAATACCTGTATCCAATGAACAAAACATATTTTGTGGCAGCAGGTCTTGCTTGAATTATAATCAATTCATCAAGTACCTATGGCAAGTTTTTCCAAAAAGCTACTTTCACACACGTTCTTGTGCAATAGTATTTCATATAGATCTCATCCTTCTATTGCACATACACGGTTTTGAAATTATGAAATGTTAAAAGTGTCAACTTCCATTTCCTTATGATCTCTGGGTATGAAACTTTGCTCAAGTACCTTTATTTAGTGCGATCCAAGAATTATATGCTCATCTTCAACAATTCATGTGGTCTTTGATCTCCACTCACAGTAGTGGAAAAGATTTATATATTATTTACTAGTGATGTTGTGAAGCGTCCCTAGCATTGACACGTTCTAAACTGAAACTTACATATTTAACAATAGATAATGATTAATGATCATACAAAATGCTTTCAAGGACCTATTCAATTATGTGATTTATGAACATACAAATCATTTTGATGTATTCACTTGAATGAGAATACAAGTGTAAGATAGTAAAATAGTCCTCAAAGTTAAGCAATAGTTTTCAAATTAGTTCTTCGAGTTTTAAAACACACCTCTTTCGAAGTCCCTGAAGTCAGCAATAGTTGATAAACTTGACCTTGACCTGAGTTTGGATAGTAAACTTATGACTTTTTTTAACTTTTTATAAGTTATAAGATATTATATGGATGTTTGGATTAATTTTTATGTAACTTTTAACTTTTTAAAAAGTTATTTTAAATGCTTCTTGAAAAAATTAAAATAAATATTTAACTTCTTCAAAAAAAGTCTTTGTACAACTTTCTAAAAATTATCACTACAAATCAATATTATTTTACTTCCAAATGTAAAATAACTTTTTCAAAAGTTATTACTTATCATTAAAATCCTTATTAAAAAGTTCTCTATGTATAATGACTTAATTAAGCTCTTTATCCAAACTGACTCTTAGTCCCTTGGCATCCACTAAGCTGCGAACTTCAAGAGAGGTTTCAAAACTTCAAGAACAAATTTAAAATCAGTTGCCAAATTTAAGAATTAATTTAATGGTTCACTCAAATAGAATTCATGCAAATCACAAGAAACTCTCCATAGATAAGTTCCAACTTCCAAATGATCTTTCATTGGTCTTAGCCAAACAAATCCTTACCAATTTATATATGTGTAAAGGGGACCAAAGTGGTATGGTGGTAGCTCACCTTGTCCCTTAGGCCTTAACCATGTGGTTGGGGTTTCGATTCCCAATTTATAGGAATTGAAAGCTTCTTGTGGCCAGCAATTTATCGCTTAGTGCGAGCTCCTGGGGGAGGGGAACTAGGCATTGTTGTCGGCAATGGACACCTCCTGGTTATACAAAAAAAAAAAAAAAAAAAGGGACCAAAGTTTGTAACTCATTAATTCGTAAGCTACACTTACAAATCTGCTTATCCTGCTAATCAAGCTGTCACTGCCCAATTCCATTCCTGTCAGTGTCAACTTCTTAATCGACTCCCACTTCTGAAGTTGGGATTGTAATGATTCCAAGTTCACATTGAATGGATAAGGCCAAAGTATAATTGCACAATCAGTTCTATACATATATATATATAGACATGAAACATACCCATTTAATCTCACTTCACTACATAGACATTCTCATATTCTCATATCAATACCCACCTTTTTCCATGGCAAATAACAAGACATCCTTCTCAGTTGATATTAAGGATGTTGTGATCATTAAACCATCTAAACCAACACCTTCTGGAACTCTTTCTCTTTCCAGTATTGACAACAACCCAAGTCTTAACATTCTCTGCCAAACCATTTATGCATACCAAGCAAATCTTGATAACCCAAATGCCCAATTAGACCCTGTTTGTGTGATAAAAGAAGGCCTCTCAAAGGCCTTGGTTTACTATTATCCCCTTGCAGGGAAGATAATAACAAAAGATGATGGAAAACTTGGAATCAATTGTAATGCTGATGGAGTTCCATTCTTGGAGGCAAATGCTGATTGTGAACTCTCTTCTCTTCACTATCTTGAAGGGATTGATGTTCCAACAGCTCATAAATTGGTGTTTGACAACCCTTCTAATGATGAAACTAGTCACAATCCTCTGGTTTTCAAGGTGACCAAGTTTCTCTGTGGAGGTTTCACAATTGCAATGGGGTTGTCACATGCAGTTTGTGATGGGTTTGGTGCATCTCAATTCTTCAGGGCCTTGGCTGAGTTAGCAAGTGGAAAAATTGAACCTTGTGTGAAACCTGTGTGGGAAAGAGAGAGATTAATGGGAACAATTCTTAAGGAACCACTCCAAACTTTCCTAGATGAAGCTTCAATTGCAGCCTCACCATTTTGGCCAACTACTGAGATTTCACATGAATGCTTTAGTTTAAAAGGAGAGAGCATACAAAGACTCAAAATGAAAGTGATGAATGAAAGTGATGATAGTGTGAAGGAAAGCTTCACAACTCTTGAAACACTAGGTGCCTATGTTTGGAGGTCGAAGGCTAGAGCTATGGAATTAAGCTCTGATGGGAAAACTTTGTTCTGTTTAGCAGTAGGGGTGAGACACCTATTGGATCCACCTCTGCCAAAAGGGTATTATGGGAATGCTTTTGTGGCTTCAAATGTGGTGCTGACTGTGAAGGAACTCAATGAAAAACCACTCTCAGAGGTTGTGAAGCTCATCAAAGAGAGCAAAAAGCTCCCTTCAAATTCTGAATACATCAGAAGCTCAATCAACATGTTGGAGACAATGAGGAAAGGAAACATAAGAGTTGGAGGTACAGGGGCATCATTGGTATTAACAGATTGGAGGCAATTGGGTTTGTTGGCAGAAGTGGATTTTGGGTGGAAGGCTTCAGTGAATATAGTACCAGTCCCATGGAACATTTTTGGGTATGTGGACTTGTGCCTTTTCTTGCCACCTAGTAACTTTGATCCTTCAATGAAAGGAGGAGTTAGGGTCTTTGTATCTCTTCCCAAAGCTTCCATGCCCAAATTCAGAGAGGAGATGGAGGCACTCAAGATTATGAGAGATGATGAGGGAAGCATCTTGCTAGAAAAATAAGCTGAGACCAAAGAAGTGTCAATTTGTTTCTTTCTTTCTTGTGCTTTAATTTCTATTTTTCTTCCATCCTAAGACTTAGTTACATGTGTTGTGTGCTATCAAACCACTAGCTTAAATGTATTATGCTAATTATTATATTGTTTAGTAGTTCATGAGCCATCCCGGAATCTAGAGAATCTTTCTACATTTTTCTACCAAAAACATTTCTTAGTAATTTTAACTGACATTTGACCTTTGTACTTTTTATCTAGCTGCCATATCCATGACAATATCATTCCTGACTACAGATCCTTACTTCATCTTGAATGAGCTGTGAGACGTAGCCACGTGTCAGTAAAAACAATCACCTTGCCATGTCATGATCATAGTCCTCACAGCACTCTAAGTTTTGGTTCATCCCCCTAATGTCTTTTCCCGTTCTAATTCTTCTTCTGTACCTCAGAGAGGAGAGGTAAAAAAAAAGAAGACTATCATAGTAATGAGCCCAAGAGCTTGGGGTACTGGTGTAACCCACAAATTATCCACAAGTTGGTCTGTTTAACCCACAAAACCATGCAGGTAAGGTAAGGCCATGTACTTTGATGCAGCTTAAATACTAGGCCACAAGCCCGTGTTATTGAACTCACATTAATTTTTTTTTAAAAAGCATATCAATGTAAATACAAAACAAAATTGGGCCAAAAAAGGAACTAAAAACTGAATAAAAGTATTACTAATTGTCTAACTTAGAAACAACATAAGAAGCAAAATAATTTACACAGTAGTACATTGCCTTTTTCTTCTGTGCTGACAGAAAAGAATCAAAACAACTAGAACCTAATATGCAAAGACCCAGTGCTGCATCACCATTGGCAACAATTCTTAATGCTAATTGAACAGATTTAAGTGGATAATGCAAATAGCAATGCCACTGTATCGTATGGTTAATAGCTCAAGAAAATGGGAAACATCAATATTATTATTCAACAGTCAAAACACATGTCATTGGAGAAAAAGTAATGCATGATTTGTATGTCATTGCATGAAAGGAACTAACCCCCTCATCTCTGTTCCATTTCCATTGGTTAGGAAGTAAATTTTCTTCCAATTTTCTTCTGAGAATACTTCACGACGAATAAGCCTTTGCCTGTAGGAAAATAAGAAATTAAAACACAACACACTCAATCTGAAGCAAAATTGTCAAGTTGTGTAGTTTTTTTCCACTCAAATATCAACCATGAAGAGGCAAAAGCAACATTCATTTCATAAAAAAGATAATAAGCAGACTGTTGCTCCAACAATAACCAATAAATTATATATTTTGCTAACATAACAAAAAGTAGAAGGTAAATATACTAACGACAAGAATTAGAAGATATGTTAATCGATTGATTATTCACAATAACACTAGTGATTATTCACAAAAACACTTGTGCTTTAAGGTCAATACACGCCCTTAATGCATTCACCCCCTACTGAAGATCTTATCTAAGACTGTGTTTCTGTTTTAACTTTTAACCGCAATATTGAAGTATATTTGATATGCCGTGAGAATGTCCAACATGATACTTCTAACTTCTCAAAGACGAAAACAGGACATAATTTAAATAAATGAATAATTTAACAGATAAATAAACAAACTATTTTAAACTGATAAATTTATTAATTAATGATGATCTTTTTTCTGCTATACACTAGAAATTGTTACCGTGATGTCATCATCGATGTTGTCCAACCTGGCAAACATAAAGACTGCATAAACATACCTTAAATAATAATGGCAAACAACCTCGGCTTCTTCTAAGCTATATCGAGGAAGCATAACACGAGCATCTACTGGAACATCAGGTAAGTCTTTTCGAAGCTTTCCTACGGCTGTTGAATGAGAGAAAGCCCCTACCATCATATCATCATGCATCATTGACCTAAATGCCTTCACCTGCAACAGGCAGATGGAAGCATCCAATCATTTGCACAAATATAAGACTAACCTAGGTAAATAAAGAAAGATGTATATAGATGCCAGATATGTTTCACACCCAGAAAAATAATATTCAACATTCCCATAGAAGTAAATATAAACCAACAAAATAATCATGCAGAAAAAATGAGTATTTCCAGAAGCAGAAGTATAATCCATAAAGGAATGTAACGCTAACACTGTTCCAAAATATAAGGAAGCTATACACTAACCATTGTAAGTTCTCTGGCGTGTATTGGCCGACAAGAGCGAATTGTGACTGGCTCCTCATACTCACTGAAAGTAAACCAGTTATTATACTGGAGACAGAAACCACAACAGATAAGTAAGATTATCCAAATATAGCATAAGTACATAACTAAACTTTGGAAATAATAAATTTCAAGGAACCCGTTCTCACTTGATCAATTGCAATAAGTACAGGCATGTCTTTAACAAGTGATAACTCTTTCCTCAAACGAACTACCACTCCAACAGCTGCATGTGTTTGTTCAATTCCAGTCTTCACCAGCTCATATAACATAGTACCTTCAGGAATTGCCAAGGAATCAGCATCTTTCAGCCATCCCACACCAGCACCCTCACCTAATGGGATCGGATCAAATATTTGACATGGCAGTCGCTTTAAGTAGGACTCATTGTACTTCAAAAAATCCTGAAAACAAGTGACCCATAAAATTCAAAATAAAACTGGAAAATGAGCCCATGACGACAAAATGTCACAATCCCCATTAATAAACCTTGTTTATCTTTCTTTTTTAAAGATCTTTTGAGAAAGTACATTTTAATTGTTAGGATGTAATATTTTAAACAAATTTTTCAATTATTAGAAAGCTATGTAATCTAGAAAAGATACTCTACGAGAAGTTCAATGTAACAGCTACTTGTACTAGATAAAGGACAATTTGAGCTTTTTCTAGTGCATCAGCATTTTTTGAAATGAAAGGCTCATCAAAACATGATAAAAATTGTAAAAAGTACTAATTCATTTATAAATTAGGTTTTGTTTGGTTTCAATTTTCTTGTATTTTTTGTTTTCAGAATATTGTGAAAGGAAATATTGAAAACAAAGAAAATATGATTTTATAGTTTTCACTATTTTCAGTATTTACTTCGCAAAATTCTGAAAAAATAGAAAAAGAAAATGGTAACCAATCAGCACCATCTTTTCTCATTCAAAATAGCAAGTCCAGATGAGCTCAAAATAGAATAACAAATTTCCCCTTCCTTCTATCTCAAATTATTTTCCTTTGTTAAACATGTACCAATCTGGCTACCCACATCCCTGGCTGAGGATTGAGAACTATGCTACACCAGTTCACATGAGACAAGATTATTATTACGTGAAATAAGGTGTATATTCTACCCTCTAGAGTGCATACATATGAAGACAATGTCATAAAAGTATATAAACAAAACCTAAAGAACTGGCAAAAACAAATATTATGTCAAAGTATTAAGAGAAAGAAAGAGAAAGTTATAATGCAGAAAAGAAAGGTAGTTGCCAAATAAAAACACATCTCTAAGAATTAGCAATCTACTGGGCAATTGGGTTGAGTAACTGAAAACATTTGATTTGGTTCCTAAATGATTGTTGAATATCCACTCACTTGAGCCATCAAACAAAGACAGACAACAAACATCCTGTGCAACTGTGCAGGCATATGTAAATTGATCTACTGTTGAATTTGTTACTAAACTAGTCACTAAAAGAACGCATATTGTCTCATTCTTTTACCTTTCTTAAAATACCAAAAAAAGGAATGGTAATTGAAGAATGCAACTAGCAAATTCTTCAGTTACACAAGCATGGAATTGGCATACTTGCCTTTAGAACATTTTCAGCCTGTACAGGTGTATCCCATAGACCAGTTTGTGGATGCCTATAGAAAAACCCTCCATGAGTCCACTCCTTGCCTCTGGGAACATAGAAAACGAGCCAACCTTCTTCCCGAGCCCACTGTACCAGCATTGCAAGAGCAATGCTTTTCCCACAGCTAACAGGACCATCTAAAACAACTTGCTTCCTAACTTTGACACCTAAAAAACAAAACACAATTCACACAATGCCTCACAAACAAATCATCAAACGCACAAAGTGACCAAAATCAAAATCAACAAAAAAATATACAAAAAGAAGAATCAAACAATTCAATAGTGTCTGAGCTCAGCTTGCTTCCTTGCTTTAATACCCAAGAAAAATAAATACCCAATCCAAACTGAGCCTCATAAATGCATAATAAAAAATACCCAAAATCACCTAAATCAAAATTTGAAAGAGATTAATCTTGATGCGCTCTACACTTTCGTCCAATTATATACTTCCATTTTGTAAGATTTGTAAGACAATGGGTAGTTGAGTCAAATACTCTAGCTAATATGACAATATTGGATGTTTGTGTAAAATTTTTTTTATGGCAACAGTATATATAAACTAAATTCAATTTTAAATACGAAAAATCAACCAATTCAATAGGATAATGCAACATACTTCCTAATCCTAGCTTTGACACCCGAATAAAAAAAAAAAACTTAAACCAAACACGCATCACATTTAGCCTCACAAAATGCAATAATGCATAATCAAACATTAAAAAAATGCAATTTTCAACAGGATCTAGATTCTAGAGAACAAAGAGCACACCTTTAGAATCAGAAGACCACATCGGTGGATCAAGGACACGGCGGAAGTTATCCCGAAGATCGAGGAAGCTCTGGCGAACAAGCAATGCGTTTCTCATTGAGTCCTGGAACTCCTTCACCATTCCCATTGGCAACCCTTCCGGTAACACTGCCTTCAGCCCTTCCTTCCTAAAACCCATCAAAACAAAATAAACAAACCAAAACAAGAGTCACTACCAATGTTGCACACAAGGTGTTTGAAGAAACGACAAAATAAGAAAAGAGAGAATCAGAGAGAATATGTGTACGTGAAGTTGAAGTAGGTGGAGGCATGGTGGCGCGTGAGGTTGGCGAGTGAAGGAGCGGATGTGAAGAGAGGCCGGCCGCCAGGACCCACGTCGAGGGAAGGGTTCTTATCGTCGGCGGCGAGGAGGAGGAGGCGCTCCTGTTGGTCGAAGACGGCGTCTGCGGCGGAGGTAGTGGTGGCGGCGCCGGAGTGGGAGAGTTTCTTGGGATCGGGTTTGGAAGAGTATGGGAGAGTGGTGTTCAGACGCCATGGATTCTTGGTGTTGGAGCTGGTTGTTGCTGCTGCGGCTCTCTGAAGGGAGCGCAACATTTTTGTTTTTAATTTTTTATTTTATTTTTTTGTGTGTGTTTTTTTGGGGTTTTTGGGAAAGAAGAGAGGGGAAGGGAGTGGAACTTGAGCTGAGAAGTGAGAAGTGAGAAGTGAGAAGTGAAGCATACACGAACACGAGGGGTTGAGGACGGTAGGGAAATTGGGAAAGGTCTGGGGGTATTATGGTATTTTTGTATCGTTGAAAACTAGGCCCTTGGGCTTTTCTCGGCTTTAAAATTGTAGGAAGATCTTGTGTTCGCTCGGGATTTCTACCTAAGCCTTTGTTTCCTTTTTGTCAAATGTATTAACCGAAGTTTTCCCAAAAGAGAAAGGCCTTGGACGAAGCTGAAGAATTTCATGACAAAAACATAAAAAAATGAAGACACTTCGCCAAAAAGAATGAAGAAGAAGCTCAAGTACCTGTATTTTTAATTTTTAATTTTTGTGAAATATGATATGAATGCTATGATCATAAGGTATTTTTCTTGTTGCTCTTCATTTCTAAATTTTTCAGTGAAAAAATATGAACTGCTAATTGTTTTTATTGAAATTAACTTTGATACATTATTATACAAATTACATGTGTGATATTGTTACCGTCAAAATAATTGTCTCGACTACGATTGAGTTACGGCAGTCAAGATGTGCACCAACTCAATGATCCTTCAGATCAAACAATTAGCACCAAAAGGGGACTCTATCATTTGGCTGTGGATCCTCCACTCACTTCAAAGGAAGAGAAACTTGTGGACGTAGAAGAAAGAAGAGAAGCTGCAAACAAAGAGAATCTTGGATTTTTATTCAACAAACAGATGTAGTACTATTTGAAATTTGAATGTTGGTTTAAACTAACTAAAATCTACTCATAAAGACATGGAAAGGAAAATAAAATAAAGATAAATGACTCTGAAAGTTGTTCATGATATCTTCTCCTTAACTAAGCGTTGATATTTATAGACATCCTGAATCTTTGAAAATCTTCCCCACGATCTCCCTTTCATTGCGTCTAATCAGATCAACATCACTTCCTCCACTATCAACACATGATCTTCATAACCACGTTCTGCATTTTCTTTTCCACAAAAACTGCTTCAGCCGAACTTTTCGAGTTTAGTCCGTATTTTTCACAACTACCAACTCGTTTCTGTTCCCGCACGGCACCAACTCTGCTACGACTAACACTAAGTTTGACTAGAAAACCTCGGATGTTATTGCAATTTTGCCTAATCTCCAAATATCTCCCTTTCGACTGGCCCATCCTCGACTGTGTCAAATTCGGGTGCTAACATAATGCCACCTTATATTAATTAGTTGAGACTTCTCAGCTGATTAATATAACTACCATCTGAATTTCTTTCTTTTTTAAATAATTAAATTTTCAAGCTACATTGACTGTTACATCAACTACAGTGATCGTTCCGAAAACCTTCATTAAACCTCCTAACATTTAGCTTTGCGCATACCGGTCCATTTCCCATAAGTTGGGGTGAAACTTTTTGAGAAACTGCCTGTTTATACATTTTCCCAATTCCTTTCCATCTTTGTTTTTCAAATAATTCATTTCCATCTTTGTTTCATTTTCTCAATTATCTAATACTCGGCTAATCCAAAAAAGTCATTCCGACTTGGGTGACCATGCATTTGTCCTTGGCTAAATCTTTAAATCCTAAAGGTAAGATAGCCTTCCAAACACAATCATTTTCTTGGAAACGCTTACGATTCACCTTTCGATTATAAATTTTAGCTACTCTTTCTTTATTAGCTTGGATATTTTCTAGAGCCATTAGTCGATCTTCATTCGACTGTTCTAATTCTTGGCAAATAGCCTGAGAATACTCGTCAACATTCAATTGATATTGTTTAGCCGTTCTTAAAGACTTAACATTGATCTCGAGAGGCAACATAGCATCCTACCTATAGGTCAGCTGGAATGGCGTTAATCCGGTAGCATTGGTCCTAGAATTCCTATAAGCCCGCAATGCTTCGGATAGAGTCTCATGCCACTTTTTTGGCTGATCTTCTACGTTTTTTCTTGATGATGTCTATCAAGTTTTTATTGGAAGCTTCAGTTTGACCATTTGCCTGAGCATAAATGATCTTAATCCCATATTATTCGATAAACTCCTTTACTTTGGCTCCCGTAAACATAGTGCCTTGGTCAGCCGTTATAGTTTCGGAAATTCTGAACCGATGAATAATATGATTCTGTCTGAACTTGATCACGTCGGCTTGAGTTACCTTCCCCATCGGCTGAGCCTCGACCCACTTAGTGAAATAGTCTGTGGCTACAATAATGAATGAATGGTTCTTAGACGATGGGGGATGAATTTGTCCAATAAGATCTATTTTATGATCAAATGCAATTCCTCGGCTGGTATCTTCTGAATTGGAAAATGTTTTTGGCAAGTCTCACATCCACTCGCATAATCAAAGCAATCAGTTGTGATGGTTGGCCAATAGTACCCTTATCTATATATTAACCATTTCATCTCGTAACCAGACTTATGGGCTCCACATATCCCTTCGTGGACTTCTCCCATTAGCTTGATGGCTTCTTCCTTGTAAATACATTGCAACAAAAGGCCTTCTTGATTTCTTCTAAATTACTCCTTATCAAGGTGCATATAATTTAGAGCCCTTTGTTTAACTTTCTTATATGTCTTAGCCGAAGGGTTGGAAAGATAGTCGATCAATTCCTTTCTCCAATTATAAGAGCTACTTACTCCAACTTGATCAACTTTTATTCCTTCCGCCATGACTTTGTATCCTGAAGCATGTTGAGCCAGCCGATTGACTGTTTCATTCTCTATTCCAAGAATGTATTCTATAGTAACATCAACAAACTCTCTCATAATTTCAAAAACTTCATTCATAAGCTTTAATAACTGGTTTATTACACTTATATTCTCTCGCTAATTGCTTAAGGACTACCTGGGAGTCCCCTATTACGATTACAACTAGCACACCCATGAAAGAAATTGAAGAAGCTTTAAACCAGCTATTAAAGCTTGATACGCAGGTTGATTGCTAGAGCAGCTAACATCTAGCCGAAGCATGAAGCTTTCCTAATCTCCTTCAGGACTTGTTATTACAACCCCAACACCAGCCCCATCCTTGTGTTTAGAACTATCGAACGTCATAATCCATGGCGGAGTTTGTACACACACTTGATACTCTTCCATTGGATCTGTTACTTCAACACAACGATGTTCGGCTATGAAATCTGCAATTATTTGCCCCTTTACGGCTCTTAAAGGTATATACTTCAAGTCGAAAGCATTCAGCTTGATTTCCCATTTCATCAGTCGTCCTTGAAGGATAGGCATGTTCAGCAAATATTTAACTAAATCCACCTTACACATGACATGTACTTCTCTGGGTACGAGGTAGTATTCCAACTTAGTACAAGCATGGAAAAGGGCCAGACATAGTTTTTCTATTGGCGTATATCTAACTTTGGCTTCCTTCAATAACCAGATCAAATAGTAAACTGCCCTTCTGGTCTTATCTTCAGCATCCTGAGATAACATACTTCCTATGTAGTCGTCAACCGCTGAAATATACAGTTTTAGGGGTCTATCCCTAGAAGGCGGGACTAGTACTGGGGGGTTAGCTAAACATTCTTTAATCTTTTGAAAAGCTTCCTATTGGGTTTGCCCCCAGACAAACTTGCTTGATTGCTTACATCTCAGCAAAGGGGAGAAAGCCTTGAGTTCCCAACTGAATTTGCTATAAATCTTCTCATGAAGTTGATTTTGCCGATCGAACTTTGAAACTCCTTTTTATCCCTTGGTGGTCGTGCTTCTAAGACATCCTGAGATTTATTTTTATCCATCTGTCACAACATCCTAGAGGGGTGCCATGACTAAATAAGGAAGAAAAAGGAGTCGCCACCAATTTTAATTATGAAAAAAAATTGGAAAGCCTTTTATTGTAGAAAACTGGTCTTTTTAGAGATTAGGTTCGGGAGTCGAATTATGATTAAGGAAGGGTGAGAACTTAATCCCACTGCACCCCTAATACATTTGTATAAATACGGTTACCCTAGAGTTTATTATGCAAATCTATATTTATAATTTAACAATATTTACTTTCCCCTTTAAGATATTAAAATAAACACATAATAAAATAATATTAAAAAAGAAAAAAATGATTTAAAAATTAATTTTGGGTTGACAGGTTGTAGCCTGCGTCGACGTATCCTCTAGTGCAATAAGGAACTCAAACCACGTTGTTCTTGTAGAAAATGCTTGTGTGTTGTGTGTTTTTTAGAAAATTCTAGGTACAGAGAGATATGGATCACACAAATATGATTGTCTTGATGTTAATTAAAGAAAATAAATTGCTTTTTGAAAAGGAAATAAATTATTTGGTAATATTAGGAAAAAAGTTTTTTAGGGTACAAGACAATATGACTCGCACAAGTACCCCACAATTTATGATCCAGGATGATTGTCTCATACAACGAGATAATAAATTGTAAAAAAAGATTTGATTTTAATTTGAAAGAAAAAGAATTGTTTAAAAAAGGAAATGATTTATTTTTAAGAAAAAGATATTTTCAGGATACAAGACGATGTGATTCGCACAAGTACCCCACAATATATGATCCCTGAGGATGATTAAATCATACAACAAGATCATAAATTAAAAAAAGATTTGATTTTAATGTTTGTTTTTTATTTTAATTTAAAGAAATAAATTTGTTTTGAAAACGAAAATAATTTATTTGATAATTTTAGGAAAAAAGATATTTTTTGGAGTACAGGGCAATATGATTCACACAAATACCCCACAATTTATTATTCTGGGGATGATTATAACATACAACGAAATAAGAAAAAAAATTGTAATAATAAAATGAAATGAGACAATAAAAAGGTTGTTTTTAGAGAAAGAAAAAAACAAAGTAATAATAATAATATAACATATACACATCACACACGCATACACTTACACCTAGGGGGCGTTTGGCACATTACCGTGGAAGATTACCGGTAATCTAGATTACCTTATAGATAGATTACCTCTAATTAAATTACCGGTAATCCACATTACCTTGTTTGGTATATACAAATAACATTACTGGTAATCCATATTACTTTGTTTGGTATATTAAAAAGATTACAAGGTAATGTATGTATATTACTATAATACCCTCTATATAATTATAAAATAAGTTAATCAAATATAATTATATTACATATATTATTAAAATACATTTTAAAATACATATATGACCATAATGCCCTCTAATTTTTAGTTTCACTCTCTAAATATTTTTTATTAAGTAAAATTTTAACAATTTTATATTTAATGAATTATTTATATACTATAATACATAACATGTTATATATAAATTTCTAATTTTCTTTGATTTTGATAGTAAATTATTGAGTGAATAATTACTTTAGTCTTTATATTTTGAATTTAATATCAATATTTTCGATTTTGACATTAATATAATTATTTAACAAAAATAAAAATTCAATAAAATAATTACATTATTCTTGCAAAGAATAGGATTTGTGCTACAGTGGTTACTATTTGTCCCGGTCTGTTAGAAAAATATAAAATTAGGAATAACACTGTAATTTGTTAGAGGGGTAATTGTGTAATAAAATAAATTAGAGGATTACCTAGGGGTAGTAATCCAGATAGCCACCTGATGTGGGGGTAATCCACATTACCACTTTTGCAGGTAATTACCAATATCTTTGTCAAACCAAACAAATCAATCTGGATTACCAGGTAATTTAATTGCAAGATTACCGGTAATTTATCCACATTACCTCATAACAAACGCTCCCTTAGGTTTAAAAAGGGGCAGGAAAAGAGGTGGCGACCTCTGGAAGGGAGAGAGAGCGAGAGCTGCCTGCCGACAGGAGAGGGAAGGACTGAGGCGGAAGAGAAGGGTGTGGCGCCGCCGTTGCTGCAGTGAGGAAGCGAGAAGGTTGCGGCGGCTCCGGCTGCATGCTTCCAAGTGTGGTGCCACTAGAGGCTGAGCGACGCGATCGAGAGAGAAGGGGTGACGCCCAACAATTTAGTTGGTGCTTCCGTTTGTTGATGAGAGAGGAAGTCCAGATCTGCGAGGGCGTCGGGAGCGGCGACGCGAGGAAGGGGTCGTTGCATGTGCCGGTTGGATGGAGGCTCCATAGCTACCGCCGCATGAGCTTGGTTGCTGCGATGATGTTGGAGTTACGCCATGGATGAGCTTAAACTGCTGCGCGCTGCACCATGCTGGAGTGCTGCTTGGTGTTGTGGTTGTGGTTGTTGTTCCGTTCTGGTAGAGTTCCGGCGATGAGGACGGTGCGGAGGAATAAGGTTCGCTGGTGGTGGTTGGAGACGCCAAGGATGCATGATGCTTTACCTGCTCGAAGTCGGATACACAAGGTTGCTGGGTTCACGGATGGCTGCTACTGTTGCGATGGGAGACACCATGGCTAGTAGAGCTAGCTTGCTTTGCTTGGTGCTGCTGCAACTGCTGCCATGCTTGGAGTGGGTGCTATTTGGTGTAACTACAGCTTTTGTGCACGATGATGGGCTTCGAGGTGCATCGCTATTTTGGTTGGGCTTGACCAATGGGAGGGTGGTGGCCGCTACAAATTTGGATTGAGGGAGAGAGATAGAGGGTGGTTGGTGGCAGTGTTGCTACTCGATGATGATGATACGATAAAGATGAAAAAACCTCCAATGTTTTTTTCTGCTCTTGCCTCTCACTGTTTTATATAGATGCCCATGATATATCTTTAGAATTAATTTTGGTGGATTTTTATTTGATTTTGTTTGATTTATTTGACTTGATTTTAATTTAATTTGATTGTATTTTATGGGATTGTGTTTGATGTGATGAGATTATGTTAGATTTGATTGTGATTATGTGATTTAATGAGATTTTGATCATGATTTTATTTTTAGTTTTTTCTGTTTTTAAATAAATATCCGGACAAAATACGGTGTTTACACCACCTCTATTCCCTGATGATGCACTAAAAATCCTAGAAAGTTATCAGTAGATACCACAAACGCACACTTAGCCAGATTTATTTTTAAAGAATATTTCTTCATCCTATTAAAAGCTTGCTTTAAATTGGCCAAATGAGAATCAAAGTCAGCTGACTTTACTACTACATCATCTATATATACTTCCATGTTTTTGCCAATTAAATCGTGAAAAATATCATTCATCGCCCTCTGATATGTAGCCTCAGTATTCTTCAAGCCGAAAGGCATTACTACCCATTCGAAAATTCCAATGGCTCTTGGGCAACGAAGCACAATTTTATGAACATTGTTTCCGGCAACAAATATTTGATTATAGCCGGAATGGTCATCAATAAATGTTAAAAATTTGTTATTAGTCGCAGTGTCGACTAACATGTTGGCTACTGATGTTACATATTCATCCTTAAGAGTTGCTAAATTTAAATTTCTAAAATCAATACATATCCTAAGTTGTCCATTCCTTTTTATGATGGGTACAATATTTGAAATCCAGTAAACATATCTAGCAGTTCTTATGAAATCGACATTCAACCATATTTCTATTTCTTGTTTGATATTGGGCAAGATTTTTTGATTGACCCTTCTGGGTGGTTGTTTGTGCGGCTTGAATCCCTCTTTAATAGGCAGCCTATGCTTAACCAATTCTCGAGACAAACCTAGCATCTCATTGTAATCCCGTGCAAAACATTCTTTGTACTTTTTTAACAAACAAACCAGATCACCCTTAGCGTTTGCATTTAGTAATCCACTAATCTTGGTCATCCTCAAGTGTTCTGGCGTCCCCAAGTTGATTTCGACCAAAGGATCCTGTGCTTCAAAGCTCGGTTGCTTCTTTTGGATAACTGGCATTTCTTCACATTTTTCTGAAATTGTACCCTCCTCTACTAATAACTGTGTAGAACAAATGGCGAGGGGTGAGTCACCGACTCAGCAATGAGGGAACATGCATGCAATGCAACATCCACAACATATACAACACAAACTAGCATGTTATCAATCATACAAACGATATTCTGTCGAGTTGTCACACTACAACACTCTATCCCAAGCCCTCTATTGATAACTGAAATTTGTATTTGTAATATGCCTCTGAACACGCAGTTAGAGTATAATCATATCTAACACACTCGGGGTATATCTATACCTACAACCAAGCCATCTGATATCCGGGATCAGAACGTACTTGGCGGGCTCGGGCGGCTCGCTGCTAATTATTATACCACAACTAAGATCCACCGGGAGCTACATCCGAGCCATAGCGTCTGAATGCATACTAATCAGGGCGGTGGGACTACTCAAGACAGTCAGCATACAATCTATACAACATACATGCCATAAAGCTCTACTCATAGTTCGTTTATCTTTCTTGTCTTATTTAGTCATATATTATATCATAAGCAATAATAATGAATCAACCAACAATCAGCATATAGAATACACATAACATAACTTAGAAAAATCCCTATAGTCATCTATACTAAGTTCCTAACCACCTAACATGTTACTAATACTACCACTACCACTACACATACACATGCAATAATATATATTTATTATGATCTTATCTAATTATCTAATTATCAAACATATATATGCTATAAATGCTACACTACATACAAGACCTCTACTCACCTGGATAATCCTTAGACTAGACAGTACCGTTAGCTCCGGCTTCGGCTATCGGCACCGCATTTGCACCTGGCGTGCAAAAAGACCCATCAAGATCGCATAAAGAAAAATAAAACGAAGCTTTAAACTAGGCTGCACTCGAAGCCTTCGCTAGCGAGCTACTACTACTCGCTAGTGAGGAGCTAGTCACTGGCGAGCTCCTCTTGCTCGCTAGCGACCAACGCGCTAAAAGGACAGAAACTTCTTTTTTTCAACTCACCGCCGGGAACTTGCTCGCACAGAGATATCTTCAAGACGTCAGACTCACACTACACTAGAGTTCCTCTAAAATATCAAGGACACCCAAAGCACTGCTTTGAAAAGACGGAAGTGTGAGGTGTGAGGGAAAAACTACACTTTCAACTTATATATATAGGGGGAGGGGAAAAGCTGACATCATGCACTAAGGGGCGTTTGGTGCATTACCGAGGAAGATTACCGGTAATCTAGATTACCTTACAGATAGATTACCTCCAATTAAATTACCGGTAATCCACATTACCTTGTTTGGTATATACAAATAAAATTACCGGTAATCCGCATTACCTTGTTTGGTATATTATCCACATTACAAGGTAATCTATATATATTACTATAATACCCTCTAAATAATTATAAAATAAATTAATCAAATATAATTATATTATATATATTATTAAAATACGTAAAATACATACAAAATTAATTAATTAAATATAATTATATTTTAAATTTAATATCAATATTTTTCAGTTTTGACATTAATATAATTATTTACTAAAAATAAAAATCCATTAAAATAATTATAATATTTTTGCAAAAAGTGCAACATAGAAAAAACAAATATAACGCAATAAATTTTAAAAAAAAACACCAACAAGAAAGGCTACGTGAGTTTTTAAGATAAATTAGGATTTGTGTTAGAAAATTATAAAACTAGGAATAGTAGTGTATTTTGTTAGAGGGGTAATTGTGTAATAAAATAAATTAGAATATTACCTAGGGGTGGTAATCCAGATTGCCACCTGATACGGAGGTAATCCACATTACCACTTTGGAGGTAATGTGGATTACTGGGTAATCCACATTACCAATATCTTTGTCAAAACAAACGAATCAATCTGGATTACCAGGTAATTTAATTGCAAGATTACCGGTAATCTGCATAGATTACCTCGTACCAAACGCCCTCTAAGAGATGTCGGACTCTCTCCCGTCGCTAGCAACTGAAATCATGGTCGCTAGCGACCACCCACTCGCTAGCGATCCCTTGCTGACAGCAAAAGAAAGTGATGCGTCATAACTGAGTCCTTCCTAAGGGATACTGTGATGCGGGGTATCACACTAGTGCTTTTTCTATCCATTTTACATCCGGAAAAATCAGAATAATAATAACCAATTAAATTACAAGTTGATCCTTTAGAATACCATAACCCAACATTTATAGTGCCGACTAGATATTTCATAATCCTTTTAACAGCAGTTAAATGTGATTCTTTAGGATTAGCTTGATATTTAGCACACATACAAACACTAAACATGATATTGGGTCTACTTGCAGTAAGATAGAGTAAAGATCCAATCATACCTCGATGTTTCTTTACTTCTACCGACTTACCTTCGTCGTCCTTGTCAAGGTAGCATGGTGTGGCCATTGGAGTTGTCATTGCTTTTGTCTTGTCCATTTCAAACCTTTTGCGCAATTCTTTGCAATATTTGGTTTGACTAATGAATGTACCTTCATTTGCTTGTTTGATTTGAAGTCCAAGGAAGTAGTTAAGTTCTCCCATCATGGTACATCTCAAATTCACTTTTCATTATTGTTGAAAACTCTTCACACAAAGTTTCATTAGTATAACCAAATATAATACCATCAACATATACTTGTACCAAAAGAATGTCATTGTCTTTATTCTTTATAAAAAGAGTTGTATCAACCTTACCTCTTTGAAATTCTTTTTTTAAAAGAAATTTGCTCAAACATTCATACCACGCTCTAGGAGCTTGTTTTAAACCATATAGAGCATTTTTCAATTTAAAAACATAATCCGATTTTTCAAAATCTTCAAAACAGGGTGGTTGATCAACATAAACTTCTTGAATAAAGTCATTATTTAAGAATGCACTTTTGACATCCATTTGTTAAAGTTTGAAATTCATGGTAGAGACAAATGCGAGTAACATCCTAATAGCTTTTAATCTAGCTACCGGAGCGTATGATTCATCATAATCTATACCTTCTTGTTAATTATAGCCCTTAGCCACTAATCTAGCCTTATTTCTAATAATAATTCCATTTTCATATAACTTATTTCAGAACACCCATTTTGTCCCAATAATTGTACGATCAATTGGTCTTGACACTAGTTCCCAAATATCATTTCTTTTAAATTGGTTTAATTCTTCTTGCATTGCCAAGATCCAATTTTCATCAATTATTGCTACATCAGTGGTTGGTGGTTCAATTTGAGAAAGAAAAACCATATTATTACAAGTATTTCTAAGAGAGTTTCAAGTTGTTACTTCTTTTGATACATCACCAATGATATTGTTAAGAGGATGATGCCTAGAGGTTCTCTACTCCTTTGGAAACTCATGACTTGGTTTTTGATCGTCATGTTGCTCATGAGTTTGATCTTGATCTTGTTCTTGATCTTGTTCTTCTTTGATCTCACTTGAGCCTTCATTTTCTTTCTTTTCATCCAAGTGAGTGTTTTCCAATAAATCTACAAGATCATCACAAGATTCCTTTCTCAGAGACCAAGGATTAGCTTCATCAAATGCAACAAGTATGGATTCTTCTATAGTCATGGTTCTTTTATTGTAAATTCTATATGTTTTACTATGCAATGAATAACCAAGAAATATACCTTCATCAGTCTTTGCATCAAACTTTCCTAGGTTATCTTTTCCATTGTTAAGAACAAAGCACTTGCAACCAATGATGTCAAGGTGAGAGATACTTGATTTTCTTCCAAAATAAAGTTCATAAGGAGTTTTCTTTAAAATAGGTCTTATTATGACCCTATTTAGGACATAGTAAGTAGTACTAACCACATCGGCCCAAAAATATTTTGGAATATCAGCTTCATTAAGCATAGTTCTTGCCATTTCTTCAAGAGAGCGATTTTTCCTTTCAACCACATCATTTTGTTGTTATGTTCTAGGTGTTGAGAAATTATGCTAAATGTCGTTTTCTTCACAAAAGAGTTTGAAATCTTCGTTTTCAAATTTTCCACCATGATCACTTCTAATGGATGCAATTTTAGTGTTCTTTTCATTTTGGATAACTTTGACTAGTTTTCTAAATGGACGAAATGCTTCGATTTTAAGAGTAAGAAACAAGGTCCATGTGAATCAAGAATAATCATCCACAATCGCTAAGGCATAGTAATTACTGTTAGCTCCAAGAACCCTTGTTCGTCACTGAATAATTTTGAGTGATAAAAAAATTCTAAGTGTTGGATAAGCTTTTTGGTTGAAAGAACTAATATTTTCACTAAGTGTTTTGCAGAGTGCCACTGCCTTGTTCAGGGGCGGATCTATTAACAGTGGGGTGGGGGCTTATGCCCCCACTAGACTTTTTATTTTTTCATCAAAGTATATATAGGCGTATAAATTTTGCCCCCATTGTATTATTAAATTTGCCTCACTCTATAAAAAATTCAAAAAATATCAACTTATATTTATATATATTAGCGATCCAATATTTTCGCCCCCACTACTAAAATTTTCTGGATCCGCCACTGGCCTTGTTCGTACCAAAGACCTGTTGGTGAACTGGACTGAGGTGCCACTGCCCTGTTGGTGCCACTAACCTGTTGGTGCCACTACACTGTTGATGCCACTGACCTGTTGGTGCCATTGACCTGTTGGTGCCACTGACCTGTTGGTGCCATTGCCCTGTTGGTGCACTAGACTGAGGTAGACCCTGCTCATGCACTGGACTGAAATAGACCCATGTCATTCACTGGACAAGAGTCATCATTACAAACGATAAAAGGTGAAACACACATCATCATTATACCTTGTTGGCACAAACTCAAGCCATCAAGAGTCAACAGGATAAAAAAGATTCTAAGTGTCAAAGTTATCAGGACTACAAGAGTCCAAGTGATCAAAATACTCTCTGACCAAGATTACAAGACTCCAAGACTACAAACATCAAGTGGAGTGGACCAAGTTACAACTACTACAACATGTATTCACAAGTCTTGAAGAAAACAAGTGTCACGACATGACACAAGCTGTCTCATTACTAAACACTTCAAACTTGGTGACAAGTGAACAAGCAAGCACACCACAAAGTTGGCTAAATCACTATGTTGTCGCGAAAATTATTCCTTCTCGGCTACGACTGAGAAAACAGCCGAGAATAGCAATATAACCACTTTTGATCCCTAAAACAACGATTACGCTAAGCAGGGGAATCAGCCCTTTAGCTGTGAGTTCTCCAAACATCTCAGAGAAGCAAGATTTTGGACAACGAGCAAAGAATGTGAAGAAGAAAGCTTCCATTAATTCAATAACCACTAATCACACCAAGGAAATAGTAAAGAAAGTGTTTTCTCTACATGGATAAACTATAACTACGACTAAAACTAAGAGAAAAATGTAAAAGTGCAGAAAAAGTGATAAAAAGTAATTAAGGCATGATTTGTGATCTTGGAGATGGTTGATTTTAGTCACAAGTTCCTCTTTATATAGCCTTCTTGGTTCCTATTTCCAAGCTCCATGTTGCCCATGATCTTGCAACTGATTAGTCCTATTTTTGTGCCATGAATCCATTAGTGGAGTGTAAAAACCCACTACCCACGTTTTTAGCAACCGCCAACTCTTCCTTCCCAAGTAACTGCTTCTATCTCGGCTATTTCCATCTCGACTAATACTTTCTCGACTCAGCTAAACCCGTTACAGCTCGGCGAACTGTTTTATCACAGCTACTTCATTACAGCTAACCGTTTTTCCTGATATGATATACCATTGACAGCCGTTTCCTTCCACTCAATTTCTTAGCTATTTTTTGGGTGATAACATATGCCCCCCTGCATCTTTCAGCTGACTGATGAATAAGAGGAAAGATGAAGGATGCATTTCCTTAAAAGAATTCCAACTTCATGTCCCCTATCTATACCAGTTGTTCTATGTTCTTAGATCCACTCTTCGTTCCACGAACCAATATCCTTCTTGTTCGTCCATGAACCTCGCAACCGTTCGCAACCGTCTTTCCCAGCCGATCATGTCCTTAGTTTTTCGACTCAGCTAGCGCCACCCTTAGTTGATAATTGTTAGCTGCTCACCTACGGCTGGCACCAGCATCGGCTAGGAATTAATCGGTCACTTTATACCCCAGCTGCTTCGACCCAAATATCCCTTCAACGACTGATCTCAAGCCACTTAGTAAAATAGTTCATAGCCACTAAAATAAAGGAATGATTCTTGGGGGAAAAGGATACAACTTTCCAATTAAATTAATAGTCCATCCCTCAAAATGACCATGGTCTAATTACCGCGCGCCTGTAATTTTTCCAATGACATAATTTGAATTGGACTATGAATTTGGCAAGTCTAACATCCTTTAGCATGATTGAAATAATCAGCCGTAATAGTCGGCCAATAGTGTTCATGCCTATTGATCAAACATTTCATTTTGGCTTCAAACTATATACCTCTTCATTCATCCATAACTCCTAACTCCTTTGATTATGTTCCAAAACAATAGGGAATTCTCAGCCGAGATTACAAGTTCACAATCAGCCGAATTCATTTCTTTTAATGATTCTTTATCCTACTAAACCCCTTCCAAATCGGCTAACTGATAATTAAAGTCGGCTAACTTGATAACTACATCATCAATATAAATTCCATATTCTTTCAAAACAATGCATGAGCTTGACATTCATCTCCTATCGGTATGTTGCTTTTGGCATAAACCAACAACACTTAGGCAACAGAAAGCAACCTCACGAATGTCCTCCTCAGCTAGCATTGGTTAGACAATCCTCCTCTAAGTTGCTTTTTCTATGGATGACAATTCTACTTCTACTTCTATTACATTTTTTTTTATCAATATGGAACTTTGCGGACATCCTCCTCCCCCTAAGAGGTCGCCCAAGCTAAGCCATCTTCGGCTGGACACACCAATCTGAGCACTAGCTCTAATTGTTAGCCGATGATATTTTTCTTTATCCTTCTAGTACAGATCTTTTGCTAGCCGTGATTCAGCTCTCATTTGGACCTCAAAGGCATTCCATCTTCTTGAATATCATCCACGATATGATATTCATTACAGCTAATTTCTTCACTATCAATTTTTCCTTCTTTCTATAGCTTCTCTCATTATTTAGTAAATGTTACTCATTCAAAACTCTTCCTCAAATACATCATCTTCTAAATCATTCGGCTGAATTTTATCAGATGAAAATTCAAATAGTAATGTTTCAGCCGTCATAATCATATTTTCTAAATCTTCGGCTAATAATAACAAATCATCTTCACTAAGAATGTAATCTTGAACGTTTAATGAAGCATATCATTCTCAGCTGAGGATTGAGCAACATTTACACTTTTCATATTATCATCACCAACTAAGCTATCCCACATTATTGACATGATTGAGCATATTAATCGTACATTAAGATTTCTAGGTAGCTGTTCCCTTTGGAGCTTCCTCTTAGCTGCGATGATCTCGATCCTATCCCATAAGTCCAGACTGGTGTGCTTGATGAACAACGTCATTCTGTCACGCCAGTAGTCGAAGCTGTCTCCGAGAAACATCGGAGGTCTGTTTATTGAAGCCCCATCTGATATGAATGCAGCTGGTGAATTCATATTTTCTTTCGTGGATCTTTTTCCTTGACACTGCTAAGTGCTCAACCCCTTAAGGACCGAGCTCTGATGCCAATTGAAAGTGTATGTGTGCACGAGAAGGGGGGGTTGAATCGTGCACGTTTTAAAAATTACTTCTTAAAACCTTTACTTAGAAAGCTGTTTTTACTCAGAAGGTAGATTTAAGAGTTTGCAGCGGAAATAGCTTTCTGAGAAGATTAAGTTTCTGAGAACTCAGTCTTTCTGAGAAATTTCCTATCTGAGCAGTTTTAAGAAAATGACTTTAAGTTATAATCTTTTAAACACTTTCTGATTTTAATCAGTAATGTTTTCACGAGACTTCTTAATTAAAATCGAAGTTAAGTTTTTCTCAAAGCTTTACGCAATTAAAGAGTAAGGAAGAAAAGCTTAACACAAAGAGTTTTATACTGGTTCGGTTATAACCAACCTACTCCAGTCCTCAACCTTCAATTGAGAGTTCTTAGATATTTTTCTTAATGTGCCTTCTCAGACAACACTGCCTTTACCAAGTAAAGGACTTCCACCACTTCACAACCCGAAGTGGATTTCCTTGCCTCACAATAGAGGACTTCCTTGCCTCACAACAGAGAACTTCCTTGCCTTAAACAATTAAGGACTTGAACTTTGCCTCAAACACCAGAGGACTTAAAACTGCCTTCACACAAAGAAGGACTTAGCGTTTTTCGAAGGTTTGATTTGATCGGAAACAACTACCAAGACTAAGTTACAAACCTAGTTTTACACTTAGTAGACTTCTAGATTTAACTTACAAATGTAAGAATTTACACCAATTCAGAACTAGAAGATTTTGCAAAGTTAGAAGAACAATTTCGTAAAAATTGTCTTTCTGAGAAAGTTCTAAGTTTTCGCAAAATGATTTTCAATTCAACAGAGTTTTGACACGTTTAATCAAGAGTTTTTGCGCAAGAGTTTCGTCACATTGCTCTAGAATTGAACTCATATATATAGGCATCAAAGAGCCGCGAAATTAGAAGCTTTCACTTTGCTTATGTGGCTGTGTCCTTTTCAGAACGGCTCCCTGCTACAGTCAGCGCAAAATGAGGAACTTTTCAGAACTGCACAGTGCGCGTGTTCCCACTTCCTTGGCTAGTTGTAGCGAGCTTTCTGAGACTGTTTGCACTCCCTTGAGTCCAGACACTTGGTTGCTTCTGAGTCCAACTTTCTAAGAGTTGTACGGACTTCTGAGCCTAACCTTCTGAGGGAAGACCCTTCTGAGAACTACTAGTCGCGAGGTCTTCTGAGACCCTTCTGAGGCGACAGTGTTCTTTCCTCAGAAACATGTTTTCACCTTCTGTGCTTCTGAGACATCCTTTCTGATATCTTTGACGCTATGATTCTTTCAATTGATTTCAAGGCTACTTGATGTTTTGTCTTGGTCTTTGCTCATGGCATTGCAATAATTTAAAGCTTTCTGAGACACTTAGCGCACATATTAGCAAAACCTTAAGTAAAATTTTATACTTATGGCTTACCTTGTTATCATTAAAACTTTCATAACTCTAAGATAATAATGCTTAATTCTCTCAGAAGGGTTCTGGAGCTTACAATGTGCTCCCTCCAATTTTTATTGTTTGATGAAATTTTATACAATGAATGCCAATGTATAATGATGTGAAATAATTAAAGTTGTGCAGTGAAACTACGGTACACAACATTGAATATATAACTAAATATATATATAGTCAAATTGCTTTATATTGAGTTTAATTAATATAAGCGCAAAATTGGGAAGTCAGTAGGATCAAATCTATTTTATGGACAAATTACCTTAACTTTATATAAATCTGATAAAATTCACTCTAACTCATTTTTAATTGCTCGGATATGATACAAATTTTAAAAAGAAAATTAAATAAATTTTATAAATGAAAAAATTAAAGTGAATTTTACTGAATATGAGAAGATATCAATATAATCTATCATTTATTTTATAAGAGTTTAACTTTAAGCATATAATTAATATCGCAAAATATTGTTATTTTTGCTAAATATTCACAACAAGAAATACGCGGATTACCGTGGGCACTAAACAGAAAAAAAAATATTTTTTTATAATTTAAAAATTTCAGTATTTCCCACGGTAAATTTAGCGCAAAACAATTTTCTAAACGCGCGAAATTTAGTGTGGGAAAATCCCTCGATAAACAATGGATTAAAAAATATAATTATTATCGTGGGAATATATCCCACGGTAAGTATTAGTTTTTATTTTTATTTTAAAAAATTTTAAAATTTATATTTAACGAGGGATTTTCCCTCGGTAACGTCCGCAGTGAAATTAAATACAACATCCCCTCATTACTCATTTCTCTTTACACACTTCGCAGCCACACTGCCACTGCCACTGCCACTGCCACTGCCACACTACACCCGCCACCTCTGCCCGCGCCTCCGCCCTCGCAGCCGTCGCGTCTAGGCAGCCTCCGCCCTCGCGTCCAGGCAGCCTCGGTAATTCGCGACCTCGACTCCGACCACTTGGGTAGATGTGTGAATGTTGCACAAGGAAAGTTATTTTGAATGAAGAGTCATGACTGTCATGTATTTATGGAGTGTTTACTCCCCATTGCATTTAGAGAACTACCTACTCTGATTTGGAAGTCATTAATAGAGTTGAGTGAATATTTAAGAGATTTATGTTCATCCACTCTTAGGGTTGAGGATCTCTTAGTCTTGGAGAAAAACATCCCTGTCATTTTATACAAGTTGGAGAGAATGTTTCCCCCTGGGTTCTTTGATTCCATGGAACATTTGCCCATACACTTGGCATATGAAGCGCGCGTATGTGGTCCAGTTCAATACAAATGGATGTATCCATTTGAAAGGAACATTGGAAACTTCAAAAGAACTGTAAAAAATAGGGCAAGAGTTGAAGGATCCATTTGTGAGGCATATATCTCTAGAGAGAAGTCTTATTTCTGCTCATATTACTTTGAAGCACATGTTCAATCTAAAAGATCTAAGGTTGGTCGGAATGATGATGGAGGGGAAAGTTCAATCCCTCCAACATTATCTGTGTTCAATCAACCTGGTCGTTCTGCTGGGAAGTGCACAGAGTATTGGTTATCAGAGAAAGAAAAACATGCCGCACAATTACACATCTTAATAAACTGTGATGAAGTCCAACCATTCAAAACGTAAGTGGCATTCATGTATCACTTTCGTTGTTAAATTTCTCTAGAACATTAAATCTTATTTTGAGCTAAAATTTACAGATTCTTTGAACAATTACATGGTGAAGGCATGCTAGAGCAATTTCCAGCATGGTTCAAATCATATGTAAGTGAAAATCATTAAGTTACTAATAATAATGCAATTCAAGACATATTTTTTTATGTGTCACTATTTTCATGTAACACGTTGATGTTTGTGTATAATCTCTACGTAGGTGCTTAATCAGGATAATAACATCACATGTCCACATCTACAAAGCTTAGCTTGGAGCCCTACCAACAAGGCTTATAATTGGCCAATGTATCATAAGAATGGATACAAATTTCATACACTTGAGTGGGTAAAAGCGCTCAAAACTGACAATAGTGGGGTTTGGGTCAAAGGGGATGCAGGCAATGAGGAATGTGATTGGTTTGGAGTACTTAGACAAATACTTGAGTTTGAGTATGTGGGTGGCGAACTTGAGAAAAAAGTAATGTTGTTTAGTTGTGAATGATACGACCCAAGATGTCCAGATGGAACCCGTGTGCATAACCATTATAAAATTACTGAGGTTAATCATTCCAAACGATATGTTCCATATGATCCCTTTATTGTTGCTCAAAACGCTAGGCAAGTGTATTATACACCATATCCTGGCAAGTGTAAACCTAATTGGAGGGTCGTTTATAAAACCAAACCTAGGGGTCGAGTTGAGGTTGAACAACAACATGAAGATGCTTATCAAGTGAATGATTCAAGACCTTCACAAGTTGTAGTTGATACAAAAATGCCAGATTCCCTACGTTCTGCTTTAGGTGAAGTTATCATTGTTGATATATCTAATGATCACCTGATGAGAACAAACAATGAAAGCCAGAGTGACACAGAAGATGAAAAGAATGAACTTGGGTCAGAAAGTAGTGGAGATAGCTCTCAGTCTTCAGATTAATTAAATGTGATATGTTTAATTTTTCTTGTGCATTGATTATATATAAATTGAGAAATTGAGTTTGTCTTTGTTTGCATATTCACTAACTATGAATACACTACTTTTCAGGTATGGCGGGCAGAAGCAAGACAAAGGGTAAGAAGAGTACTCGAGGTACCAACTCTTCACAGGCTGGAGAAGGCGCTTCAGTCTCCTTTGTTCCACGAGAGCCTGAGATGAGGATGATACCCAATCCTCTTGCAAATGCAACATGTCAAGATGAGGAGCATGACCCTGACTGGACCCCACCCCCGCCACCGCCACGTCAAACCACAACTTCAGATCCCAATTCACGTGGAATGAGCGGCACAGTGCATGGAGCATCTACTGGTCATTCCCATAGTTCTGCATCTGCTCGTATCATACATTTGAGGCCCGATGGGAGGGATGGGTTAGTAATATTACATTAATTTAGATTCACCTTAAGTTGATTAATTTTATGGATCATATATTTATCTCGTAATTATCATTGAACTTTACTTCTTGTTTTGTAGTTTTGATCATCACACGACTGGTATGCATAAGATCACTGATACCATTCAAAAAATGTACGACCGACCTATTGAAAGTTTTGTTAAGCTCAAACCTGAAGAGAAGCGTCGTTGGTACAATCATTAGAAGGTAATATTAAACTTAGTAATTGCCTTGTTAATATCATTTTTGGTAATTTCTTTTAATAACTACAATACTTTTCATTTTCAGAGTAACTTCTACATTGACCCTGTTGATGATGCCCTTATGTTCAAGGGATTCAAGTCTCGTTGTGCTAAAAGGCTCCAAGATATGTACTCGGATATTCGTGAGGGGCGAGATCAAAAGCACAGATGGTTGACTGAGGCCAACCTACAAGTCTTGCGCGAGTATTGGAGATTAGAGAAGTTCTTGGAGAAGTCGGCCAAAAATAAAATCAATAGAGCCTCGCTCAGAGGTGGGTCACTCCATTGCGGAGGTTCTAGCTCCACTGAGTCAACACGTCAACGCATGGTAAGTTATTATGGTTGTGATTGATAATTTCCTATATATTATGATATCCCTTTAATTTCATATCTATTATGATACCCCTTTTATTGCAGTCACGACTCTTGAGTAGACCACCTACACATGGTGAGGTTTTCAAAGAGACTCACACCAGGAAAGGACAAAAGCACGTGTGGGTCGACCAACGCTCCGAGCAGACTTATGTTAGTTTAGATTCTTCATGCTTATAAGTTTTTTTATATTAATTAATAGGATTTATGTTCTGTAAATCTAATTATTTTTCTTCTTTTACACAAATTATTGTCACGGGCCGAGTACACTCGCCTCTTGGAGGAGACTAAGTCCTAACAGACCCAACATACTGAGACCGGCGAACCCATTCAATGTCCACCCATTGATGAAGACTTGGTGTGGAATCAAACAGTCGGTGGTCCTAGTAACAAGAATCGCATATACGGGAAGGGAACTTACTATGCAGACAGATTGTCTGTCAGCTCTGAGACGGGAGGGTCTACTGCTGTTGTTGATGATAATGTTCGTGAGCGAGTTCACTTGCTCAATTCAGAACTTTTTGCTCAGGCACAGGCACATCAAAGACAAATAAAGGAACTACAACAATAGGCAGTGAAACTTCAAGAGGAGCGGGAGAAGGAGAAAGAAAGGAATGAAAAGGAGAAGAAGAGGCTAAAGATGGAGTTGAGGAAGGAGATGATGAAAGAGATGAGAAAGGGGATGTTTGAGTACATAAAGAACATCCAAGCCGGGAATTCAAATCCTATTCCTCCAGTTATAGATGATGTTGGTGATGATGATAGTGGTGATGAAGATACTGATGGTGATGGTGATAATGATGATGTTGAGTACTCATGATGAGTATTGCATATGTTAATTGTTAGTTTAATTACTTGTGATGATTGTTATGTTACTGTTTTACTTGTAATGACTGTTATAAAAAAAATTTACTTTGATATGTACTATTTAGTTATTGACGTGTGATGTTATTGACATAGGATTTGATAATTAATATTATTGTTTATAGTTAATTTGAGAAAAATGATCTAGAATCTAGATCTTCAATGATTTTTATATGTGTGATAAATAAGTTGAATAACACGTAGTTAGTATGAAAATAGAATATATTGACACACAGTACATACTGTTACTGGGGAATTTCCCACGGTAAGTTAATTATAAAAGTAAGCACATTACTGAGGGAAAATCCCACATAAACATTATCGTGGGAATTTCCCACGATAAATAGCACCGGGAAAATACACCATTGTCGAGGGATAATCCCTCGGAAAAAGGCCATAATAAATTTTTCGATTACTGAGGGAAAATCCCACGGAAAATTATCGAGGGATTTTCCCACAGTAATTAATTCCATTGTCAAATTTAATGAAGAAAATGGTGATCCAGTTACCGAGGGAAATTTGTTGAAAATTCCCTCGGTAAGCTCCACGAGGATGTTACCGTGCGGGATAATTTATATTCCCTCGGTGAGTGTTTCCGAGGGTGTTATTAACGAGGGCAGTTTTCCCACGGTAAATCCCACGGTAATGTCTTATCCTTCAGTAATTCCCACGGTAATTCCCTCAGTAATTCGTGTATTTCTTGTAGTCATAATATTAATTTTTTTTGTTGAGAATATCTAACTTGAATCTTGAAGTCATATTTTTATTTTTTCTCTTGAGTCATATTTTTTTATTCTTTTAATTTTTGAATTTTCTATAAAAGTGGATAAAAGAATAGATAGTAAAAAAATATTACGGAAGATCTAGAGATGAAAAGAAAAAAAATAATTAGAGTTGTTTATGTTTAGAGATAGTTATTTTTATTATTTATTTATTTTTTAGTTTTTTTAGAATTCAAAAAATAACTAATTTAATAAATGTTGACGGTAAAAAGGTAGTTATTTTTAGGAGTTTTCTTTATATAATAAAACTATCACCTTGTCGGCCATTTCATATTGGTCAAACTTCATTTTTTATTGTTTTTTTATTTGATTTTAGTTTAATTTAATAATTATATAAATAAGTAAGATTGAGATAGTAGAAGGTAGTTATTTTTTTATTTGTTATTTAATTTTTTTCATTAAAATAATAATGCGCACATAAATTTAGATAATGATTGGTAGAGTACGTCTTAAAATTAACAAAATATACATTTACTTTACTACCCTTTTGACTATTAATTTTATATAGTACTTGATCAAAGAGAAAATATTAAGTAAGGGTAAAAGGGAAAGAAAATAATAAAGTTTACCTTAAATTTTTAAATGGATTAGTATAAAAAAATCCATATTTTTAAATTGTACAAATGAAAAAAATAGAGAGAATAATTATTTTTAAAAATTCCTTTTATATAACAGTATAGTTAATATAGATATAGGCGTTCCTCTAATAATTATGGAGGTAAATTTCTAATTGTAATATACGTACATACTACTCTTCATATAAATTGAAAGGAATCAATCGAACCCTTAATTAAGTGATTAAAGAATGTAATTAACTTCCAAATATATTTTTTTTTTGGTGAGAAACTTCCAACTATATATATGCTAGTTCTTGTGGTTGCTAAATATTATGATACTTCTATAAAACAACTTTTAGGGTGTGTTTAGCTAAGGAAAAATTTTGAGAGGAAAGAAATTGAGGAGAAAGAAATTGAATGAAAAGAAGTTGAAGTGATTTTAGTCTTTTATAGATGTGTTTGATTGAGCAAAAAATAAGAGGAAATGAAACAAAGAGATTATTATATATGTTTATTTGTTTGGATGGATGGAAAAAGAAGATAAAAGAAAAAATAGTGATATAAAAACTAATTTTATCCTTATTATTTAATAATTATAATAAAATTGTAAAGTTATCTATTTTTAATTTTTAATAAATAAATAATATTTTCATTCCTAATATTTACAATTTAATACCAATTGAATATTAAGAATTTAATACCATTCTGTATTTAGCATTTTTTTTTTATCTTTTTCTCAAAACCTTCTCTAGCAAGTTTATTCACTACTTCTATGAAAAATAAAAGGAAAATGGGCACGGAGAGGTGAGAGCTATGTAAATGTTTAACATGACAATAAAGTGTGCTGGACAAGTAGAAGTTGGGGTTAGGAATGTAGGGATGGACATTTTTGGAATAAATATTTTTGTGTCCTTTTCATGAGTTTTCCGTCCATGTATGGGAGGAAAACATTTTGATAGGTCTCATTGATGTTTTGATATTGTGCATTCTCTAAACCATATTTCCTTCTGCAACCAAACGAGGAAAGTAAATCTTTTTCTCTCCTATTTTCTTCCTTTCCCATCTTTTCCATCCAAATTCCTTCCAACCAAACAAAGCCTTAATGAGTTCAAAATACTCAACAACTCTAAAATATATTAAAATACAAATTAAACTAAGTCTAGGTCCATTTAATTTAGATTTTGGTATAATTACTTTAATATAAATTATATTGAAAGAATTATTTTTAGAATAATTGATATAAAAATTATATATATTTGAAAAAAATGTTAAAAATTAAATTTAAGAGGGTTGTTATAAAATAATAAAAGTATTTTCTTCATTCTTTAAGATCAGTCTACTTTTTACTTTTTGTTTTTATACTAATTATATTTATCTATTTAAGAATTCCAGATAATATTAATTATTTTTTTATATTCTGATAAGAGATAAAATTAAGATATAAAATATTAGAGATCTTATTTATAAGGATAATAATGTAGAATATATTAAATATTATGTATTTTGATATAATAGGCATAGTAATTAGATCTATAAAAGGTAGTTAGTTGGTTATGATTATAAATAGGGATAAAAGGTATTGTATTGAGGAATTCATGATGAGTAATATGAAATTATTTCCTTTCTTTGACCCTTGATTTAGGAATTTCTCTCTATTCTCTTTTATTTTGCATAATTCTCTCTATCTCTTGAATTCTAATTCATATCAAATTGTGTTTTCATTGAACACCATGACTAATTGTCATGGTGGTTTATCGATCTCAACCTCGGATATAGCTTTCATTCAACAATTTATTTTCAAGTTGATGCAACAAGTGGATGAACTTGCTGCTACGAATAATCGCAAAAAACGCGAACTCACAACAATTCAACAAATTCTTAATACATTCATAGATCTAGAAAATTCATATCAAGAGGGAAAAAATCTAGAAAAAGAAGCAATTAGATCTTCCTTGGAGAATTATGATTCAAAGAAAAACTCACAACAACATCGCATCAAGGAACATGAAGAAGAATCGAAGTTTACATTTCAATCACAACACCAACAACAGCAAGAAAATTTAGAAATTCAAGATCAAGATTCAGTAACAACATAAATCACAATTCCAGATTCAAATTCAAAAATTATACAATTGCCTATCAATAATTACAATGAAGCAGGAAAATAATTTTGACAACAATAGAATCAACTACAACAACTCAAAAATTCATGCAAAAATTCAACAATCATAGATGAGAGATTTGAATTAACACTATCAATTTCAGAAGCATTCATCAATTCAGATCAAAAGGAAAGAAAGATTCATATCAAGGTTGTGATGTGTGGTGAAGAAATAGAAGATGAAGAATCAGATCTGAGAAATTCCATTGAGCAAAATGCGAACTCACTCATTGTGGATCTGTTGACGCACGAGCAACACTTGTATTTTGGTTGAATCAGAGAGGAGCACGATATCGCGAGCGGCAACTCGTGGCAGCGGCTAGCACAACTGTAAGCTCCAGCACCCTTCCAAGAAGTGTTAATGATTGGAAATCATTAAAGACTTGGTTTTGAATGATAACAAATTAATATAAGGAAAATATTTTGTTAGAATGATTTAATGGGTGTTGATATGTGCAGTGAGAAAGCTATTTGAGATAGCTAAAATACACAAGAAAGTTGGAACTACAAGCACTCAAAGCACATGGTTCTAGAAGCGCAAGAAGAAAGAAGAACAAAGCCTCTCAAAAGGAAATCAAGGCATGAGAAAGCTATTGAGCAATCTGCGAAGAAGACATGAGAAAGCGCTCTGAGAAATGCACTCAGAATCTTCTTAGAAGGATTCACAAGATGTTTCCTAGAAGGACCTATTCTCAGAAGATCGCCTTCACTCAGAAGATGCGAGAACCTTCTGAAGAAAGCACTTCTAGAAGATTGGAGAAAGGTGCAATATCAGAACACTTCAAGAATAGGTTTCTGGAAGCTGAGAAGTTCAAGTTTCTGATAAAGAAACTATTCATAAACCGAGAAGATATCAAGACCATGAAGACTTCTCGAAAGCATCCTCCAAGAAGCCAAGAAAGTTTTCTAAGAAGACTTGAAAGTTTCTGAGAAAGCCGAGCTCCAGAAAGCTGTCCTAGAAGATTAAATGGAAGCATCGGATTCTGATAAGAATCATTCAGAAAGCACTCAAGGAAATCAAGATCTATATTAAAGTACTTTCTGAGGCAGCATAAGAGACTTTCTGAGTAAGTATCAGAAGATACACCTTCCGGAGAAGGTTCAGAAAGCCAGCATCTGAGAAGCTCTCAGAAGCTGTGAGCTTATGAGAAAGCTGTCCAAGAAGTTCCTTCAAGAAGTTGAGAAAAATCTACATCTGAGGAATCACCCTCTGATCTAATCAAGCATCTTGAAATGAGAAATACATCATTAAGAAAAGAAGAAATTTTTAGAAACTTCTCTTTGGATAGTCAAGACACATCAAGAGATGCATCAGCCTTCTCATGAAGTGCTGACTTGGTTATGAGATAGCAGTTTCTCAGAAGGCTGATAGAATTGTGAGAAGCACAATTCTCAGAAAGTAGTCCTCTCAGAAAGCTCTCAGAAGGCAGTCCTCTCAGAAAGCTCTCAGAAGGCAGTCCTCTCAGAAAGCTCTCAGAAGGCAGTACTCTCGGAAAGCTCTCAGAAGCAGTCCTCTCAGAAAGCTCTCAGAAGGTAGTCTCTCAGAAGGACATATCAGAAAGTCTGGGACTGTGCACAACGGCCATAATCTGGAAAAGGCTATAAATAAGCTCCCAACAAGACACAAAGTGAGCTGCATGTTGCTGCAATGCTGCCAAATTTCCTAGTGATGTTAGAACATTAATTCAACTTTATAACACATCACTAACAGCATCTAGGGTCACTCTAAGGAATAAATCAAATCTTTTCTACTCATATTCCTTGAGAAACCCGAGATTCTGTAGAGAGAAATTTTCTCTCAAAAGAAAATTTCTTGAAATCTTCTATTCTTATTCTTTCATTAGATAACATCCTTGTTGTTGCAAGCTTTGAATAGGAGTGTTTAAGGATATCCTTTGTTCATTCAAAGTCCTTAAGCATTTGTTTGTAAGTGCTTTACGCACACACTTTCAAACACAAATCTGTATTTATTGTAAAAGTCTCACTCATGTGGAGTTGAGCAATTAGAGCCTGAAGAGGCTAGGAAAAGAATACTTGTAAAAGTCTCATGGTAAATGAGCAAGTAGCCTGAAGAGGCCAATCAAAGAATACTAGTCTTGCTCATGGTTTTGAGTTAAGCAAGAGAAGCCAGAAGTGGCTTGATGAAAGAATACTAATCTCTTACTTATAAGAGTGGAGTAAAAAGTCCTTAATTGTTTAAGGCAAGGAAGTCCTCGTAATGAGGCAAGGAAATCCACTTTGGGTTGTGAAGTGGTGGAAGTCCTTTACGTGGTAAAGGCAAGGTTGCCTGGGAAGGCACAATAAGAAGAATATCCTGAGGGAGCCTGGGAAGGCTTCGATAGGAAAGAATATCCATGCTTAGCCTGGAAAGGCTTGTGGAAAGAATATTCACTGCAGAGCCTGAAGAGGCTAGAAGAAAGAATACTTGAGAGAGCCTGAGAAGGCTTGATAATATCTGTAACTTTGAAGAAAGTTAGTGGAACTCAACAATTGTTTGAGAACTGGATGTAGGCATCATTGGCCGAACCAGTATAAAATTGTGTTCACTTTCTATACTTCTCTCTGAACTTTATTGCTAGTTTAATTTCTAGTTGCTTAATCTTTATCTTAATTCACACTCTATATAAAGTATAAGATGCATGATATTAACTAGCTTTTTCTATCAGAAAATTACATCAGAGAGAAAGACAACTTTTGAAGTGAAAACGTGCAAGAATATAATGAGTTCTTAGAGCAGATTTTCTATAAACCAGTCATCGTAATTCTTCATATACGGATTCGTTAACCGTTGGATCGAGCTGAAAATTTATGAGAATGTTAAGGACACATAGTTCTAACATTTGAACGGTTGGATCTTTGATTCGATGACTGGGGTGAGAGATATTAATAACGTAATGAACCAGTACAAATTATGCTCTCACCAGAAAGTAATATCAGAAACTCCGTATGAGGGTTCTGAGGCTCTATGACCATTTCTCTCTGAACAAGAATGTGTTTCTGAAGTTTATAGTATATTATTATGTGCGTAGATATTATCTTGAATAAGTTTCTAATTCTTCATATTAGATAACTTATCTAGAGAGTGTCTCTATACATGGTTTCTAGTTGCTACAACTATGTTAATATCTCATGTATATCTTGAATATATTATCATGTTAATATAGTTATTATTATACTAACACTCTTTCATTATAACTACAAGTATTTACACTTGATAGTTATAATCGACAAGTTTCAGAAATCACCAAGAAGGTTGATCTTCTCAGAAAGCAAAGGTTCTGAGAAACCTTACTTTCTCAGAAGGACTCTCCGCTGCGACTCAGAAGGATACCCTTCTGAGAAGTGGTTTGAAAGAAAGAGTTTAAGAAGAGTATTTGAAATCTTAGCACGATTCAACCCCCCTTCTCGTGCTAACACACACCTTCAATTGGTATCAGAGCCAGGCCTCTGGGTTGAGCAATCTCACGATTGCAGAGGTTAAAAGGTCCAATGAAGGATTGAGAAAGCTAATTCATCATATGTGTGAGAATACTTTTTCAAAACAAACTCTTCTTATTCAAGTTTCTGAGAATTGTCTTGTGAGTTAAAACTCTCTTTTCAAAAGATTTATCAAGTCGACTTCGACTATATTTGCTCTCTTGCAATTTATATCTCTTGAGAAAGCAGAATTGCATATCCTGCATATCTTACTTCTTGACCAATCCAGATTTGTAAATTTTTTTATTTTAAATCTGATATCAAGATCATTCTTTACAAATATACACTTACTGATAACCATCTTGCAAATGCTTTCTTGCTCACATGAGCTTTATGATAAGTGTAAGTAAGAGCTCTCATCAGGCTAATTCAAAAACTGAAAACACTTCACTTCTCACCTGTTCTAAAGTGGTGTATCCTTTCAAGAAGGTGATAAACATGCATGAGAAGATCATTTCGAAAGTAAACAAATTCAACTTATTGAATGTTTTCATTCATAATTGAATATCTAAGGCACCACAGAACTATTAGGTTTCTGATGTGCAATTTGCTCATCTTCTCTACATCAATTTTTAAAGTAAGTGAGTGTTCGCAAGAGTTCAGATGAATTAGGTTTCTTAACCTTAAATCTGACCCTCTTGAGAAAGCCAGCTAAGAAATCTTACTCTCACTCATTCTAAGAGTTCATTGAGTGTATTTTCATGAAAACACTTTATCTTGGTTATTGACTTAATATATATTCATCTCAACTAACCAAGAAAGGACCCAATTGAATTTCAATGGGTACCAGAAACTGCTTTATCTTGCAGGTTCAACCAAGTGAAAAGAACTCAACACACAAATGAGTTCAGTGGAGAATTCAAGAGGATTCTGAAGAATCTCTTATGAGAACAAGCTGAGATGGATCAAGCTAATAAAAGTCTGATTTATCATTCTTACAATAGCTACAAAATTCTTTCAAAAAGAATTTACTGAAGATCTTGGGTGCTCATCTCATTCTCATCAAGCAATCAAATTGGAAGATTGTTGGCTGCATATCCTGGACCATTGCAAATCACACATTTAGAAAGTGGTGAAGTCCTCTGAAAGGAAATCCATCTATGGAGCTCTCCAAAGCTTCTACAACAACTTCTGAGAAATCTAGCAAGATGAGAAAGCAACTAGGGGCAATTCCTGAAAAGAATTATTTCAAAGAAGACTCTGAATATTCCCCTCAAGCACAAGTCTCAGAAAGTGAACTCAGAATCACTTTGGCACCAGAAATCAAATCCTCAAGGATCACATTCAATTCCAAAGTGAGGTATTTATGAAACTAAAACATTATATGCAAATTGTTGTTGTGCGTGAATATGTATGAATTATGTATATGCATATTGATTTAATGTGTGAAAACATTTTCAAATTAAGTGCATTGCATAAACATGTCATCTGCATAAGCATATCCCTCTCACACCCTATCAAATCCTCTGAGAAGACCAACTCCAGAAGTCAACCTTCTCAAGCATTTGGTCAAACTCAGAAAGTAAATTATCGTGGATAATTGCAACTCAGACTTATCCAAGATGGTCCAAGAGCAAGGAGGAAATACTGCTGACTCCTCTTCTGAGGAAGATGCAACAAGGTTCCGGGTGGAACATTGCACCCTAGACGCTGAAGCTCAAGGAAGGAGCCAAAAAGAAGCAACCTGAAGCTTCTGTGGCGGATCCTTCAGAAGCAACCATGACTGAGGTTGCTGGTGTGGATGCTGAGTCTCTGACTCAGAAATGGATGACATCCAGAAGGAAATTGATCAGCCTTCTGAGACTCAAGTTGCTGACCAAGCCATGCATCCTCCACCACTACCTTCTCCACCCATGTCTCAGGAAGGAGCTGAGAAAATTCAAGAAGAGGTACAACATCAACAACTCCTCCCTCTTCATCTCAGAAAGGACCAACTTCTGATGATGGTCATGTCTCTTCTGAGACCCCTAAAGAATAAGGAAACTCGTGTCTCAACACACGTTGAAGTGCCAGGGACCACCAGCACTGGGCTCAGCTCAGAGGTGGGCACTGACGCTACCGTGGCTGCCGGCGTAGTAGCAGTTGAGGCATTTGTTGTCGGTAGTTTCTTAGAAGGGACTCAGACTGAGAAAGACTCTCAGAAGGAATCTGAGGTTCACATGGTTGATGTCACTCAGATCGCTCCTCTCTCCTTCAACAAATCGGGTCCCTCCTTCTCCATCATTGAGTCCATGATTGGAGCGGGCTTCGAATTTGGAAGTATGCTGCAATAGTCTAGCCCAGAATGAGAAACTCTTCATCAGAAAGCTTCTGCCAGCACTGTCATCAATATATTATCAGATTCTGGAGGATACTGACAGTGAGAAAACTGTGTCTTCAGAAAGCTCATCTAGCTCACATTCTGATAATGATACTCCTCCTCCAACAAGGCTAGAGAAAACTCCCTTACAAGAGGAACCAGCGGACTTCTCAAGCCTCAAAGGGTATTCATATCAGTGAGCCATCTCAGGTTGAGACTAGTGAAAGAGAAAGTGAGGATAATGTGATATTCATGACTATCCTGAGGTCAAAGGCAGAGATAGTGCAAAGAAATTGGCTGCACAAAAAAGAGCACAAGGAGCCACTAGCTCCAAAGGGAAAGATGCTGAGGTCTCTGAAGCTTATATTGTGATTGAGGATGCATCAGAAACTAGTGCTCCTCCCACTCAGTAATTGGGTATACACAAGCTCCAGCACCCTCTCCTAATGATAATCTAGCCATAATTCCCTATGTTGAGAAACCACTGAATCTGTCAAGGGTCTCTGAAGAGGTTTATCATTCAAAAAAGCTCTACCTCTGAATCAGCAAGTGCCTTCCTCGGTGAAGAATTATGTGATCAAGACATAGAAGAATCTGAAGCTGCTTTGTCTCAGAAGAATTCAGCTTCTGAATCTGAACCAGAAAAGAATTATGAGGAATTAAGTCCTGCAGCAGTTTCTCAGGGAACTCAGGGGTTGATTTCTAAAGCACCTGCTACCACTTCCTCCATCGATTCTCTGAGGATTGATCTGCTTTTGAGAAACCAAAGAGAAATGGCAGCAAGGCAAAATAGGCTTGAGGCGGGAATTTTAGAAATCCGAAGCCAACTCAGAGAGCATGAAGCACCTCTGTTGAGAATTCTGGACGCTCTTGAGAAGAACAAGGCTGAAGTTCTGCATTTTCTTGTCCTCTCTTTTTGATGATGCAAAGGGGGAGAAAATGTAGGAAATATGGTTGAAAGATTACTGGTTTCTGAAGGAAACAGGGGAGATAGAAGTGAGGGGAGAGACTCTCTCTAAAAGAAACATCATCATGCATAGATAATATTTAGCATTTACTGCATTCTCTCTTAATTCATGAATAATATGCTGATGTATGTTTAATATGATTCTGAGTCATGAAGCATTTACTGCATTCTCTCTTAATTCATGAATAATATGCTGATGTATGTTTAATATGATTCTGAGTCATGAATACAAACTTTCTGGATGCGTATGTTATTAAAGTTAATTATCATGAATATATATCTTGCTTTCTGAGCATTTTGTGAATTATATAATTGCAAGATTCATGAAAAACTTGTTTTACTCTCTGGTTTGTATTCTGCTGTGAATTAATCAATCTCTAAGTTACTTCTAGAAATTTCTCTCTTGAGAAAATGAAGGAAATAATAGAAAGATAGATTAAAATTGGACAAGGAACCTATCATTAAGCTTCTGATCTTAAAGAAAGGTTTCCTTCAAACGATTCTACAAAATATTTCCTAAATTGATTTGTCATCATCAAAAAGGGGGAGATTGTAAGCTCCAGCACCCTTCCAAGAAGTGTTAATGATTGGAAATCATTAAAGACTTGGTTTTGAATGATAACAAATTAATATAAGGAAAATATTTTGTTAGAATGATTTAATGGGTGTTGATATGTGCAGTGAGAAAGCTATTTGAGATAGCTAAAATACACAAGAAAGTTGGAACTACAAGCACTCAAAGCACATAGTTCTAGAAGCGCAAGAAGAAAGAAGAACAAAGCCTCTCAAAAGGAAATCAAGGCATGAGAAAGCTATTGAGCAATCTGCGAAGAAGACATGAGAAAGCGCTCTGAGAAATGCACTCAGAATCTTCTTAGAAGGATTCACAAGATGTTTCCTAGAAGGACCTATTCTCAGAAGATCGCCTTCACTCAGAAGATGCGAGAACCTTCTGAAGAAAGCACTTCTAGAAGATTGGAGAAAGGTGCAATATCAGAACACTTCAAGAATAGGTTTCTAGAAGCTAAGAAGTTCAAGTTTCTGATAAAGAAACTGTTCATAAACCGAGAAGATATCAAGACCATGAAGACTTCTCGAAAGCATCCTCCAAGAAGCCAAGAAAGTCTTCTAAGAAGACTTGAAAGTTTCTGAGAAAGCCGAGCTCCAGAAAGCTGTCCTAGAAGATTAAATGGAAGCATCGGATTCTGATAAGAATCATTCAGAAAGCACTCAAGGAAATCAAGATCTATATTAAAGTACTTTCTGAGGCAGCATAAGAGACTTTCTGAGTAAGTATCAGAAGATACACCTTCCGGAGAAGGTTCAGAAAGCCAGCATCTGAGAAGCTCTCAGAAGCTGTGAGCTTATGAGAAAGCTGTCCAAGAAGTTCCTTCAAGAAGTTGAGAAAAATCTACATCTGAGGAATCACCCTCTGATCTAATCAAGGCATCTTGAATGAGAAGATACATCATTAAGAAAAGAAGAAATTCTTTTAGAAACTTCTCTTTGGGATAGTCAAGACACATCAAGAAGATGCATCAGCCTTCTCATGAAGTGCTGACTTGGTTATGAGATAGCAGTTTTCTCAGAAGGCTGAATAGAATTTGTGAGAAGCACAAATTCTCAGAAAGTAGTCCTCTCAGAAAGCTCTCAGAAGGCAGTCCTCTCAGAAAGCTCTCAGAAGGCAGTCCTCTCAGAAAGCTCTCAGAAGGCAGTACTCTCGGAAAGCTCTCAGAAAGCAGTCCTCTCAGAAAGCTCTCAGAAGGTAGTCTCTCAGAAGGACATATCAGAAAGTCTTGGGAACTGTGCACAACGGCCATAATCTGGAAAAGGCTATAAATAAGCTCCCAACAAGACACAAAGTGAGCTTGCACGTTGCTGCAATGCTGCCAAATTTCCTAGTGATGTTAGAACATTAATTCAACTTTATAACACATCACTAATAGCATCTAGGGTCACTCTAAGGAATTAAATCAAATCTTTTCTACTCATATTCCTTGAGAAACCCGAGATTCTGTAGAAGAGAAATTTTCTCTCAAAAGAAAATTTCTTGAAATCTTCTATTCTTATTCTTTCATTAGATAACATCCTTGTTGTTGCAAGCTTTGAATAGGAGTTGTTTAAGGATATCCTTTGTTCATTCAAAGTCCTTAAGCATTTGTTTGTAAGTGCTTTACGCACACACTTTTCAAACACAAATCTGTATTTATTTGTAAAAGTCTCACTCATGTGGAGTTGAGCAATTAGAGCCTGAAGAGGCTAGGAAAAGAATACTTGTAAAAGTCTCATGGTAAATGAGCAAGTAGCCTGAAGAGGCCAATCAAAGAATACTAGTCTTGCTCATGGTTTTGAGTTAAGCAAGAGAAGCCAGAAGTGGCTTGATGAAAGAATACTAATCTCTTACTTATAAGAGTGGAGTAAAAAGTCCTTAATTGTTTAAGGCAAGGAAGTCCTCGTAATGAGGCAAGGAAATCCACTTTGGGTTGTGAAGTGGTGGAAGTCCTTTACGTGGTAAAGGCAAGGTTGCCTGGGAAGGCACAATAAGAAGAATATCCTGAGGGAGCCTGGGAAGGCTTCGATAGGAAAGAATATCCATGCTTAGCCTGGAAAGGCTTGTGGAAAGAATATTCACTGCAGAGCCTGAAGAGGCTAGAAGAAAGAATACTTGAGAGAGCCTGAGAAGGCTTGATAATATCTGTAACTTTGAAGAAAGTTAGTGGAACTCAAACAATTGTTTGAGAACTGGATGTAGGCATCATTGGCCGAACCAGTATAAAATTGTGTTCACTTTCTATACTTCTCTCTGAACTTTATTGCTAGTTTAATTTCTAGTTGCTTAATCTTTATCTTAATTCACACTCTATATAAAGTATAAGATGCATGATATTAACTAGCTTTTTCTATCAGAAAATTACATCAGAGAGAAAGACAACTTTTGAAGTGAAAACGTGCAAGAATATAATGAGTTCTTAGAGCAGATTTTCTATAAACCAGTCATCGTAATTCTTCATATACGGATTCGTTAACCGTTGGATCGAGCTGAAAATTTATGAGAATGTTAAGGACACATAGTTCTAACATTTGCACGGTTGGATCTTTGATTCGATGACTGGGGTGAGAGATATTAATAACGTAATGAACCAGTACAAATTATGCTCTCACCAGAAAGTAATATCAGAAACTCCGTATGAGGGTTCTGAGGCTCTATGACCATTTCTCTCTGAACAAGAATGTGTTTCTGAAGTTTATAGTATATTATTATGTGCATAGATATTATCTTGAATAAGTTCCTAATTCTTCATATTAGATAACTTATCTAGAAAGTGTCTCTATACATGGTTTCTAGTTGCTACAACTATGTTAATATCTCATGTATATCTTGAATATATTATCATGTTAATATAGTTATTATTATACTAACACTCTTTCATTATAACTACAAGTATTTACACTTGATAGTTATAATCGACAAGTTTCAGAAATCACCAAGAAGGTTGATCTTCTCAGAAAGCAAAGGTTCTGAGAAACCTTACTTTCTCAGAAGGACTCTCCGCTGCGACTCAGAAGGATACCCTTCTGAGAAGTGGTTTTGAAAGAAAGAGTTTAAGAAGAGTATTTTGAAAATCTTAGCACGATTCAACCCCCCTTTCTCGTGCTAACACACACCTTCAACAACGTCGTCATCGACAGAGAGGGAACCATCAAGGAAGCTGCAGATATGGACATTGGTAGCAGCGCCGAGGACGACGTCTTCACGGAGAGGACAAAGAAGACGACTTCGAGCGACAAAGATCTGAGGTCGAAGGAGACTCGAACGGGGCTTGTCCATCACGTGTCTCCGATTGTGGCTAAGCCACTCCCGCTCATGGCGGCGGTGTTTCTATGGGATCGTGAGAGTGAGATCCATGTAAACGGAGCCCCGACAACGAGCACAAATCAAAATCGAGAAGCGACGAGAGGAGTTCCTTTTAGCTTCGACACCAGCGACGGTGCAAGATCGTTGAGGCACGAGAGAGTTGCGAGCATGAACGAGATAAGGGAGCTAGGATTGGCAGCGGAGGCCGGTCTGGTGGGAAAGAAGCAAGGTAAGGCGGCAATTTCAGGCACGAGTGTGGCTGGAGGAAACAGCGAACGTTTATACCTTGGGTAGTCTAAGTTTGTTTGAGTAAGAGATCACGGTGCACCCGAGGAGACAGAGCCAAGTGGGCCCCATCTCCCCACTCCTTTTTCCTTCTTTTATTTCTTTCTTTCTTTCCTTCCATTCCCGTAACTCTCTCCCTCTCATTTCCCTTTCTTCTTCTTCTTCCTCATCTCATTTCTCTCTTCTCTAATCCCTCACCCAAACCCCATAAATCATCAAAATCAATTTATCAATCATCATCTAGTATATTGTGGGTAAGTGTAGAGTATTTCTTTCTCTCCATTGGTGTCTATTTATCTCTATTTTCGGATTGGGGGTTTAGGGTTTATATTTGGGGGTTTTTTATTTTGGTATGAGTTTGAGATTTGTGATGTGTTCTCTAGGGTCTCAATCAACTAGGGAAGCTCTGGGCAACTCATCCTAGCTATGGATTGAGCCATGGACTCCATTGGAGTATTTTGTGAGTAATGGGTTATTTATAGTTTATAATTGATTTTGATTGTTATTGTGAAATATATGTTATGATAGTTGATAGGAATTGCTATTGGATGATAATTGATTGATTTTGCATGTTGGTTGAGTTTGATTTGGATGGATGGTGGTGAAAAAGTGGATTTGGGGAAGTTTTTCGCGTTATTTTTCGCAGAAAATCGCTACTTGTGCTGTTGGTAATCGATTACGTAATCAATTACGCAGAGTAAAAATTCACAAAAATCATATTTTAAAGGCTGTAATCGATTACACAAATTGGTAATCGATTACAAGGTTGTATATTTGCGAAAAATCATCTTCCATAACCAAATTTTTCTGCTATAATCGATTACACAGTGTAAAAAATTCATTTTTATGATTCTAACTCATTGCTTTCATGTGTTTAAGTTATACCTCCATTTCCCCTCGTTCACCACTACCCGAAAACTTGGCACTTGAGTGTTTATGACGATAATTTGGTATTGGATGAGATTGGATGTGTGGGAATCTAGAAATTACTTTTTTTTATGTAATAATATGATAAAGATATGATGATAATATGATTATGACATGATGATGATTTGATGTCGTTGTATTAATGATATGATGATGATGAAACGACGATGCGTTAATGGTATGTAAAGGGTGTGATGATGATACAATGATGATTTGATGTTGTTGTGTTATGATATGACGATGATAGGAGTATGAACGGAAATGCGTTTATGTGAGATAGGTATTATGTGGAGAGGATAAAATTCGAAAGTCAATAAAGATTGGTGACACAACCTGAGGAGGAGCAGGGCTCCCGGAGTCGAAGATAAGAACCTGAGGAGGGGCGGGGCTCCCAGGGTTCCTTTTAGTATAAGTCCGAGGAGGGGCTGGGCTCCCGGGACATAAATAAGGATCTGAGGAGGGGCGGGGCTCCCGGGATCCATAAGTAAAACACTTTTAATCAAAAGGGAGCGTGAAACGAGATCGACGTAAAAGTTATTAGAATATTATGATTGTGAATTGTGGATACTTGTAGGTAATTGTTGTTTGCTGAAGCATAAACTATTTTTAATCTATCATTAACTGAGCGTATGACTCACTCATTCATACAAAACATTTTCAGATTCAGGTGCAGATCCGGAGGCGAGTCCTTCCGTTCCTCCAAGCTCTTAGCTTTGGTGAGCCTCAGTGTTTAGAGGCGTTATGTTATTGTCTATTGTCTCTGTAGTATGCTCCATAAGGTTACAAACATGATTTTATAAGTTATATGTATTGGAGTTGTCTAATTAAGACTTGTTGTATTATGTTGATTCTAAGTTAAGTAGGATGTTATGTTTGGATTGTATGGATTATGAGTATATGGGTGATACTTGAGAACCCTATTATATGTATGGATTATACGTGATGTGTGTTATTAAAGTAGATGTGGTTGTTGTTGTTTAGCTTGATATTGTGTGGAATCCAGGTTAAGGCTGACATGGGACTTGGTGTCCCATGTGCCGGTCACGGATCCGAGTTGGGTCGTGACAAAGTTGGTATCAGAGACTAGGTTTGAGTTTTGTAACTTATGGAGCAATTGTTCTTCAGTAGGGTGACAATATTGTAAATGGTTGCTGGCCCATTTTCACAAAATTGTGACTCTAAGGAAGACAATTTTAGGATGTTATAATACGATCTTGTCAGTATAGGTTTTCTCGTCGTTGAATCCCTACTATCTAGGGATATGCACACCTTGTGCAGTGTTTCCTATGCTTTCGTTTTCTAAGTGATATGCCACCCGGATAGGTGTGAGGATGTTACCTTAAGGATATGATTGAAAGGGAGGTATTCCCTTGTTAGGGAACTCCTACCCTTTTCGTAAGGATGGGATATAGACCATCCATGCTGAAGCGATGAGAGAGATTCATCGAGTTCTCAACACCGTGATATAGATTTTGTATAGTCGGAACCAGGGAAGCGACGAGATGTGACCCTACATGAAGAGGGCACCACAAGGACGTGAACCACAACCTGATGACGGGAATGAAGTAAGTCTGGAATTCTACCTAAGGTTGACCCGCCGAAGTTCTCAAGAGACCCCATGGGCGAAGACCCTCAGGAGTTTTACACAGGGCTACCCAAGTTCTATAGGCTCTTCGATGTCATGATGATGTTGGACGTGGACATAACAACCTACTCTATATAAGGAAATGTTGTTCTTGGTACGAGGAGGGTGAAAAGAGGCAAGTGACGGGATGCTACCGCCAGTGTGGGAGGAGTTCGGCAAAGTCTTCAGAGGAAGGATAGTCTCAGTTATTTAAGAAGGGTTGTTGGCATATTAGTTTTAAGCTCAAGCAGGTCCTAATTATGTTGGTATTTGAGTGCGCTATAGAGTTCAGTTGGGTTATGCAGCTATGCGATTCATGAAGTCACATGAGAAGGAAGGAAGTCAAGTGGATTACGAAGGGGCTAAGGAACCCGATGTGCTTAGATCTGTATTTTTGGATAAGGAGAATGCTTTTACCCAAGGTCATGGGCGTTGGCCCTAGTATCGATAACATACAAGAGGAGTAAAGAGCTCATAAAAGTTTGAAAGAGAAGAATAAGACAAAGGATAATAGTTAGTAATGATGTCTCGAGTGATCTTTACGGCTATTGGAACCGCTACCTTACTTCTAGAGGAAGATTTGGGTCAGTGAGGACCACAACTAGAGTCAGGTCGGGTTGGAGTCTTGATTCAGCAATATTTTCCCCCCATCATGCGATGGTTAGGGTCGTTTAGACCTCATCACCCTCTTTGGAACTTGTGCAAGAGGTCTCATTCAGGCTTATGTCATCAGAGTTTGAACATATGTTTTGAATTTAAGCAGTTGGGACACCTTGTGTGGTAATGTCCTCGCTTGGTGAAAGGCCCCCGACACTAACCTGACTCGACCTACCCTACCCTTCTGACACCACCTTTGATAGTTGTATCTTCAGCTAGCCTTCCGGACAAGTCTGACAGAGGTGAAGCGAGAGGAAACCATAATTGGACCTAATGTGGTGGATGTCGATGTTGTCTTTGGGTATGGACTTGTTACCTTCTGTCATGCATCAGTAATTCCTACCTCAGGCAGGGATGATCTGTTTTCCCTATGGCGGAAGCCTGGTATATCAATAGGATTGGTGTGTGATTCCTGCCTGTTGATCTCGTCTCTGAGTGCTATGCATGGCTGTTTATGGTGGACCCCAAGAAAGAAGGAGCAATCTAGATGTGGCCAAGGCCACGATGTTAACCAAGAGTTTCTTGGACTTAGTCAGTCGTTGTTGACACTTCTGTTCAGGATTTCTTGGCAACAGTGGTGTTGTCAACACAGTCAATCGAAGATGGTGTTCGCTCTCAGTGGTCAGAAGTCACAAGCAGAGTTTCCAAAAAGCTTAAGGAGTGCGTGAGCACTGCCTCTATTCTTATAAAGTCGGGATCAGGAGGGCCTAGTGTAACGATGGTTTGAGTACAACATTTGAAAGTTCTCTTGGGAATCATGGAAAGGTGTTGCCTATGTTTAAGAAAGTTAAAACAACGTGAGAAGGGACATTTCACCCACGAATGGAAGGTGCTTGTAATGAAGTTTGGTCTTGAGATTTGAGAACACGTAGGTGGACACGATGTTTGAGGATTATGTGCAATGTTATTCATCGTCTAGGAGAAAGCTTATAAGGTTGTTGATGTTATGAGACAGAAGTTCATGTGTTGTTTATCTTTTATTGTTTCTACGGTCAAACCCCAGTGGATGAAGTATGGCAGATGAATATGAAGGGGTTGCATTTTAAGTCAGAAAGACAAGGTGTAATTCTAACACACGATGAGACTTAGTGGTCTTGATTCAGATCAATATGTCACAAAGAGAAGATCCAAGGGTGAAAGAGCTTAAGGGTAAGGATGATGATTTAAGAACTTGGGATTTTCATTGAAATCGAAAAAAGGAAGTTAAGATGAAGTAGGAGTTTTGGTGTACCAACGTATGTGACTTGAGAAGGTTGACTGTAAAGGACACCCACAATGTTATATGTTCGGATCACCCAAGAAATGCTAAGAGGTATTGAGACCGGAATGAGTTATTTAGTGGGAAGACATGAAGAGAACTGTGATAGCTTGTGTTTCTCGTTGATTGGCATATCAGCGGGTTAAAGTTGGTAAGGATTGACATGGATTTGGTGATAACCTTACCTTGTAGATTTTGGGACATTTGACTCTGTATGGTTTACGGTGGGCTAGATGATCTAGTCGGCTCATGTCAATTGGTAAAGAGAACTTATGTGGTATTCGGTTATGTTCAACTCTCTGCTAATGTTATTGTTCAGGAACATGGAACTCCCTTCTCCATTGTCTTAGATCGAGAGATTCAGTTCACCTGGTATTATTGAAGTAAGTCGGGAGGCGTGAGGGAACCGCCTCAATCTTAGCGATGTTTTTCACCTCAGGAGGTGAGGGCATTTCAGATTCTGGAGGACATGCTCCGAGCTTGTGTGATGGATTTTGGAGGTGGTTGGGAGCTGTACTGATATAGCATTATTTGTATTGATTATTTCCCTCTTGTATGCATGTAATTTGACCACTTTTGAGATGAATGAGCTACTTTTGCATCATATTAGGCATTTGGTACTTCATTGGAACTTTGTGTATTTTCTCAGCATTTTGCGCTTTGTGACACTATTCTGTAATTAGCCTATAACTTGAGTTCTAGAAATTGGACTTTTGTGTTCTTCGTCTTGTTGGAAAGCTTAGACACAGGTCTACAACTTTTATGAAGAACTCGAAAGCCGATTCAGACCATAAGGATTCCAAATTGGAGATTAAAGTTGAGTCAAGCTTGCTGCAGAATTCTGGAACAGCAATCCTGAGCAGCCAGTGTTGCAGAAGCTATAACTGGAGCTACAGATGTTGCAATCACTTAATTTTAGTTGCATTGTAAAGCTAAGACACAAAGCTTCATTTCCTCTTCAGATCTCGAAAGCAATTGAAGTCTATAAGAAGCTCAAAAGTTGACTCAAAGTTGATGCAGCGAGTGTGACAGCAATCTGGAGCAGCACTCAATATTTTGCCTATATCTTGAGCTACACTCACTGGAATTGGATGATCTTGGTGGATATGGAAAGCTGAGCCATAGAGCCACAACTTTGCTTCTGGGCTTGAGGGAAAAATCATCTGTTAGAGGCTTCAGAAATTGGCTGCAATATTTCGGGCAGAAACTTAGTTTTGCTGAATTGCCTTAAGTGTCACAATTTTGTGCATTGTCCATTGTACCCTTGCCTTATGTGTTGTAATTGTTTAGTGTATGGGCTTTTTAGACATTTCCACCTTCTTTTATGTCTATTTAAGTCCTACATCAAATTTGGAGGGAACACTTTACATTCATTTTTTACAATTCAAGTTTTAGACTTAGAGATAGTTTACATTTTCTCTCTAGCTCTTTCATTTTCGTTTTTCTCTCCTCTTCCATTTCTTCTTGCTGAGTTCTCCATGATCATGGGGAACTAAACTCATAGATAGCTTGAGGATGGAGGATTGTAAAAGATATTGAGATTGCAATGTGATTTTGAGGTATTTCTTTCATGATTCATTCAAGAATTTCGAATTCTCTCATCTCACCTCTTCTTGATTCATGATTCAAGGATTATGAAGATTTTCTAATTCTTGAATTGTGGATCCAATTGATTAATAATTCTAGAGATTTCTGAATTATTGATCAATAATTTTTAGTTGAGAGAATGCTTAGATCTAGAGATCTCTGATCTAGGTAATTGAATTATTGAGCTTCAATCTTGATACCTTGAGTTAGGTTTTGAGATTTCAGATTTAATTCAAGTGTATTAAGATGAATGTTTGAAGATTTTCATAAGAACTTGGATCTGAATTCAGATTTGAATTTGGATTTGAAATTCAATTTAATTCTTGAAAGGATCATTGAGAGGATAATGAATCAATGATATATATTTTATAATTCAAATTCCTTGAGCTAGTACCTTCTACCTATTTGATTAAAATCCTGTTTGAATTTTCTTATTTCTGAAATTTAATGCTAAAATCCCCAAACTTAACTTTGCATAATCACTTTTCACTTATTGAATTCCTTTGGAAAATGACCTAGGTTTTCCACTTGTCTACAAGTTACCTAGTTTTAATTTGATTCAATTCGGCAATTGATCATGTACCTTCCGTTGGTTGAGATTTCTTATAATAATAGGTATCAGGCCAGTATTGGTATGGCACCGTTTGAGGCTCTTTACGGTAGGAGGTGTCGATCTCCCATAGGTTGGTTTGAGAGTGGTGAAGCTGCTCTGTTGGGACCCGATTTGGTACAGGACGCCATGGATAAGGTGAAGTTGATAAGAGAAAGGCTTCAAGCGGCTTAGAGTAGGCAGAAGGCCTATGCTAACAACCGAAGGCGAGACTTGGAGTTTTCGGTCGGAGATCATGTGTTTCTCCGTATCTCTCCGATGAAAGGGAGTTATGAGGTTCGAAAAAGAAGGGAAAGTTGAGTCCTCGATATGTTGGACCTTTTGAGATCTTGGATCGAATTGGGGCAGTGGCCTATCATTTGACACTCCCACCCGAGATATCCTCAATTCATCCCGTCTTTCATGTGTTTATGTTGAGGAAGTACCTATCGGATCCATCTCATGTGATCGAACATCAAGTGTTTCCCTTGGAAGAGAATTTGGCATATGAGGAAGAACCAGTGGCTATTGTTGATCGGCAGATGAGGAAACTCCGTTCTAAGGAAGTGGCTACAGTGAAGGTGGTTTGGCGGAACCACTCTGGTCAAGAGGCTACGTGGGAACCCGAGGAAGCCATGTGGAATAAGTATCCGCACCTCTTTCATGCTTCAGGTAATCTCTTTTCCCTTATGTGTTTGAATTCGGGGCCCGAATTCTTTAAGGGGGGAAGATTGTAATACCTTGGGTAGTCTGAGTTTGTTTGAGTAAGAGATCACGGTGCACCTGGGGAGACAGAGCCAAGTGGGCCCCACCTCCCCACTCCTTTTTCCTTCTTTTCTTTCTTTCTTTCCTTCCATTCCCGTAACTCTCTCCCTCTCATTTCCCTTTCTTCTTCTTCTTCCTCATCTCATTTCTCTCTTCTCTAATCCCTCACCCAAACCCCATAAATCATCAAAATCAATTTATCAATCATCATCTAGTATATTGTGGGTAAGTGTAGAGTATTTCTTTCTCTCCATTGGTGTCTATTTATCTCTATTATCGGATTGGGGGTTTAGGGTTTATATTTGGGGGTTTTTTATTTCGGTATGAGTTTGAGATTTGTGATGTGTTCTCTAGGGTCTCAATCAACTAGGGAAGCTCTGGGCAACTCATCCTAGCTAGCTATGGATTGAGCCATGGACTCCATTGGAGTATTTTGTGAGTAATGAGTTATTTATAGTTTATAATTGATTTTGATTGTTATTGTGAAATATATATTATGATAGTTGATAGGGATTGCTATTGGATGATAATTGATTGATTTTGCATGTTGGTTGAGTTTGATTTGGATGGATGGTGGTGAAAAAGTGGATTTGGAGAAGTTATTCGCGTTATTTTTCGCAGAAAATCGCTACAGATGATGTTGGTAATCGATTACAACGAACTGGTAATCGATTACGCAGAGTAAAAATTCACAAAAATCATATTTTAAAGGTTGTAATCGATTACACGAATTGGTAATCGATTACAAGGCTGTATATTTGCGAAAAATCATCTTCCAGAACCAAATTTTTCTGCTGTAATCGATTACAGTGAGTCTGTAATCGATTACACAGTGTAAAAACTTCATTTTTATGATTCTAACTCATTGCTTTCATGTGTTTAAGTTATACATACATTTCCCCTCGTTCACCACTACCCGAAAACTTGATACTTGAGTGTTTATGATGATAATTTGGTATTGGATGAGATTGGATGTGTGAGAATCTAGAAATTACTTTGTTTTATGTAATAATATGATAAAGATATGATGATAATATGATTATGACATGATGATGATTTGATGTCGTTATATTAATGATATGATGATGATGAAACGACGATGCGTTAATGGTATGTAAAGGGTGTGATGATGATACGATGATGATTTGATGTTGTTTTGTTATGATACGATGATGATAGGAGTATGAACGAAAATGCGTTTATGTGAGATAGGTATTATGTGGAGAGGATAAAATTCGAAAGTCAATAAAGATTGTTGACACGACCTGAGGAGGGGCAGGGCTCCTGGGGTCGAAGATAAGAACGTGAGGAGTGGCGGGGCTCCCGGGGTTCCTTTTAGTATAAGTCCGAGGAGGGGCTGGGCTCCTGGGACATAAATAAGGATCTGAGGAGGGGCGGGGCTCCCGGGATCCATAAGTAAAACACTTTTAATCAAAAGGGAGCGTGAGACGAGTTCGACTAAAAGTTATTAGAATATTATGATTGTGAATTGTGGATACTTGTAGGTAATTGTTGTTTGCTGAAGCATAAACTATTTTTAATCTATTATTCACTGAGCGTATGACTCACTCATTCATACAAAACATTTTCAGATTCAGGTGCAGATCTGGAGGCGAGTCCTTCCGTTCCTCCAAGCTCTTAGCTTTGGTGAGCCTCAGTGTTTAGAGGCGTTATGTTATTGTCTATTGTCTCTGTAGTATGCTCCATAAGGTTACAAACATGATTTTATAAGTTATATGTATTGGAGTTGTCTAATTAAGACTTGTATTATGTTGATTCTGAGTTAAGTAGGATGTTATGTTTGGATTGTATGGGTAATGAGTATAGGGGTGATACTTGAGAACCATATTATATGTATGGATACGTGATGTGTGTTATTAAAGTAGTTGTGGTTGTTGTTGTTTAGCTTGATATTGTGTGGAATCCAGGTTAAGGCTGACATGAGACTTGGTGTCCCATGTGCCGGTCACGGATCCGAGTTGGGTCGTGACAGAACGAGGTGCGCCGTGAAGGTTGGCTATCACAGATGACTAAAGGAACAAGGAAGGGAGAGTCGTCGGGTGGATGATGCATGGAGCTTGAAGAAGCTTCAACAGGAAAGGAAAACCTTGAAAATGATGGGTTAGGGTTTTCTCTAAACCGGGACCTCACCCAATATTAATATTGTGAAGCCCAAATTAAGATAGAGAATGCTTGTGTTTCATTAAAATTGGGCCTAACTTCAATTACTATAGTAACATGTTATTTATCTTTAATTTCAAGAGCTTAAATAAATTTTTTGTTGTTCCAATTAAACTTTGGGATCTAGGAGAAAATTTTATTTTTATGTATTAGGATATAAATAATTGTTTTAGAATTAATTACCTATATTTTCATTTCTTTAATAATTATAATTATGAATAATTGTACTTAGGATTTGAAAGATGTTTTTTTTTTCTTAACCTTGATGGCAATGTTGGTTTGAAGGAGGGGATATTGATACAATTGACATAGTAATTAATTGACATAGTAATTAGATCTATAGAAGGTAGTTAGCTGGTTATGATTATAAACATGATAATAAGTATTGCATTGGAGAATTCAAGATGAGTAATATGAAATCATTTCCTTTCTTTGATCCTTAATTTAGTGATTTTTCTCTATTTTCTCTAATTTTACGTAATTCTCTCTATCTCTTGAATTCTAATTTGTATAATATTTTCAAACTTATAATTGAATCATTATCTTAATATGTGCAAAATATAAAAGTGGACACTTATTAAAAATGGAGAGAGTAAAACATGAAATTTTAATCTTCTATTATAATTAATTATTTTTAAAGTTTTAAAACATGATATTTTTAACTTCTATTATAATTAATTATTTTTAAAGTTTCAACGCAATAATAATTCCTAACTAAATGGAAAAATATTGTTTAACCAAACACATACTAAATCGTTCCGTCTGCATGTGCATGAGTAACAGTTTAAATTATGCACATTTAATTGCTCGTAGTTAAATTCATATTAAAATATTGAGTATTGTCATATGTATAGTAAAAATAGTCAAAATAGTCAATATAATATGCATAATATATATCATATATTATACACAATATATATTACATATTATAAAAAAATATAATATTATTATATAATTAATATGTAATTTACAGTATGCATATTACATATTATATATTATACACTATTTATTAATTATTTTGACTAATTTTTTAGTATACACCAAATTTTTTTTATAAAATATATTATAACTATTGAATTAGTGTTAACTTTTAATTTTAGACTAACCCCAAATTGGTCCTTGAGATTTACCGCGTGGAACAAATTGGTCTCTGAGATATTCATAATCCACTTGTGGTTCCTGACATTTGCACTAATTAACGTGGACAAGTTAGTCCCTCCGTTCAATGGTCGTTTGAAACGTTAATAGAGTTGTCTACGTGTACTGTTAAGTTGCTGAGTTGGCACGTTAACTTCCAATGTGGCACTAATCTATCTCTTTCCTCCAAACACAGCTGTTTTGGTCCTTCTTCTTAAAACACAATATATATCAAATCCTTAAATCTCAATCTCATTTTTCCCAAACACAACTTGTTTCTCTTACCCACAAGTTCAGGAGTTCCATCATCCTCCTCTTAGAGTTCCATTTCATTGTATACAAGCTGTGAATAGTGAAGAATTTTGGGTACCAACTCAAACCCTCAACCAGTGCCACCCAAACTCAAAAGGCCAATTGGACGTTCAAAGAAAAGGAGAAGAAAAGACATTGAAGAGGTTCCTGCATTGACAAACAAGGCTAGGAAAATATATGAGTTTAAATGTTCAAAGTGTGGTGATACTGAGCACAACTAAAGAACTTGCAAAGGTCCTGTAGTTGAAACTCCTGAACTCAATGATGGAACTCCTGAACTTGTGGGTAAGAGAAATGAATTGTGTTTGATAAAAATGAGATTGAGATTTAGGGATTTGATATATATTGTGTTTTAAGAAAAATGACCAAAACAGCTGTGTTTGGAGGAAAGAGATGGGTTAGTGCCACATTGAAAGTTAACGTGCCAACTCAGCAACTTAACAGTACACGTGGACAACTCTGTTAATGTTTCAAACGACCATTGAACAGAGGGACTAACTTTTCCACGTTAGTGCAAATGTCAGGGACCACGAGTGGATTATGAATATCTTATGGACCAATTTGTCCCACACAATAAATCTCAGGGACCAATTTGAGGTTTTAGTCTTAATTTTATCATACTGTGAAAAGATAAGATTAAATTAATGGATAAATATTGGCGTCTCTACTGGTGACTTTAAAAACTAGAAAGGGACGTCTAACACATTTATGTTCCACCCCATTGGAGATTTCACAATAAAGTGGGCCGATCCCTTTAGTAAGGGGTGGTCTATATAATTACGGTAATGTTATATGTATACCACTGCAATCAGCCACCATAAAAAATCAATTAAAGTAAACAAAAAATTCAATTAAATAAATAAAAAAATCCAATCAAATAATAAAGAAAATAATTTAGTAACAGTTATAAATTGATAAAATAATGTATTTTGTCCATTTTTAGTATTAATGTGTGTTATTTTAGTGATAATTTAATGATAGAAGTGTTATTTTTAGGGGAAAATAATGTTTTTTTGTGTTATTTATTCATTCTCGTTATAATTGTAATGAATTTATTTGATTATTTAGTGAATTTTTAATTATCATTAAATTATTTTTATGAGTTTTTTTATTTATTCGATTGAGTTTTTTTATTTGTTTATGTGAGTTTTTTTGCAGTGGCTGATTAAGGGGTGTACCTCTGGTATTTTTCATATAATTATTGGAGATAAAAAATAATATTTTAATATTATTTTGTTTAATGTAATAATAATTTTATAATTTATAGTAAAAAATGTGTTAAGATATTTTACAATTTTAATTTTTAATCATTATAAATTATAATCATTGAAAATTTAGCACTATACAATTTGAAAATGATTTTTATTAATATTTTAATTCATAAATATCATCCAATATTTTTTTACAATCTATCTCTATCATATTTGATATAACTCACGCTTTCAATACTTAATCTTATCCATAATTATTTAATATTACAATTATGCATATTATAGTTATTTAATATCTCATAACACTTTTATTTTTATTTTATCTACAAATAAATTTATATTTATTAAAATTTAATTTATTAATATTTTAATTTAAAATACCTGTCAAATAAGAAGTGAGAGTAAACTTGAGGTATTGGAGTCTTAACTCCTTTTCTTAATTTCTTCAATCCTTTTATAATAATGTAATGTTAATATGACTGTACTTTCAAGACAAATGAAATTAAAATTAGAAGCAAGGAACCTTCCTCGATTCCTCCATTGGAGATTCTCTTCAGACAAAACTAGAGCCACAGCCACAGGGAATGGGAAGTGACGTGTAAGACACCCCATGCGCGATAGGATAGTGGGGATTTGGTTTTGTACCTTCTGAAATTTGATTGGGTGACAATTCGTACAGTAATTCCATATACACTACAAATACTTATTTTCATATACTTTATATATAGGTAAATAACTAACTAGCTAATTAAATAATTAATTAATTAAGTATTTTTTTACTTCTTCTTCTTTTCTTTATCTTTTAATGGAAATAACTCAAATATATATATTGTTAGAGTACAAGTATAAATGCTCGTTGATTGAGTTAATTTTTTAATTAATCCATCATTGTTAGGTCGGTATGTCTATCTGCTAGTTATGCCACCCACATACTTTTATGTCCTATGAATATGATATTTTTCTCTTATCATTTTCTTTTCTGTTTGAAGTAAATTTAATAATCGAAATAACTTTTGTTTTGTCGAGAATCTAAGTTATTGGTAATAAAGAATAATTCTTTTAGACGAATGTGCAAAAAAGAATAAATAAATATCCATTTTAGTCCTAAATTTTATGGCTGGCATTAATTTAGAGTTCATAATTTTTTTGCATCAATTTGATTGTAAGACTTTAACAATTGACATAATTTAGTCTTGGAAAATTTTGACCTCATAATTTATTTAGTGCTAATATTTTATAAGTTTAATTTTGATATATTGATATCGTCCAATTAAAATACTATATTTGTATGACTTTTCAGGTAATGTGAAGAGAAAATATAATTATAATTGTCGTGATAACACATGATTAGATGACTATGTAAAAAAATTGTACACTGAAAAATTAAATGCAAATTTTATAAAAGTTCAATTACAATGCATTAATAGGTAAAATATTTTATACTATCATCTAAAGTATGATTAGATGACATGACGGTCTAAAACTTTTTTACAATGTATGTATGTCATAATTACACTCATAAAGACATAATATCAATTTAATCGCATCATTAAACCTAACATTTTAACCACATTTAGAAAATATCGCGCAACAGAAACCTCGTCAACCTTGCTGCAACACACTTAGCTTATCTTGTTCATATCCACCACTAGAAATATCTGAATTGTCGACAGGTTTATCCATAATTTTTCACAAAAATTCACCACTAATTACCTTTATATAAATAATTTCATATTATAAATATTGAAAGAGTATTTTTTTAATAATTAATTTTTATCATTAATTTTTTCATAATTAATAAAAAATATTTTAAATAATAAATAAAAATAAATAAACAATTATTTAATGTTTTATTTATTTAAGATTGACATGTTTTTCTTTATAGAACATATATAGTGCTTGGTAAAATGTTATATAAAATATTGTATTTTATATTATAGTTTTTTTACGTAAATAGGTACTTTAAAATAGTTAAATATGTATATAGGTAGTTGTAGAATTAGTTACGTGAATAGGTGGAGCATTTTTCTGTATAAAAGTCGATTTGAATCGACTATGGTTCAAGAATTGTCCAAATATATATGTGCATGTATGTCCATGTATATATGCATGTCCATACATTTTTTTACAACATTGTCCATATAATTGCAACTAGTTGTAGAATTAATGTTTTTTACTACTAAATTTATAATTTAACATTAATTGTTTTATAATAAAATTATAAAGAGTTTAATTATGATGCACTGACAGTGTAAAATTTTTACACTGTCAGTCAATCATATCCGTTGATTTGTTTGACTTTTTAGTTAGTGGGCAGTTGAGTTAAAGACTTTTGCTGAAGTGTCAATTCATGATTGGATGTTAGTGTAAAATTATTTTACACTGGCAGTGGATTGAAATTAAACTCAATTATAAATTTAGTTATAGTTAGAATAAATTAAGATGTAGTAAAAAATAGATTTAGGTTGTTAGGTAGATTAGTTGTGTAATTAGAATTAATTTAGGTGGTTAGGTATTTTAGTATTAGAGTAGGTTAATTTAGGTATATACTTTGATTATATATGTTACTTAATTTGATTATATATGTTACTCTAATATGCCCGTCGGAAATGCTAAATTAAGTAACATATACACGGAGATTTCCGACGGAGATTCCCGTCGGAAATACTTAATTTGATTATATACACGGAGATTTTCGACGGGCATTTCCGACGGCTTTTGAACCGTCGGACGATTCCGAGGGGTTTCCGATGGCATCATCCGCTGACCAAAAAGCGACATTAGATTTAAGACAATCCGTTGGAAAACCCTCGCAAAATAGCGCGGGAATGCGCGCAATCTTTCCCGCCATAATATACCGATGGACTTCTGAGTGCAGGCCTAACCGTCGTCGGAAGCCCCTCAGAGGTAGTAATATGTTCCGGCAGTCTTCCGAGGGTTATCGACAGGGTTAGGGTTAGGGTATGGGGTTTCTGCAAACCGTCGGAAGACCCTCGGAGGTAATACTATGTTTCGGCGGTCTTCCGAGGGTCTCGACAGGGTTAGGGTTAGGGTATGGGGTTTGTAGCAACCGTCGGAAGACCCTCGGAGGTAATAATATTTTTCGGTGGTCTTCCGTGGGTTTTGTACAGGGTTAGGGTATGGGTTTCTGCAAACCGTCGGAAGCCCCCGGAAAATCATATAATGTTCCAGCGATCTTCCGAGGGTCCTCGACAGGGTTAGGGTTAGGGTATGGGGTTTGTAGCAACCGTCGGAAGACCCTCGGAGGTAGTAATATTTTCTGGCGGTCTTCCAAGGGTTTTGTACAGGGTTAGGGTTAGGGTATGGGGTTTCTGCAAACCGTCGGAAGACCCTCGGAGGTAATACTATGTTTCGGCGGTCTTTCGAGGGTCTCGACAGGGTTAGGGTTAGGGTATGGGGTTTGTAGCAACCGTCGGAAGACCCTCGGAGGTAATAATATTTTTCGATGGTCTTCCGTGGGTTTTGTACAGGGTTAGGGTATGGGTTTCTGCAAACCGTCGGAAGCCCCCGGAAAATCATATAATGTTCCGGCGGTCTTCCGAGGGTCCTTGACAGGGTTAGGATTAGGGTATGGGGTTTGTAGCAATCGTCGGAAGACCCTCGGAGGTAATAATATTTTCCGGCGGTCTTCCAAGGGTTTTGTACAGGGTTAGGGTTAGGGTATGGGGTTTCTGCAAACCGTCGGAAGACCCTCGGAGGTAATACTATGCTTCGGCGGTCTTCCGAGGGTCTCGACAGGGTTAGGGTTAGGGTATGGGGTTTGTAGCAACCGTCGGAAGACCCTCGGAGGTAATAATATTTTTTGATGGTCTTCCGTGGGTTTTGTACAGGGTTAGGGTATGGGTTTCTGCAAACCGTCGGAAGCCCCCCGGAAAATCATATAATGTTCCGGCGGTCTTCCGAGGGTCCTCGACAGGGTTAGGGTTAGGGTATGAGGTTTGTAGCAACCGTCGGAACACCCTCGGAGGTAATAATATTTTCCGGCGGTCTTCCAAGGGTTTTGTACAGGGTTAGGGTTAGGGTATGGGGTTTCTGTAAACCGTCGGAAGCCCCCCGGAAAATCATATAATGTTCCGGCGGTCTTCCGATGGTCCTCGGAGGTAATAGTGATTTCCGGCGAGTTTTCGAGGGTTCTGGATGCATATCATACTTAACTTTAATTATTGGATTTAAGGTGATATTAAACGGATTTAAATGTCCAGATTGTTTCTATTAGTAAAAAAATAGTAATAAATGATATTTCGTCCAATAAAATCTTTAATTAGTGGAACGGTGTGTTCGAAGTAGCCAACAACATTGACGACTGACTTGAGAGCCAGGGAGACTCCCAAGTACTTATATATAAGAGAACACCAAGATAACTTATCAATTGAGTTGATCAAGACAATACACCTCATGACAACAACAATATATGAGTGATCGTTTGTTATATATTAACAGTTGAACTGATTATATTAACTTATTAGTATAAATTAATCTAATTTATTAAGAATTGCATGGATATCCGTCAGAAAACCGTCTGAATAGGAACAGTTCCGGCGGGTTTCCGAGGGCGTTCAGGCACCGTTTGGATTGAGATTCCCTACGCGCGTGACTGAAACGATGCGTTTCACGGCATCCCGTCGGAAAACCATCGGAAATTTAAATTTTGAATCACCGAGGGTTTACCGACGACAGTAGTCCTATTAGGGTTTGGGCGCCATTAGACCGTTTAATGAAACGATGCGTATCGTTTAGCCGTCGAAAACCGATCGGAAACCCCCTCGTAACGATTTTAAATTTTTTTTCCTCCAAACAGAGCCGCCGCGAACCACCCCGCCTCCGCCTCGTCTGCACCACCGCCGCCTCCTCTGCCCCACTGCCGCGTCCTCTACCCCACCAACAATGCATTAGGTTGCTACACTGTAAAACACACTATAATGTCTCGTGCGAATCGATCGTGGATGTACGATATGCTTCATCATAATAGAGGCAAAATTAAACCATCGTTCATTAGAGGTCTCGATGTGTTTATGGATGTTGCATGTAGAACTGAAGAGTACATTGCAGAGGGTAAGATAAGGTGTCCGTGTGCCAAGTGAAGGTGTCAGAAACTTTCAGAGGTTGATAATGTAAAGGTTCACCTTATGCAGCATGGTTTTAACACAGGCTCGAGAGTTGAGGCGCACCCCCACTCACAGTGAGGTCTTCGAGCAGACCCACATGAAGAAGACTGAGAGGGGGAAGGAATAGGTGGATGAGCGCTCCAGGAACACCTACGTGAGTATACATATAAAATTTGTCTCTGTATAATTTTATTTCGATGTTAATCTTTATTTACAATAGCACTTACATTTTTTAAAATTGTTTTGATACGTTGCAGGCAGAGTTCAGGCAGAAGTTTGATGAGGCAACACAGGCCTATCAGACTCAGCTTGATGCAGGAAAGACAGCCGAACCTCCTAGTGAGGATAGTATTTGGCTGGAGACTGTTGGTGAGCCATATAAGGGCCGTGTTTATGGTACCGGCATTGCTGGGTTCACCGTCGAAAACCTATCGGAAACTTCCGACGATTTCCCTAACCCTAACCGTCGGCATTCTATAGGAAACTTCTGACGGTTTTTCCCAATTTAAACAGTCGGAAGCTCCTCGGAAAAATTCCGACGGTTTTTCTTAATTTCGCCATCGATAGTTTTTTCCGACGAGTCGTACTCCGACGGGTCAATTTAAAAAAAAAACCGTCGGAAGCCCATCGGAAATCCCATCGGAATTTTCCGTGTTTCTGGTAGTGTATAAATTTAGTTATAGTTAGAATAAATTAAGATGTAGTAAAAAATAGATTTAGGTTGTTAGGTAGATTAGTTGTGTAATTAAAATTATTTTAGGTGGTTAGGTATTTTAGTATTAAAGTAGGTTAATTTAGGTATATACTTTGATTATATATGTTATTCTAATACTAAAATACCTAACCACCTAAAATAATTTTAATTACACAACTAATCTACCTAACAACCTAAATCTATTTTTTACTACATCTTAATTTATTCTAACTATAAATAAATTTATAATTGAGTTTAATTTCAATCCACTATCAGTGTAAAATAATTTTACACTGACATCCAATCATGAATTGACACATCAGCAAAAGTCTTTAACTCAACTACCCACTAACTAAAAAGTCAAACAAATCAAAGGATATGATTGGCTCAATTTGGCTGACAGTGTAAAATTTTTTACACTGTCAGTGCATCATAATTAAACTCTTTATAATTTTATTATAAAACAATTAATGTTAAATTATAAATTTAGTAGTAGAAAAACATTAGTTCTACACCTAGTTGCAATTATATGGACAATGTTGTAAAAAAATGTATGGACATGCATATATACATAGACATACATACATGCACATATATATTTGGACAATTCTTGAACCATAGTCGATTTAAATCGACTATGCTTCAAATTTTCAAATTTTCAAATCGACTATAGCACAAAAAAATTTACAAATTTGCAGTTTATAGTCGATTCAAATAGACTTTTATACAGAAAAATGCTCTACCTATACACGTAACTAATTCTACAACTACCTATATACATATTTAACTATTTTAAAGTACCTATTTACGTAAAAAAAAACCTATATTATAGAAAATTTTATTATATATATATATATTTAATTCAAATATTATTTAAATATATATTCATTTATTAAAATATAATTTATACAATATTTTATTTTATTTACAACACCATTTTTGTTAGTGCTTTATCAACTTATTATTGCAAAAATAATTTATTTTCTAGATTATTAATCATTAATAAATCTCTCGATAATTCGTATATTTCTTATAGTGACGTCAACAAGTGAAATTGTAAGGTTGAAGAGATGCATTATTTTCAAGGTTATTGTTGAATTTAGGACTAAATTGATGTCAAAATTATTTTCGGATTAAATTAATGTTAATTATAAAATCTTAGAATCAAAATGATTATTTACTCAAAAAAAAAAGTACAATATTTATACAAGATTTTAATTTCAATCCAATGTCAGTGTAAAATAATTTTACACAGACATCCAATCATGGATTGACACAATAGCAAAAGTCTTTAAATCAATCACCCACTAACTAAAAAGTTACACAAATCAATTGATGTGATTGACTGCAGTGTAAAAACTTTTACACTATCAGTGCATTATAAGTAAACTCTTTATACAATAACTATGCATAATATTATAGATTTTAATATGAACTCATTTTTATATCAAAACTCTTAAAATTTAACTATGTAATTGAATGTTGTATAAATGTTATATAACCTTTATTATCCATAAATCATTTTGGATTATTTTAAGATAAATTTTTTTTAAAAGTATAAATTTCTGATTACAATTACATTCCTTTCTATAGATTGAAATAACATTTAGCTAGATTTAATTTTCCCATTTTTGTTGTTGGAGTAGGTTTTCATGTTGATAATTTTTAGATGTATAAGTTATCTTAATCCCAATTAATTTTTTTCTATTTACTTCAAAAATTATATACTATATACATGAGAAAATAATTTATCAGTTTCATTTTAGAAAATCATGTAGCAATACTCTATCAAGAATATATATGAGCTCCATATTTATCGTTAGAACTTTTTTTTTTCTCATCATAACATACATTATTTATGTTGAAATTAATGGTACGGTATAAGACCCAATATTAGAAAAATAAATAAAGAATAATAAAATGTAAAATTGTATTGAATGATCTAAAGTTACATATATATATATATATATATATATATATATATATATATATATATATATTATACAAGTAATTATAAGTAAACCTTATATAGACAAAGAGCTTTAACATTCTTCGAGTTCAAACACTTTCATTTGAGAAATAATAATTCTACATACAATCTTTTTATTAGCATCCAATATAACAATAAATATTATATATTTATTATTAAATAGTATGTGAATCATATTTTAATGGATCCACACTCCATCAAACAGTAAATAAAATATTTACATATGTAATAGAAAATATGGTACAAATATTATAATTTCCTTTGATTTTGATTTCTGATGTGAACAGTATTACATATATATATATATATATATATATATATATATATATATATATATATATAACTGTAGACTGTAGTCTTTGGCCTTGCATATTAGAACCACAAGTCATTGTTAATTAATTCAAGCAGTCATTACATTTTTTGGTGAATAAAATTAATTAGTTTACTTAACTATATCATCCACAACAAAAATGCATAAGCATGCAATTACTATTTAAATGAAAAAAGAAGGTTCAAAGTGGGGAAATTTTAGTTGAAATTAATAGCATTAGGAAGGGTCGTCCTCAATTCATTATAATATTAGATGCTTATAACTGTTTGGAGAAATACTATGGCTACATCACAAAATTAGCTATCATATGTAATAATTCAACATTTTAAAACTAGTTCCAATTTTTAAAAATGTTGGATTAATGTATAATAATAAAAGATAGATTACTAATTTCAAAATATTGCATTATTATACATGGTGACTAATTTTATGGTGTACTGTGATACCCCGTATCATAGTATCCCTTAGGAAGGACTCTCTGTAGGTCACGTCAGTACACGTCAACAAGTTGTTGTCAGAGGGGACTCGCTAGCGAGCAGACAACTTCCGCTAGCGAGTAGTTGGTCGCCAGCGACCACCTGTAGGTCGCTAGCGATGGGACCTAGTCCCACATCGTACAGAACGCACGTCTCAGCGTTGCTGTCAGAAGGCGCTAGCTAGCGAGCAGCCAGTGCTCGCCAGCGACGAGCTTGTCGCTAGCGACCGTGTTCTTGTCGCTAGCGACCAAAACGAAGTCCCACATTGGTTAAGTTTGACTCAGCCTTCTCCCCCTCACCCTATATATATGAGAGGTATGGTCACCTCACAACTCACAATCTCACACTTAGCCTTTTCAAAGCAGTGCTTTGGGCTTTCTTCGTATTGAGGATAGTGTGAGCTCGACGTCTTGGGGATACTCTGCTCGAGTAATTTCCCGACGGTGAGTAAAAGTCGTTTTTGCCCTTTTCTGCGTGGTGGTCGCCAGCGAGCAGGAGGAGCTCGCCAGCGACCTGGCCTTCGCTAGCGAGAGGCAGTATCTCGCCAGCGAAGGTGCGATACGCAGCAGTAGTTCAAAGTTTCGTTCCCTTCTTCTTTAAGCGGTTCTGATATGTCTTTTGCACGACAGGTGCAAATACAGTTCCAGTAGCTGGGGACGGAGCGTTTGGTCCTCTTCGGTCTCAGGATTATCCAGGTGAGTGGAGATCTTGTATATAGTTCAGCATTTATAGCATATATATTTGTATGATCACTAGTTAATTAGGCAAGATAAATAATAAGTTATATATATTGCATGTGTTTGTAGTAGTAGGAGTAGTAGTAGTTAGTAACATGCTAGGTGGTTAGGTGTAGTGATGTATTAGGTAGTAGAGACTTAGTAGGTAATTATAGGAATTTAGTTTTTCTAAGTTATGTTATGCTATACATGTTGACTGGACTGGATGTTACGTATTTCTATATATGTCATGATAACATGTGATTAATTAAAATGATAATAAATGTAATTAAAGCTTATGATACGATATGTGATGATTGTATTACTTGTTGATTGTCTTGAGTAATCGCACCACCCTGATTAGTATACGTCAGACGCTATGGCCGGAGGTCAGATCCCGGTATCTTAGTATGGTGTGCTAGTTAAGAGTGAGCCGCCCAAGCCCGCCAAGCATGTTCCGATCCCGGTTACCGGACGGCTTGGTGACAGATACACCCTTCGTGGGGCAGTTAGGGACTATACTCTAGACGCGTGCTGAGAGTTAGTTCACAGATACAGATATATATATGCAGTTACACAGATGTAGGCTTGGGTTGATTTAGTGTGATAACTCGACATGATTGTTTGATTGGATGATAACATGCTTGTATGTGATATATATATGTTGTGAGTGTTGCATTGCATGCATTATCCCATCGCTGAGTCGACGACTCATCCCTCGTCAACCATGTTTTTCAGAGTACGATCCTACCGCATACGAGGAGCCCCTGATCCAGTAGAGGTCACTGCTATCATCCTTGATGAGCTCTGCTTCTGACGTGGAGCCTTCCAGCTTTTCCTTTGTTTAGGTTTTCATTTCAGTTTAAGTTGTAGTTCAGTTAACAGTAGTCTTTATGTAATAGTTGCTCCAGACACTAGAGGTAGGATTCCTTTCAGTTTATGTTTCAGTTACCTGTACAGTTATGATTCATTTATGATAAATAGTATTTATAGTTATGTTAGTTAACAATCATTCAGTAATTATTATGATTTTATATTCAATCTCAAGGTCCTAGCAGCGTGTTCGTTGGGTTAGTGCCCTTCGCACGGACACCCCTAAGTAGCGGGGTGTTACATGTACATATAATATTGTTCAAATGCTTGTGTTTGTGTTTGTAATTCAAGCGTCGGGAGCGTTGGCGTCGGGAGCATTAGCGTCTGCAGCAGTCTCGGAGGCGAGGACCTCGAGGTTGGTAGGAGGTGTGGGTTGAGCTTCCTCGGGCGAGTTAGGATCCACAACGACAAGTTTTCCGTCCTCAATCTTGGTGTACATACCAACTTGATTGAGATCAAGGTCGGCGGCCAGGATGCGGACTTGGTCCTTGATAAAGGCGGCCGCAACCAAAGTGGAATCAGCCAAGGCCCCTTGCATCTCGTTCACCTCATTCTCAAGCTTGGAGATGGCTTGAGTTGAGAGACGGAGGTCATCCAGCTCGCCCGTTAGCTCCTCGTTTTTCTTCTTCTCCTCCTTGAGCTCCTCCTCGGCGCTGCACTGACCTTCTTCTACAACCTTCAACTCGCCCTGGGTGAAGGAGAGGTCCTCCTCAGCAGTTTTCAACCTCTCCTCTACCTCCTTAAGGCGAGATTGAAGGGCTTCAAACTCCTGGGCGCGCGCCTCCTGGGCCTCACGAAGAGCGTCCATCTCGTCTCGGGCTCCTCGACCCAGCATAACCAAGGGTTCCACATGGCGAAGGACAGTGATAGTCTTCGCCAAGGCCCTCTCACTCCATTGAAGAAAGCCCCGGAGATCCTCCGCCTTCTCGAGCTCGGCGGCGGCTACCGGGTTATGAAGTTCCCGGTCGATCATCTCTGTGAAGTTATAATCCCTTTGGAAGGGAGAGAGGCCGGAAGGACCAGAACAATCGTGCTTCTTCTTCTTGCGAGCCTCAAAGTGAACGGAGAGGCTTAGGTCGGTACCCTCGTCCAACTCCAGGGTCTTCCGCTTAGTACCAGGGGGAGGAGTAGGAGTGGCAGTGGCCACCACAACGGACCCCGGAGTTGGGGCAGCCGAGGTGGCAACTTGCGGAGCGGCTTTTGAGCCCGAACTTCCTACGGAGGCCTTCTTCTTCTTCTGGGCGAGGCAGATGGCCCGGAGGGCGTCGAAATTAGCAGTGCCCGTCATGGTGCTTGCGAAAAAAGAGGGGGAAGACACTTAGTTAGAAAACAACATCACCAGGATGATGAATGGTAAAAAGGAGAGTAGGATTACTGATCTCCTTCACAACATCGGAGTCATTACCCCGGACCAGTTTCTTCAAAACGAGGTTTTTCTCCCAGTGGAAGTCAAGGAAAAGCCGAGCAAGGCCAAATTCGGCCTCAATCAGGTCCTTGTCTTTTAGGTCTACGGTATAAACATCCCGACGTCAGTATAAAGGGAACCGGCGAGTGCCCTTCTCGGTATACCAAAAGGGGGCAGTGTTTTCCGCAGCGCATACTCGGAAATACACTTCCATGAAGTTGTGGACGAAATCCTCGAAAAAGGTAAAATCCTTCTGACCCGCGTGAGCTCGGAGGGAGACCCATCCTTCAGATCCGTGGGGAAGAGTGATGTCAAAAAGATAGAAGAAGGTCTTTAGGAGCGGAGGGATCCCGAGATGGTCGCAAATCCTCTCGTATCCTCGGACCATAGCCCACGAGTTGGGATGAAGGTGAGTAGGGGCAACCCCTGCGGTCCTAAGCATCCTAATCTCGAAGTCGGTAAACGGGATCCGTATCCCGATCCGAGTTAGGATGATGTCGTACATGTAGAAGAAGTCCCAAGGCTCTTGGCCGTTGTTAAAGGGGACCCTTTCATCGGTTGAAGGAGCCTCAATGAGGTATTGGCCATGGGCTCCTTCAGTAAAGAACTGCTCCTGGGATTGAACAACAGTGTCGTAAGCCTCGTCAACCATCGAGGTAATGTCGAGAGCTTCCTCCCCGGCCTAGTCGTACTCATCGTTGAGCAGGAGGGGACGTTGGATCTCGGGCTTTGGACGTTTACCCATTATCTACAAAGGAAACCATTCAAAACAGTTTAGAAACTGTTCTCGGAAATCAGGATTTGACGTTTTAAATGGTTTCCAGTGAAAGGAAAAGGGGGCATAACGGATCCCATTAAGGGAGGCCGAGCTCCGACGTCACCGCTCCGAACAAACAAGTGTAAATATGTGAACTAAAGCATGAAAGGAGTATAAGCCTTTTTCTAGAGAAGGGATTAAGGTTCTCCTAAGCCCGGACCAAAAACGGAGCCCAAGTAAAAGGGTGACCGAGGTCCAAAATTCGTTGTTTAAAATCCCTAAATCGCAAGCAAAGGCCGGGGAAAGGAGAAAAAGGGGCGTTTGCTTGAAATGCAACTGATGAGCCTAACCCAGAACTGAGCGATATGCAAGAATGGCGTAAAGGTTCAAGAAAACCCAAGCCTAAAACCATATAACATAGGAGCCCAGTAAGCAATTTGCACAAAGAAAGTAAAGAACTCTCCAGAGCCAAAAAGTCGAAAACCCAGGAAATGCAAGAGAGTTGTAGAGGGAGGGAAGAACTTACTCAGTTCAAAGAAGAGAAAACGACCGATGGTGGGAGAGTGAAGCAGCGAACTCTTGAGCTTCTCGCGACGGTGTGACCTCCGGACAGGGGATGATGCACGGCGAAGAGAGAAAGAAGAATAATCGCAGAGAGAGAATTCTGAGGTTTGAAATGTGGAAGATGGAGGAATAGTGACCTAGGGGCGGGATTTATACCGTCAAAATCAGGGGCAATTCCGTCATTTCACGTCCCAAAGTAGGGACATTTTCGGCATTCGTGTATGACAACAGGGGCAGTTTCGGAAGACCCAAAACCCATCTCAGAGACGTTTCGTCTCCAATCGACACGTGTCACGCATCGAGTGGCACAATGTGACGTGAAGGGACGTGTGTCAGAGGTAGGTGGGCACGAATCTCGAGGCACCTCTTGGTATTTCAACTCGAACCTCGGACTTTGTCCGAGCTCCGAGTTTGGGGCAATGTTCACACCCTGGATTACGGCCCAATCCGATGGCCTAATTCGGGACTCCCACTACGGCCCAAAGAGGACGGCCCAAGCTGAGGAATAGCAAGGGAGTCCATTTACGGCCCAACGTCGGACCTCGGTCCCTCGAGGGGACGAGTCCAGATCGAGGCCCACTATCCCTCAAAGCCCAATAACAATCCAGTGGCCCAAAGAAATTGGATCCGGAGCTGGACCCGGGTATGGGCCCCACGACCCGACCCGAGGTCGGATAAAATCAACCCCCAATTAGGGCGAAAGCTTAGAAGTGAGCGGATAACGGCAACGATAAATCCGAGTAGGGGTGTAATCAGATCGGTTTAGATCTGATTTGAAGGAAAAATGAATCCGATCCGATCAATTTAAATTCGGTTCGGATTGGATCGGATGGATCACTTTTTCATGAGCAAATCCGAACCGATGGATCCGATTAAAATTCAGTTGGTTCGGTTCGGATCATTAGATGCCCGATTAAACAAAAAAATCTAAAAAAATTGCCTAAAAATAGAAAAAAAATCTGAAAAAATTGTAAAAATTACCGAAAAAATTGCCAAAATATAAAAATTTCTAAAAAGTCATTATTTAGGAATTAGAATTCCTAAAAAGTCATCATTTAGGAATTAGAAAGTACTTAATTGGATTTATTATTTTTTTATTTATTTATTTTTTTAATTTTGATCGGATTAATCGGATGGTTCGGTTCCATCGAATCGAAAATTTTAAAATCCGATATCCGGACCACTCAATGATCGGATTTATCGGATTTTATCCGATCAGACCCGATGATCCGATCCAATCCGATCCAAACCCTTTGGATCGGTTCGGATTCGTCGGTTCTATCGGGTGGATTGGAACCGCTTACACCCCTAAATCCGAGCCACGATCGACACTATGCGGGTCGCTCCAACACGCCGCGGAAAGCGGGGAGGCCGTTACCCCGAGTCGTACGGCGTTGGCGGCACGGAAATGGCTCCAATTCCCCTCTATAAATAGGGTGTCACCACAAGGTATCAGGTACGCTTTCAGATGAGTTCCTCTATTGAGTGACCACTGACTTAAACTTCGGAGTCCTTTAAGGGAAAACACCCCCTGCGCCTTAGAGATTTGCTGTGCGAGGAGTCAGAGTCCGACGACAGTTCATACCTCGACCAAAGGTACGGAACAAGAACATATATAGTGTTTGGTAAAATGTTATATAAATATTGTATTTTATATTATATAAAATTTTATTAATTATATATATATATAATTCAAATATTATTTAAATATATATTCATTTATTAAAATATAATTTATAAAATATTTTATTTTATTTACAACATGTTCAGTGCTTTATCAACTTATTATTGCAAAAATAATTTATTTTCTAGATTATTAACCATTGATAAATCTGTTGATAATTCATATATTTCCTATAGTGGATGTGAATAACAGAATAAGTGCAATTGTAAGGTTGAAGAGATGCGCTCTTTTCAAAGTTATTGTTGAATTTAGGACTAATAAATTGATGTCAAAGTTATTTTAGGACTAAATTAATGTCAATTATAAAATCTTAGAACCAAAATGATTATTTACTCAATAAAAAAAACTTAACAATATTTATACAATATTTATGTATAATATTATAATTTTAATATGAACTTATTCTTGTATTCAAAACTCTTAAAATTTAACTATGTAATTGAATGTTATATAAATGTTATATAACTTTTTATTATACATAAATCATTTTGGATTATTTTAAGATAAAAACTTTTTTAAAAGTATAAATTTCTGATTACAACATTATTCCTTTCTATAAATTGAAATAACATATATATAGCTAGATTTAATTTTCCCATTTTTGTTGTTGGAGTAGGTTTGCATGTTGATAATTTTTAGATGTATAATTTATCTTAATCTCAATTAATTTTTTTCTATTTACTTCAAAAATTATATACTATATACATGAGAAAACAATTTATCAGTTTCATTTTAGAAAATCATGTAGCAATACTCTATCAAAAATATATATGAGCTCCATATTTATCGTTAGAACTTATTTTTTCTCATCAAAACATACATTATTTATGTTGAAATTAATGGTATATATACGACCCAATATTAGAAAAATAAATAAAGAATAGTAAAATGTAAAATTGTATTGAATGATCTAAAGTTACATATATATCTATATATATATATATATATATTATACAAGTAATTATAAGTAATTAAATAAAATATTTACATCGATATGTAATAGAAAATATGGTACAAATATTATAATTTCCTTTGATTTTGATTTCTGATGTGAACAGTGCTTACATATATATAACTGTAGACTGTAGTCTTTGGCCTTGCATATTAGAACCACAAGTCATGGTTAATTAATTCAAGCAGTCATTACATTTTTTGGTGAATAAAATTAATTATTTAGTTTACTTAACTATATCATCCACAACAAAAATGCATAAGCATGCAATTACTATTTAAATGAAAAAAAAGGTTCAAAGTGGGGAAATTTTAATTAGTTGAAATTGATAGCATTAGGAAGGGTCGTCCTCAATTCATTATAATACTATGCTTATAACTGTTTGAAGAAATACTATCTGTACATCATAAAATCAATTATCATATATAATAATTCAACATTTTAAATCTAGTAATTTAATTTGTAAAAATGTTGTATTAAGGTATAATAATAATAAAATGTAGATTACTAATTTTAAAATATTGAATTATTATATATAGTGACTAATTTTATGGTGTATGTATATGTATTACGTGTGTTTGTGTTTGTTATCTTTAACCATTTCAACTTTTTCAAGGTTCAAGTTAGCGTCCCTTGATGAATGCCAAAGGTCCCTTAATGCATTGTAACATTAATTACTTCACTTTTCCACCTATATAGTTTGGTATATATATATATATATATATATATATATAGAATGTAATGGTATTTTGAACCCAGCTATATATGTAATGCACGAAAACAATTCTTTAAAATATAATGATTATTAAAAATAATTTAATTGATTCATTATATTAAAAATAATTATTAAATAATAATAAAGTTATGTATCTTTAAATTTTAAAAGAGAGTTAAATAAATCTTAAATAAAACAAAAAATATTTATTTTTATTCCTTTTTTTAATTTTTTATATTTTACAAAAATAATAATATGAATATTTGATTTTTAAGTTACATTAAAGTAAATTATTTTTCATTATGTACACTTCCTCCGAATTCTTTAGAATTAATATAAAATAATAACAAAGAAATATTTGAAAAAAATAGTTAGTACAATATATAATAGATTATTAAACATATGAATCGTTTTAAAAAAAAATATATGATATATATAAATAAGTAAAAAAGTAAATAAAATCTCTTTCATCATCATTCTTATTTTTTTTCACTACAAGAAAATACTCCTCTTAGACCACCATTGAAAAATATGGTCTATAGTGGCAAAAAGTGTGATCAAAGAGAAAAGTTCACACTTTTCGACTTTAGGCTACGATTTCTGTGTGATAGCCTTCGCAGTTGTGACATTTTCTCTTTGATCACACTTTTTTGCCTCAAACACCACACTATTGGCAAAATCGTCGCAATGATCGATTCAAAAAGCGTGGCTCAATATCAATATTTTCCATCATGCTTTTAAATTGTGGGGTATAGTTGCCTTGTCTAATAAATGTGACCTTTTCTTGCATCTATATGGTCATGTTTTCCATAAGTATGACCTTTTCTTGGAACCTATGGCCACATTTTTCTATGCATGGTCTCATAATCTATGACCTGATCCATTTTCGTAAGTGTGGTCTTTTCTTTGAATCTATGATCAAGTTTTTCACGGATTCTCTATTGCATTAGTTAATAGCCATGATTCATTCCTTTCATCGTATCTTAATAAAGTCACCTTAATGCGTCATCTATTCCAAAGAAAATAGAACAATTTTTATTTATTTAAAGTTAATAAATACATAAGATTGAACTTAATTAATTAGTCCAAAATTCTATATTATATTATATTAGCATCATAAAAAAATAAACTATATTAATAAACACTCTTCAATATATATTGTATGAAACATTTATCATAATCTAACAATAGGATGCATCCTACATACAACTTAAATAAGTCATCACAAGTATTGAAAATAATAATAATACGTATTACAAGTACTAGTAATCATTATCACCAATTTCATCCAATGCTTCAAACATGTCATCCTACAAAAAAAAAATATCAATTAGTTGACCTGCATTTTTGAACAAAATTATCCATTTATATATAACGCAAATGATAAAGTAGTTGTTGGGATATGAATTGCTACACATTTTCGGTACAAACTTCCACAACACTACACATTAAAGGAATTAGCATCATCAATCACGACTATACAAGACCACTCGCACAAGACAAAACCAACACAACATCAGAAACAATAAAACAACAACATTTTCCAGTTGGTCTGGAAATACGCGTACCCATATTTGTCCATCTAGCTCGACGGACATTTCGTGACATTGCCTGTCCCCTAGCTTCTATTTGTGGAGATGTTATCCAAGTTATCTCTAAGAATCCAACAAGTTCTATCCAAATTGTAAAAATCCAATACTAAAAGCCTCATCTTTGTGTTTATCCAAAAGCTTGTGACAAACTTGTGACAGATGATATAAAGTTATTGAGAGAATCGTCGCAAGCCTGGCGTTATAATTTATTAGTACCAAACTTTTTTTTGTTCTTCTTGTTTGCATTGAGCTTTTGACGTCTTATAAAATGGTTATATAACTCATCACTATGTCATGGGTAATATCATGAAGATAAATTGCACAAGCTTGATGCGTAAAATTCATAAGAAGTATACAGTGTCGTTGAAGTAATAAAAATAAATATTAAAGACCATGTGTCCATCTTACCAGAATTAGTTAGAATTAATCAATCAAATTGTGTAAAGAATATTGAAGTAAGATATGAATTGCTTGTAGACTTAATAATTCAATTAAGAAATTAATTAGAATTCAATTAAATGAAGAAAATTCAAGAAAAAAGGTTGAAACAATAAATGAAAGTTGATTGGGGTTCTGACTACACAAGCAATATGTATGCCTCTTCTAATTATCTTCTATGTTACTCAACAACTTATATGACAATTAGATCCCTGATTTATTAGGAGTCTTTCTCAAGATCATCCCAAATTCTTTCGCTAGCTAGCTGGTTTTATTTTACTTGCAAAGTAAAGTCAACCCAATGTATAAAATGACCTGCTAAAATGAAAAAGAAAATTAAAAAAAAAGCAATCAAACATGGATGCATAAAATCATAATCTATAGTAAAAAAAATTAACAAAAAAAATAGGATTCAATAAACCATAACTTTGTAATATATATAATTTAAAATATAAAAGTTTAAATAAATAACAGATTAATACTTTATTTACAAAGAATTTTTTTTAAAAATATAAAGATAAATTCATTAAAAGTGAATGACAATTTTTAAATAGGAGATTTATAGATTTGATTTGAATATTTAGAGTTGAATATGTTAATAAATATGTTAAAAGATAAAAAATAAAAAAATAGGGATATATTTTTCCTACATTGAAATTGTTAGAGATCATTTGTCTAAAAATAAAATTGTAGTTAATCCTGTTAATATTTTCCATAACCTTATTGTGTCCAATTTTTTATATTGTAAATGACCAATTAGGACATTGAAGGTAGTGAAACGTGAGAAGGGGGTTGAATCACGTTCCAACTATAAATCTTGTTTCTGAAAATTACTTAAAAAATAAAGATCAAGTATAAACTTGTCTTGCACAGCGAAAACAGTTTGTTAGTAATAAACAGAAACTTAGCCTATAGACAAGGTTGTTGAAGATCTTGAAAGTATATTTACTTTTAAGGTCTTCTAAATGATAAAGGTTGAAACTTTAACCTTCAACACTTAGACAAATGATGATGATGTATGCGCAATATGTATATATATGTGTACGCTATGATAAATTGTAAAAACAATAATAATAAAAGAGTAGGGAAGAGAGAAAGCACACACAGAAATTTTATACTGGTTCGGCAACGTGCTTACTCCAGTCCCCAGGATTCACCTGAGAGTTCACTATCACCACCCCAACTAGGTGGACTTTCTTGCCTTTGCTACACCACAAAGGACTTCAACCTGCACCTTCACCAAGGTGACTCACTGCCTTTGAAAACCACAAAGGACTTCACTTGCACCACAACTAGGTGACTAACTGCCTCTGACAACTTCAAAGGACTTCAATCCTTGCCTTCAACACCGAAGGACTTTCTACCCTTGCCTTAGACCCTCTAAGGACTTCTTGCATTACAAAAATAAGGACTTTGTATAAAAGATATGATTTTTACCAATCAAGAACTTAGATGCAACTAAGTTGGAACCTTGATGGATTTTTCTCTCAAAGAATAACTAGCAAAGCTAGGATAAACAACAAAAGCTCACTCTTTTAAGAATTACAACATTTTCCCAAATAAAAATAAGAACTTGAGGTTTAGAGGTTGAAGATGAAGAGAAATTAGGATTAATTTCGACAGCGTTTTGGCACTTGTAAGCTTGGGTAGTCTCTTGAATTCATGGGCATTGAGGTCTTCTATTTATAGAGAAAAGAGAGCCTCAATTTCGAAAATCATAGGCTTGATCTCCACCCTTGATTTGAATTTGTAATCTCTTGATCCAATTGTGAGAATTCCTTGATATGATTTGAAATTTGATCTTCCAAAAATAGAAAAATCAAATAAGAGGAAGTTTCATCTTGGCCATTGATTCAAATAATTCTCTTTAATCCAAAGGTTATTATTTGATCATAAATATGGAAACTTTGTAACCAAGAATTAGAAAAGAGGAAACTTCATATTGGTCCTTGAATTTGAATTTGTGCCTTGATCTTGTGGTGTGCATTGTTTCATCATAATTTCACAAAAATTTGCAAAATATGCAAGCATATTTTCGCCACTTTTAGGAGAGAGAAAGGCTAGGGTTTTAGCTTTTCTTGCTCCACAAGTGTGCCTCCATGTTGGTACGAATTAGGATTTCACAATTTCTCATTTTTTGAAAATCCTAAAATACCAAACATGGTCTTCCAGGGAATCTTCTATAGGTAGATTGTTGAATCTTGAATATTCTTGAATCTACAATCTTGAGGCTTGAGATTCTTCTGGAATCTTGAGATTCTTCGGGATCTTGATAGAATCTTCGAGAATCTTCTGGAATCTTCACAGAATCTTCGGGAATCTTCTAGACTTGAAATTCTTGACAGAATCTTCCGAGGTCTTCTAACTTCGTGTAGAATTTTCAACAGAATCTTCTGGTCCCGCATGGAATCTTCCGTGAATCTTGTAGATTCATATAGAATCTTTAGGAGGCTCATAGAATCTTTTTAAAGTGTCCTAAAAATATTTTGTTACTTAAATGCAAAATATATTCTAGAATAAATTCTAGATAATTATTTTTATTTAATATTGCATTTAAATCTCCATACAAGATCTTTCCAGATTTCCCCCATATATATATATAATTTCGAAATCTTTAAATAATATAGAGTAAAATAGAGATTTGATTTTGATTCCCTATTTTAATGTGATTTTCGAAATATATATATTTATATATATAATCATAATTTTCAAATTTATTAGGAGAGAGAATGTAAAATAGAGATTTGATTTTGATTCCCTATTTTAATTCTTATATTTTGAAAATATATATTATATATATTAAGATATATGAATGATTAAATAGAGATTTTCTATTTAAATCCATGCACTTTCCATAAATAGATTTTTGGGAAATCATAGAGTCTTCATGAAAGCTTTCCCTTTTTAATAAATGTCCATGTGGTTGATCTTCATAAAATATGAAAAATAATTTTCATATTTCTTCTTCAATGTGTTGCCACTTTTTGGTCCCATGGTGGTCAAGATGTGTCTTTTTTTATTTTATCAAGTAAATTAAAACCTAGAACACACTTAACAAACCATTAGTTCAAACAAATTAAAACTTTTATTTTAATTCAGAATTTTATCATTCAAAACCTTCAATGATGAGGTAAAGGGTTCTTGGAGCTAACAATCTCACCATTTTTGATGATAACAATTCCAATTGAAATAAATGTTTTGATTTGATTAAAGGTGAAAATATTTTCTTAAGACATGAAGCCTTAGGAAATTATTTTCTATATAAAAAAATATAAAGTTAGAAAATAACAAAGAAATAACAAAGTGCAAGAACTTTAAAATGAACTTAAAAAAACTAAAAACAAAGTTTTAAAAACAAGAAATTTTAAGCTCCCCCTAGAGCAAGTGAATGTGTTCTTGAAAAAGTCTTGAACTTGAGTCTTCAATATCTTCAATCTTGTGAACCTTTATCTTCAATTACTTCTCCCCCTTTGTTTCATCAAAAAGGCTTCGAAGCTTACTTCTTGAGAATTTGAAGAATATAACAGAACTCTTCAATAGTCACGTTCTCTTGAGATAGAATATGAGACTCTTCAAGTTTGAAGAACTTGAGCATCCTCTTCAAGATTTCTGTAGGAATTAAATTCCCTTCAACTTGAGATGCATGAAGAAAAATCTTTTGAAGAGTATCTTGATCAAGTAGCATAGGCTCCCCCTGAGAAGTACTTTCTTCATAGTTGATTAAAGATTAAAAGGATGTGTTTGAAGTTGTGTATGGGTTGGTGTATGTGTATGTGTATGTGGTTTGCGCAAGGTGAGGGAAAGAAATAGGAGTAGAAAAGAAAACTTTGTTGTGATTAATGGTTGAGGGATGAAATAATATATAGATGGTGTATGGAGGGGCTAGGTTTGCGAAAATAATGAGGGGAAAAAGGAGGGAAAATCTCAAAAAATTTTGCAAGGATTTTCCATCTGAATATCTCTCAAAATACTCTTAGAAATAGGCATTGTAAATCAAGAAAGAATAAACAATATTTCCCAATATTTAAGAAAATAAGATTTATTTTTCAAGAGAGAGAGAGAGAGAGAAATATATATATATATGGGTGATAAAGAGGGTAAATCAAAAAAGATATGATGTGGAAAATAAGGATATGTAATGATTTTCCATAAAAGATCTCTTCCACTAAATCTAGATTTACTCTAGATAATATCCATTTAAATCCAAAAAAGAATAATCTTAATTTTCAATATCATTATTTAAATAATAAATAACAATATTTGAAAAATTAAAATATATTCATCATTAATGCCAATAATGGGGCAAAAATATTGAGCTATATGGGTCTTCTTGGATTTTAATTTTTCTTCCATGAGACCCATGTAGAGACATGAGAGGCCCATTGATTTTATCAAAGCCCATAATTATTTTTGAGGCTCAATCATCTAGATACAAGCCTTTACAGCTTGCTTGAGGCCCAAAGTCCATCAGTAGTTCGAGGCCCAGTTAAGGCCCAAAACACGTATGAGGCCCGAGGCCCATACGAAAGCCAATCAACTTTTCTTCAATACGGGTGGTCTTCATATAGTAATTAGCAATACTATACACCCGGTTTCTTCAAAAGATCTTCAGAAGGTCTTCAAATAAGGTTTAGAAAAATTTTCCGAAGCTCATGTGTCTTCATAAATAGTCTTCAAAAAAATCTTCAAACTCTTGAGACAAAACTCAAGGCCTTCAAAAAATCTTCAAACACTTGAGACAGGCCCAAGGTCTTCAAAAATTCTTCAAACACTTGAGACAGACCCAAGGTCTTCAAAAAAATCTTGAAATTTGGCCCATCATGAAGAGAGGGGGCGCAAATTGCAGTCTTCTTAGGTCTTCAGTTGACTTTTTGTTGACTTCTGTAGTGGTTGACTTTTCTGATGACTTCTGATTGTTGGCATGTTGATTTTTCTTCATCTTCTAGAATACTTACCAACTTTTGGGGAATACTTAAAGCTTTTTAATTATCAAAAAGATTTTCGAAAAAGATTTTTTAAAAGCTCTTTAGGTTAAGTAAACCTTTCAGCGTGCTAAAACGATCTTCAGCTAAAGGTTTCCTAAATATGTCAGACACTTGATCTTCCATATTCACAAACTTTAACTCAATATCGCCTTTCTGCACATGATCTCTAATGAAATGATGTTTAACATCAATATGTTTAGATCTAGAGTGCTGAATGGGATTCTTAGCCAAAGCTATTGCACTTGTGTTATCACACATAACAGGAATTTTATCATACCTGAGATTGTAGTCAAGTAGTTGATTTCTTACCCATAAAATTTGTGTTACACATCCAGCAGCAGACACGTATTCTGCTTCTGCGGTTGATAGTGCAATGGTATTTTGTTTTCTGCAACTCCATGTGATGAGTGCATCCCCAAAGAACACACAGCATCCACTGGTGCTTTTTCTGTCAACCCGGTCTCCGGCGTAATCAGCATCACAGAAACCTGTAACCACAGAGGAGATACCTTTCTTGTACCAAAGGCCAAGATTAGTAGTACCTGCCAAGTATCTAAGAATACGCTTGACTGCAGTTAGGTGAGACTGTTTTGGACAAGATTGAAATCTTGCACAAATGCCAACACTTAACTGTATGTCAGGCCTAGATGCAGTTAAATAAAGCAGGGACCCGATCATACCTCTGTAGGTGCTTTCAGACACCTTTTCTCCTTCTTCATCCTTGTCAATGACTTGTGATTGATGCATCGGAGTTTTCATGGGACTACACTTGTCCATTATGAATCTTTTGAGAAGTTATTTGGTGTACTTTTCTTGATGTATGAAGGTTCCATCAGCTTGTTGCTTGATTTGAAGTCCTAGGAAGAACTTCAATTCTCCCATCATACTCATTTTGAACTCCCCCTGCATTAGATCTGCAAACTTTCTACACAGAGATTCGTTAGTAGCACCGAGTACTATATCATCAACATAAATTTGCACAATTAATAAATCAGAGTTATCAGTTAAAGTGAAAAGAGTTGTGTCCACTTTTCCACGAGTGAATCCATTCGTAGTCAGGAAGCTACTAAGTTTATCATACCAAGCTCTAGGAGCTTGTTTAAGACCGTATAACGCTTTAGACAAACGATAGACGTACTCGGGATAGGTTTCACTGATAAAACCTGGAGGTTGCTTGACGTAGACCTCTTCACTGAGGACACCATTAAGGAATGCGGATTTTACATCCATTTGATATAGCTTTATTCCTTTATGAGCAGCGAATGCAAGAAGCATCCTAATGGCTTCTAGTCTTGCAACTGGCGCGAAGGTTTCGTCGTAGTCGATTCCTTCTTGCTGATTGTATCCTTGTGCCACGAGTCTTGCTTTGTTTCTCGTAACCTTTCCGGATTCGTCCAACTTGTTGCGGAACACCCACTTTGTGCCAATAATCGTTTTGCCCTTGGGTTTCTGAACAAGCTTCTAGACTTCATTCTTCTCAAACTGTTCGAGTTCTTCTTCCATGGCTTCCACCCAACTGGGTTCATCCAATGCTTCTTGAATTGTCTCAGGTTCAATTTCTGAAACAAGTACAGCATCAGATTGAAATCTCAGGGATCTTCTTGTTCTTACCCCTTGAGATGGATCGCCAAGAACTTCGTTATCTCTAACAGCTTTAAGATTGTTTATTCCGATCTTTCTTCTTAGAACAGGTTCTTGAACTTCAATAGACTCAACCTCTTGAGGAGTAGAGGGTTCTTGAGCTACAATGACTCTTGGTTCATCTCCCCTTTGGGTGATTCCTTCATAACATGATGATCACCTTCTTCAATAGGTACTTGATCATTACTTTCACAACCTTTGGTTGAGATAGTTAGATCCTTCATTCTTTCTTCGATGCCATCTAGATTATGTTGGATGTCTTGCTTTAGTTCCTTGAACTTGATATGGATGGTTTCTTCAACTGTCTTCCTTCGCTTGTTGTAAACCCTGTAAGCTTTAGAAACAGCAGAATATCCTAGAAACACTCCGTCATCGGATTTGGAATCAAACTTTGACAGCTTGTCCCTTGTGTTCAGGATAAAGCAAGGTGAACCAAAGATATGGAAATATGATATATTGGGTATTCTTCCTTTCCAAAGCTCATAAGGAGTTTTGTTGAGACTTTGCCTTAAGAAAACACGATTTTGAATATAGCAAGCTGTATTGACAGCTTCTGCCCAAAAACCTTTTGATAAACCGCTTTCCAAAAGCATTGTTCTCGCCATCTCAATGAGGCTTCGATTCTTTCTCTCAGCTACTCCATTTTGTTGTGGAGTTCTAGGAGAGGAAAATTCGTGAACAATACCAAGATCCTCACAAAGATTTTCAAAAGCATGATTTTCAAACTCACCTCCATGATCAGAACGAATGGTGGTGATGTGAGAACCTTTTTCGTTAGAAACCATTTTCACAAATGTTTTAAATTTTGAAAACGTCTCATCCTTAGAAGCTAAGAAAAATACCCAAGTGTATCTACTGTAGTCGTCAACTATGACAAGGCAATAATATTTGCCCGCAAGAGAAGCCTGTCTTGTAGGACCAAAGAGATCCATGTGAATAAGCTCAAGTGGTCTAGTAGTAGAGACTACTTTCTTACTTTGGAAAGAAGCTCTGGTCTGCTTTCCCTTCTCACAGAAATCACAGGTAGTATCCCTGTCATAGCGGATCTTGGGAAGCCCCTTGACCAAACCTTTCTGAGATAACTCTGAAAGTAACTTCATGTGGGCATGACCCAACTTCTTGTGCCAAAGCCACTTGTCATCCTCAAAGGACGCTAAGCATTTCACATCTTGATCCAAAAGGTCCTCAAGATAGATGACATAGGTGTTGCCTAGTCTTCTTTCCTCAAGAACAACTTTACCTGTCTTCAGATCAATGACGCTACAATATTTGGCTAGAAACTCAACCTTTAAGCCTTTGTCACAAAACTGACTAATGCTTAGAAGATTGTGAGTCAAACCGTCAACAAGCAATACCTCAGATATTTGATGATCATCGGACTTACCAACATTTCCCTTGCCGACGATCTTGCCCTTAGCTCCATCATCGAAACGCACTGTTCCTTTCTTCTTTGGTTTAACATCTTTGAACCAGTGCTTGCTTCCGGTCATGTGCCTTGAGCACCCGCTATCCAGGTACCACTTTTCATCCAGCCACAGGTGTTGTGGCTCTTAATGGTTGATCTGCGCTTGAAGTTCCTGCATTCACAGATGAAGAATTTTTGGGTACCCATACCTTCTTGGGTCCTTTCTTGTTAGCCTTCCCAGCATCTGGTTTTGGCTTTTGAGACTTCCACGTCTTTTTAGGTTTTCCCTTCCACGTGCCACCCTTGGCTTTGGAGGTAGTTCCCTTTTTAAGAAGTGGACATTTCTCACTGCCGTGTCCATGTTTAAAACAGAAAAGACAAGTAGGAATTGGCTCTCTGTCTGTTGGGGGTATCAAAGTATCCTCATGAAAGACTGGAACATATCCAAGACCTGTATGATCTTTGTAAGGTTTTTGACCTCCTAACAATAGATCGAGCATCTTAGATCCGTTAACCATTCTTTCAAGATCCTTTAGGAGAAGCGCATTAGTCTTCTGTGCATGGTACATGGCTTCCTCAGCCTTCTCCACAAGCACAGAAGCTTCTGTCTCTAGAGATTGCCAGCCCTCGTACAGTTTATCTTTACTGTCCTTGAGTTCTTGACATTCTCTCTCTAGTTCCTCCTTTTGAGATCTTAATGACTTATTTTCTGATTCAAGGTTTTTCAAAGCTTTTTTATTCATCAGAAAATGAGTCATCAGATTCTTTGAATCCTCTAATAGTTCATCATAGAGGTCCGAGAGTTCCTCATACGATGGTGCCGAGTTTTCAATGCATACCTCAGATTCATCTTTATCAGATTCTGAGTCTGTATCATATGAAGCATCTGCCATGAAGCAGAGGTTTGCTTCTTCTTCTGTTTCTTCATTTTCGGATTCATCAGAATCAGAGTTGTCACTCCATGTGGCTGCAAGAGCCTTCTTCTTCTTGAAGAACTTCTTCTTCGACTGCCTATTTTTAGGACAATCGGTCTTGAAGTGGCCTTTTTCGCCACATCCGGAACACGTTGTGTTATCGGTCTTCGTCTTGTTCTTCTTATCCTTCTTAAAGAAGGCTTCTTTATTCTTCTTAGATCTGTTCTTCCAAGCCCTTGACATTTTTCGCACGAGCATGCTCATGTTTTCTTCGTCAAGGTCTTCGTCTTCAGATTCTTCATCTGTTTCTTCGTCTTCATCTTCTTCAACCTTTAGCGCTTTCTTCTTAGTCTTCAAAGTTTTCTTGGTTGTAGATGTCTTGAGGGCTAAAGGTCTTGATCTTGATGTTGTTGGTTCTTCTTGAGCTTCAAGCTCGATTTCATGAGTCTTAAGAGACCCAATCAATTCATCCAAGCCTAACTTAGTTAGGTCCTTGGCTTCTTGAATAGCGGTGACCTTAGGTCTCCACTTGGTAGTAAGACTCCGAAGAATCTTTCTAACCATTTCAGCGTTTGAGTACGTCTTGCCAAGAACTTTCAATTGATTAACAATATGTAAGAATCTTATAGCAAGAGTATCAATGTCTTCGTCTTGATTCATCTTGAATGACTCGTACTTATGTACAAGCATGGAGATCTTCGTTTCTTTGACTTGATATGTGCCTTCATGCAGGGTCACTAAGCGATCCCATATTTGCTTTGCAGTTTCACATGACACAATTTTATCATATTCAGCTTTAGGTAAAGCGCACAAAAGTATGTACTTTGCCTTCTTGTTTTGTTGCACTTGGATCTTCTGTTCTTCAGTCCATAGCTTCTTTGGGCCGAAGGATGTCGGGTTGTCGCCGACTTCAACGATGTCCCAAAGATCGAGACTTTGTAAATTGGATGAACAATGTCATTCGATCTCTCCAATATGTGTAGTCATCACCGTTGAACATGGGTGGTCTATTTGTGGAGGTTCCATCAGCAATATATGCGTTGTTATTTGCTGCCATGGTCCCTTGAATCTTTCCTTGACACTGTTAAGTGCTCAACCCCAAGGCCGAGCTCTGATACCAATTGAAGGTAGTGAAACGTGAGAAGGGGGGTTGAATCACGTTCCAACTATAAATCCTGTTTCTGAAAATTACTTAAAAAATAAAGATCAAGTATAAACTTGTCTTGCACAACAGAAACAGTTTGTTAGTAATAAACAGAAACTTAGCCTATAGACAAGGTTGTTGTAGATCTTGAAAGTATATTTAATTTCAAGGTCTTCTAAAAGATAAAGGTTGAAACTTTAACTTTCAACACTTAGACAAATGATGATGATGTATGCGCAATATGTATATATATGTGTATGCTATGATAAATTGTAAAAACAATAATAATAAAAGAGTAGGGAAGAGAGAAAGCACACACAGAAATTTTATACTGGTTCGGCAACGTGCCTACTTCAGTCCCCAGGATTCACCTAAGAGTTCACTATCACCACCTCAACTAGGTGGACTTTCTTGCCTCTGCTACACCACAAAGGACTTCAACCTGCACCTTCACCAAGGTGACTCATTGCCTTTAAAAACCACAAAGGACTTCACTTGCACCACAACTAGGTGACTAACTGCCTCTGACAACTTCAAAGGACTTCAATCCTTGCCTTCAACACCGAAGGACTTTCTACCCTTGCCTTAGACCCTCTAAGGACTTCTTGCCTTACAAAAATAAGGACTTTGTATAAAATATATGATTTTTACCAATCAAGAACTTAGATGCAACTAAGTTGGAACCTTGATGGATTTTTCTCTCAAAGAATAACTAGCAAAGCTAGGATAAACAACAAAAGCTCACTCTTTTAAGAATTACAACCTTTTCCCAAATAAAAATAAGAACTTGAGGTTTAGAGGTTGAAGATGAAGAGAAATTAGGATTAATTTCGACAGCGTTTTGGCACTTGTAAGCTTGGGTAGTCTCTTGAATTCTTGGGCATTGAGGTCTTCTATTTATAGAGAAAAGAGAGCCTCAATTTCGAAAATCATAGGCTTGATCTCCACCCTTGATTTGAATTTGTAATCTCTTGATCCAATTATGAGAATTCCTTGATATTATTTGAAATTTGATCTTCCAAAAATAGAAAAATCAAATAAGAGGAAGTTTCATCTTGGCCATTGATTCAAATAATTCTCTTTAATCCAAAGGTTATTATTTGATCATAAATATGGAAACTTTGTAACCAAGAATTAGAAAAGAGGAAACTTCATCTTGGCCCTTGAATTTGAATTTGTGCCTTGATCTTGTGGTGTGCATTGCTTCATCATAATTTCACAAAATTTTGCAAAATATGCAAGCATATTTTCGCCACTTTTAGGAGAGAGAAAGGCTAGGGTTTTAGCTTTTCTTGCTCCACAAGTGTGCCTCCATGTTGGTACGAATTAGGATTTCACAATTTCTCATTTTTTGAAAATCCTAAAATACCAAACATGGTCTTCCAGGGAATCTGCTATAGATAGATTGTTGAATCTTGAATATTCTTGAATCTACAATCTTGAGGCTTGAGATTCTTCTGGAATCTTGAGATTTTTCGGGATCTTGATATAATCTTCGGGAATCTTCATAGAATCTTCGGGAATCTTCTAGACTTGAAATTCTTGACAGAATCTTCTGAGGTCTTCTAACTTCGTGTAGAATCTTCAACAGAATCTTCTGGTCCCGCATGGAATCTTCCGGGAATCTTGTAGATTCATATAGAATCTTTAGGAGGCTCATAGAATCTTTTTAAAATGTCCTAAAAATATTCTGTTACTTAAATGCAAAATATATTCTAGAATAAATTCTAGATAATTATTTTTATTTAATAATTTGCATTTAAATCTCCATACAAGATCTTTCCAGATTTCCCCCATATATATATATATAATTTCGAAATCTTTAAATAATATAGAGTAAAATAGAGATTTGATTTTGATTCCCTATTTTAATGTGATTTTCGAAATATATATATATAATCATAATTTTTGAATTTATTAGGAGAGAGAATGTAAAATAGAGATTTGATTTTGATTCCCTATTTTAATTCTTATATTTTGAAAATATATATTATATATATTAAGATACATGAATAATTAAATAGAGATTTTTTTATTTAAATCCATGCACTTTCCATAAATAAATTTTTGAGAAATCATAGAGTCTTCATGAAAGCTTTCCCTTTTTAATAAATGTCCATGTGGTTGATCTTCATAAAATATGAAAAATAATTTTCATATTTCTTCTTCAATGTGTTGCCACTTTTTGGTCCCATGGTGGTCAAGATGTGTCTTTTTTTATTTTATCAAGTAAATTAAAACCTAGAACACACTTAACAAACCATTAGTCCAACCAAATTAAAACTTTTATTTTAATTCAAAATTTTATCATTCAAAACCTTCAATGATGAGGTAAAGGGTTCTTGGAGCTAACAATTTTTAATTGTCAATAATCAATTTTTCTAACGCTACAAACATTGAATTTTAGATGTGCATATAATATTACTCAATTTTAAATTATGCATGTTAGATGAGGTCATATTTAATGCATTTAATGCAGTCTTAATATGAAACTCGACATTTATTACTCCATCCATTCTAAAATAATAGTCGTTTTGATTTTTTTGGTTCATTGGAAAACTAATAAATTGTGTCTAGGTACATTAATTTTCCAATGAACTAAAAAAATTAAAACGACTATTATTTTGAAATGGAAGTAGTACCTAGCTAGTTAATTTCAGCAGGTATCTTTCATTCAACCTTTCATACACATATAATGACAAGTCCTCATATTAAATAATAAAAGGTCAACTAGTTAATAATAAATGTTACCAAGTCGTTGGGGCTTCCACTAATGATTTGCTCTGTGACATAAGTCCAACAATAATTTCAACACTAATTCTTAATAAATGAAGTGGTAAGCAAGGGCACCAGCTTCCTATACCATATGAATAATTAATTTATTTAATATAAAAATTTTGATGGATGGAAATCTATAGTCCAAAATCATGGCATGTTTTTAGATTTATTAAGCACCTAAAAAATATTGTGTACATCATCTAGTTAATAAAAAAAATTGATACAATCAAATACTCTTGTACAAACTATTAATCGTACTAGATGAGTCAAACATACTTGATCACTGTACAAATAATTTCATCTTCCATTTAATTTCAGTATAAAATAGACAGAATTTTCTTTATTGTTGTTTCCCTATAGTACTTGTTAGATTTTTTATTTTTATTGCAATAGATAACAAAAATATTAATAATAATAATAATAATAATAAATACCCCAACAAGGTGACAGTACTCCTTTATTTTTCTAATAAAAAATGTATGAAATAACAATGAACGTTTCTCCTGAAGATCTTTAATCAACTATCAACTGTCAACATATGAAAGCTAATCCATCGTATGAAAGCGCAGAGCATACAATTTTCATACAAACAATAGCTATCACTAATTATCCCCCAACAAATTAATTATTTATGTTGAATAACAAAGTATAAATTTTTAAGAATTGATTTTGTCAACGTAAACTTTTAAATATTATTTTGATTATCATAATTTATATACTTAACTCTTAGGTTGTGTTTGTTTTTCCCAATTCTGAAATCAGAGTCAAGGAGTCACTCAATTTGTAACTATGTTAAGTTTTATTTTTTGAGTCATCACATGAGAGAATGACATAGAGTCATAGTGACTCTCTGAATAAAAATTCACTATTTTTGTTCACCAAAAACATGGAGTCACAGACTGACCAAGTGAGACACGGATGTGAGTATGAGCTTTATGATTTTTCTTTCCCTTCCTACCCTTAATGATTTTTCATTATTCCACTCTCTGCCCTTATCAACTCTGTAACCCTCACTCCTCCTCATTCCTTTCCTCTCCGCATCGATCTATGCCTCCTCCTTCCTTCTCCTTCATTGCTCTTCCATCTCCAATGCCGACTGCGGTGCAAGGGCAAGGTTCGAGGACCAAGCTTGAGGGCAATGGCTCGAGGGCCAGATTCGATAAACAAAAGTTGCTCTAGGCTGGAGTGTAAAGCTAGAAGAAAATAGAGAAACTAGAACTCATTGAGATTGTATTAATGCTGTGAATGAATGAAAAGATATAATTCTTGCTAATACAACACTGAGATATGGAGTGCAATATATAGCACAGCTAATAACAGAAAGGATAAAGGATAAGCACAAAACTGAACAAACAGAACAAACTAACAAAACTAACTACCAGCTTATACATCTTTACAGCCCCCCTCAAACTTATGAGAAACAGAACTTACTCTAAGTTTGTGTCTTAAGTATGGAAAACGATTAGTGGCAATAGGTTTGGTCAAAGCATAAGCATTTTGTTCTTCAGAACGAATGTGATACACCTTGACATGATTCTGCAAAATTCTATCTCGAACATAATGGAGATCTATTTCGAAATGCTTGGATCTTCGATGAAACACAGGATTGGATGAGAGGAGAACAACACTAAGGTTATCACAATACACATTAGAGGTCATAGGAGTAGAGATGTGAAGCTCAATGAGAAGATTTTTAACACAAACAATTTCTGAGATGGCTGCTGCTAAGGCTCTGTACTCTGCTTCTGTACTAGAGCGAGAGACAGCAACTTGTTTCTGCGACTGCCAAGTGACCAAATTAGTGAAAGTGTATGTGTGCACGAGAAGGGGGGGTTGAATCGTGCAAGTATTAAAAAATTACTTCTTAAAACTTTTACTTAGAAAGCTGTTTTTACTCAGAAGGTAGATTTAAGAGTTTGCAGCGAAAATTGCTTTCTGAGAAGATTAAGTTTCTGAGAACTTAGTCTTTCTGAGAAAGTTCCTTTCTGAGGAATTTTAAGAAAATGACTTAAAGTTAGAGTTTCTTAAAAGCTTTCTGATTTTGATCAATAAGGTTTTCACGAGACCTCTTAATTAGAATCGTGGTAGAGTTTTTCTCAAAGATTTATGCAAGTAAAGAGCAAGGGAGAAAAGTTTAACACAAAGAATTTTATACTGGTTCGGTTATAACCAACCTACTCCAGTCCTCAACCTTCAGTTGAGAGTTCTTAGATATTCTTCTTAAAGTGCCTTCCCAGACAACACTGCCTTTACCAAGTAAAGGACTTCCACCACTTCACAACCCGAAGTGGATTTCCTTGCCTCACACTAGAGGACTTCCTTGCCTCCAACACTAGAGGCCTTCCTTGCCTCCAACACTAGAGGACTTCCTTGCCTTAATCACTTAAGGACTTTGAACTTTGCCTCAAACACCAGAGGACTTAAAACTGCCTTCACACAAAGAAGGACTTGGCGTTTTTTTCGAAAGTTTGATTTGATCGAAAACGACTACCAAGACTAAGTTACAAACCTAGTTTTACACTTAGTAGACTTCTAGAAATAACTTACACAAGGTAAGGATTTACACCAATAATGCACTAGAAGATTTTCGCAAAGTTAGAAGAACAATTTCGTAAAATTGTCTTTCTGAGAAAGTTCTAAGTTTTCGCAGATGATTTTCAATTCAGCAGAGTTTTTGCACGTTTAATCAAGAGTTTTTAGCGCAAGAATTTCGTCACATTGCTCTGGAATTGAACTCATATATATAGGCATCAAAGAGCCGCGAAATTAGAAGCTTTCACTTTGCTTATGTGGCTGTGTCCTTTTCAGAACGGCTCCCTGCTACAGTCAGCGCGAAATGAGGAACTTTTCAGAACTGCACAGTGCGCGTGTTCCCACTTCCTTAGCTAGTTGTAGCGAGCTTTCTGAGACTGCTTGCGATCCCTTGAGTCCAGACACTTGGTTGCTTCTGAGTCCAACTTTCTGAGAGTTGTACGGACTTCTGAGGCGAACCTTCTGAGGGAAGACCCTTCTGAGAACTACTAGTCGCAAGGTCTTCTGAGACCCTTCTGAGGCAACAGTGTTCTTTCCTCAGAAACATGTTTTCACCTTCTACGCTTCTGAGACATCCTTTCTGATATCTTTTGGCGCTATGATTTTATCAATTGATCTCGAGGCTACTTGATGTTTTGTCTTGGTCTTTGCTCATGGTATTGCAATAATTTAAAGCTTTCTGAGACACTTAGCGCACATATTAGCAAAACCTTAAGTAAAATTTTTATACTTATGGCTTACCTTGTTATCATTAAAACTTTCATTGCTCTAAGAGAATTATGCCTAATTCTTTCAGAAGGGTTCTGGAGCTTACAATCTCCCCCTTTTTGATGATAACAACTTAAGTCTTAAGATAATAATTTTGCTTAAGTTCAGAAGTGTTTCTGAGTGAGTTCACAACTTATTCAGAATGCACTTTTGCTTTCTTAGAACTTAACATTGCTTTCTAAGAGAAGGCTCTGTTATTTCCTTAGAAGGCTTTGATAATCAACAGTTAAGGTATGCAATGTATGATTACTGTTTGAGATTATCAATTACATAGCGTGTATTTCTTGATGAATATACGTATGAAATTCAGAAATACCAGGCTAAGTAAATCAATAGATGCCAAATAATTAAGAATAAGCATGGAATTAAGTAAAAACATGAGATGCCAAAATAATGATTTTTCATTGATGGTTTTGTAGAGATACAAAATATTTGGCTCCCCCTAAGTTGTTGCTCTCCCTAAGTCCTAGCCTAGTGTTTACGTATAGCCAATGTACAAAATTTTTATCATTTATCTACTCCCCCTTTGTTATATCAAAATGGGTGGCTAAGACATAAACGCCATCATTGACTTAGAACTACTGCCTTCTGGCAATGTAGCGTAGAAGCTGGCATATCTCCATGAGAATCTCGATCTGAGTCGCATTCGGAGCGCATTCTGGAGGTAGTTCAGAGGAAGTGGAAGGCTGTTGAGAAGATGAGGGTTGAGATGGAGGAGGGCGAGAGACTTCAGCCTCAAGAACCTCATCGATGATATCCCTCTGTTGATATTCAGGAAGTTCTTCTTCTTGGACAGCTTTGTCTTCAATAGCAGCGAGTTCAATAGAAGGCTGCCTCTGAGTGTCCTCAGAAACTAGAGCAAGGTCTAGATCAGAAGGTTGCCGAGCTGATGGTTGCTCCATAGCACCAGAAGTCTGAGCATCTTCGGAGAGGTTGAAAGTTGAGATCTGGCTATGTATGGCTTCAATGCACTTCAACTTCTCAGTTCGACCAAAGAAAGGTCGAAATTGCACAGAGGGAGGGGTGACTACCATTCTTCCCAGCTGAAAGCCGGAACTAATCATCGATTTTGTAATCGAGAAGGTAGGACCCTGTTGATTGAAGGATGGAGGGGGAACTTCTGTTAGATCTAGAGGAGGAACCTCTGGTTCCTTCTGAGAGTCCTTCTCAGATAGAGTTCCTTCCAAGGAACTGTGGGCAAAAAATGCCTCAACTGCTGCAACGCCGATAGCCATGGTAGCGTCAGCGCCCACCTCTGAGCTGAGCCCAGTGCTGGTGGTCCCTGGCACTACTTCATGTGTTGAGACATGAGTTTCCTCATGTTCCGAAGGGATCTCAGAAGAGAGAGGACCAACCTCAGAAGTTGGTTCAAGTAAGGCTTCCTCATGCTGTAGTTGTTGTTGTGGTTGCATCTGAGCAGCTTCTGGAGTCTCAGAGGGTTGATCCAGTTCCTTCTGGACATCAAGCATTGTCTGAGCCAGTGACTCAACATTCACAGCAGCAGCCTCGGTTGTGGTTGCCTCAAAGAGTTCCACCATAGAAACCTTAGAGGGCTTTTTCTGGAGCTCTTTCTTGGAGCTTCCAGCATCTGGAGTGCGATGCTCAATGCGGAAGCTTGTCGCATCTTCTTCCTCAGACGAAGAATCAGCAACATTTCCTTCATGCCCCTGAACATCTTCTCTGGTTGGAGAGACATTCCCAGAGGGGGAGGAGTGATGAGAAGCTTCTGCTTCTTCTTCTTCAGCAGCAACAGCAGCGGTAGTAGTGATGGTGGCAACAGCAGCAACTGCTATAATTTCTTTACTCGTCGGCTTCGGCGGGCTCTGTTTCTTAGTGGTTTTTATCCCCACTCCTTTGTGAGACTTTCCCTGATAATTCAAGGAATGCAGGAGTTTAGTTTTAAATTTGGTAGGTTTAAAACCAGCAACAGAATCAGAAACAGGAATTGAAGTAGAAGAAGATTTAAGAAAGGAAGGTGGAGTTTTAGAGTAAGCTTTTACCAAACGACCACGTTTCTTTTTCCCTTTTGGTGGCACGTCTGGGACTTGGAGAGTTGGAGGTGCTTTCCTCTTTCTGGTCAGGAGTTGCTCAAAAGTTGTTTCTTCTGAGTCTTCAGCAGCCTCAACAACCTCAGGTTTCTTCTGAGGAGTCTTCTGAGCTTCCTCAGAAGCCATACTCCTTGTCACCCTTGTTGGAGAAGGATGAGTCATTTTTTGCTTCTTCTTCTTCTTCTCTGAAGGATCAGAAACCTTTTCCTTTCCTTTGCTTCCTCCTTCTTCTTCTTGATGTTGTTGAAGGTGACCATTGAGAATTTGTTGTGGTTGAAGACATACTCGTAGTCCTCAAGTGGGAAGGAGAGATGGTCGAGGATTCTGGTCAGAAGGCTTCCGTAAGGTAGACTTGTGAGAGCCCTCTTAGGATGAGCTTGGTGCATCATGTAGTTGAGCACCATGCTTCCAAAATCTACTCTTTCCTTCTTCAGCAGGTGGTACAATAGGCATGCATCCATGGTGGTAACGTTCCCCATGTCTCCAATCCGAGGGAGAAGGGTATGTTGAACAACTGAGAAGATGATTCTGGCCTCTTGCGTAAGATGAGGCACCTTTACGCCCTTGACTGGTAGACTGTTGCTACCAGTCAGAAGTGTCACCACTTCTTCTTCTGAGTCATCTACCTCCTTGACCCATTCTGGGTCGTCGGCGATGACAGCACCACCATTCAAGGTCTTGAAAACTTTGTTGATGTCAGAGGAGGAGAAGCGGATTTGCTGATCAGCAATCGTGCTTTTGACCCCTTTGTTGGTGAACCTTTCGATTTGAGAGTAGAAGGCCCTCACCACATTTGGGTAGCATACATCCTCGGAGCTCATCATGGCTGGCCATCCAGGTTGCTTAAGGAATGTGAGCTGAAGTTCGTCCACCTGGTTGTAGACATTGAGAGGCAATACCCTTCCCATGGCTAGATTCCGTGGGAGATAGGTCTTGTAAAATAGGGATTGCATCTTCTCATCTTAGTAGAGGATGTCTTCTGATACCTCATTAAGGTTATTTCTCATTAATCCCTTAATTTCTCTAGACGAGGCCATTTGGTAGAAAGGTTTAAATTTGGAATGAGATGAAGGGAGATAGAGAAGGACAAGAGAGCAGAGATAGCAGAGAGAGAGAGATGGGATATGAAACAGATGAAGATTGGAAAGCGATGAGAGGATTTGGCAGAGTTTTGGTAAGTTTTAAGCGCAAAGTGCTCAAATAGAACAATGCCATGAGTATTTATAGAACTGGCTTGTAACTAGCCGTTTCTGACGCTTATCCAAAAGTTACCATTGGTAACTTGTTTCTCGGAAGGTACCCTTCTGAGAGAAGTGGTCCTTCTGAGAAATGCTCCTTCTGAGAAATGTTTCAGAAGATCTCCTTTCTGAGGGATGAGTCTTCTGAGAACAAATTTTCTCAGATAGAGTTTTCTATGTTTATCCTACTTCTAGCTCATAAGCTTAGTTCTGATGTTTGTCTCAGAGTCTAAACTAGGACTAAGGGGGGTTTCTAAGAAAAAGTTTTTAATTTCAAAGTACTTAGAAACGTCTTAGATTAAGAAATCCTTTCAGAACATTGAAACGATCCTCGGGTAAAGGCTTTGTAAATATATCTGAGATTTGATCCTCAGTATTCACAAATTTGAGTTCAATGTCGCCTTTTTGCACATGATCCCGAATAAAATGATGTTTTATATCAATGTGCTTGGATCGAGAATGCTGAATAGGATTCTTAGCTAAGTTGATAGCACTTGTATTATCGCAAAGGATAGGAATTTTGGTGTACCTTAATTGATAATCAAGTAGCTGATTCTTAATCCAGAGCATCTGAGAACAGCAGTTTGCAGCAGACACATATTCAGCTTCAGCAGTTGATAGGGCGATCGTATTTTGCTTCTTGCAGGACCAAGTGATCAAGCATTTTCCAAAGAAGCAGCAGCAGCCACTTGTGCTTTTGCGATCGATCCTATCTCCAGCGTAGTCAGCATCACAATATCCTACAACATCAGAAGAACAACCTTTCTCGCACCAAAGACCAAGATTAGTAGTTCCACCTAAATATCGTAAAATTCGTTTAACTACAGTTAAATGTGATTGCTTAGGCTTAGACTGGAATCTAGCACAGATCCCAACACTGAGTTGGATATCTGGTCTGGAGGCAGTTAAGTAGAGAAGTGAGCCAATCATCCCTCGATAGTTGCTTTCTGAGACTTTCTCACCATCTTCATCCAAATCAATTACTTGAGAGGGATGCATGGGAGTGCTCATGGGTTTGGCCTTATCCATCAGAAACTTCCTCAGAAGTTATTTGGTATACTTCTCTTGGTGAATAACTACCCCTTCTGACTCTTGCTTGATTTGCAATCCTAAGAAGAATTTTAATTCTCCCATCATGCTCATCTCGAATTCACCTTGCATAAGCTTGGAGAATTCTTTGCAAAGGCATTCATTGGTTGCGCCAAATATTATGTCATCAACATAAATCTGGACAATCAAGAAGCCAGAGTCTTCTGAGAGTGTAAAGAGAGTTGTGTTTACTTTCCCTCTTGAGAATCCGTTTTTTAGCAGGAAAAAGCTCAATCTATCGTACCAAGCTCTTGGAGCTTGTTTCAGACCATAGAGAGCCTTTGTAAGCTTAAATACGTGATCCGGGAATGCATCATTCACAAAACCAGGAGGTTGTTTTACATAAACTTCCTCAGAAAGGTATCCATTCAAGAAGGCAGACTTAACGTCCATCTGATAGAGTTTGAAACCTTTGTGTGCAGCAAAGCTAGCAACATTTTGATAGCTTCCAATCTTGCGACTGGAGCGAAATATCCTTCTTGTTGGTTGTACCCTTGAGCAACCAATCTGGTCTTGTTTCTCACGACTTGACCGTTTTCATCAAGTTTGTTTCGAAACACCCATTTAGTCCCAATGACACTCTTGCCTTTGGGCTTCTGAGTTAGTTTCCAAACCTGATTTCTCTCGAATTGGTCAAGTTCATCCTGCATGGCATTTACCCAGCTAGGATCATCTAACGCCTCTTCTATGGAGTCTGGTTCAAGTTCAGAAACCATAGCAAGATTTGTATAGTTCCTTATGGTTCTTACGCCACGTTCTGGATCACCCAAGACTTCATTCTGAGAGACGTTCTTCAAGTCTCTTGAACCTCTAATCCTTTTAGGAGTAGGATTCTGAGAAGGAGACACAGAGGGTTCTCTTTCTGAGTCATCAGAAGCTTGACCTTCTGAGAATCTAGGTTCCATTGTATTTGGAAAAGTAGATTCTCTAGGTTCTGGAGCTTCGATGATGCTACTGGATTTTTCTTTAGATGGAGATGGTTGTTCCATGGGTTGGAAGTCAGTCTCATCATCTATAAGAATTTTCTTTTTGGCTTTCTCAGAAGTGATGTTGAGTTTCTCAAACTCATCTTCTAAGTCTGCATCTTTCTGAGACATGTCCTTACTAAGTTCTTTGAACTTAATATGAATTGTCTCTTCAACACATTTACTCCTTTGTTATATACTTTGTAAGCTTTAGAGACTAAGGAGTATCCTAGGAAGCATCCATCATCGGACTTAGGATCAAACTTAGAGAGTTTGTCCTTTGTGTTGAGAATAAAACAAGAAGAACCAAATACATGGAAATAAGAAATGTTTGGTATTTTATTCTTCCATAGCTCGTAAGGAGTCTTTTTCAGAATTGGTCTCAGAAAGACTCGATTCTGAATGTAGCATGAAGTGTTAACTACTTCAG